>OY294029.1:10716880-11316880 GCA_958510845.1 Cantharis nigra | reverse complement strand
CAAATAAAAATAAAATTGATACATTCATATGCTTTCTGCTTACCATAGCTGGAACCTTCACAATATTAAACTCAGGTGGCACTAGTGCCACTGTTTTAAAGTAAAAAGCTTTTTTATAAGGAAGAAACTGTATAAAATTTGTTCAACTTGTATAAGTATTACGATTTCTTGTTTGTGATGGTAAACGTCACTTTGACAATTTGAATTATACAAAATGTGACCCAATTAGGTCTTGGTTTTGATTTAGTTGTTGGTGCTCATCGGTGTGGTGTGGGTGCTTGTTATTCGTGCGCGCTCTTCGTCAATATACACGTGCGAGACAACAAAAAACTGTCGTATAACCCGAGTTTGATGTGTTTTTGTTTAAAAAAATAATAACTTCACGTAACTAGGAAACAAAAGTTAAACAATAACGTTGTAGATAGGTAAGTGAAAATGTTTTTTTCTTTTTTTTGCAAGCTTTTGTTTGGCGCGATTCTGTTCTCGCGTTCCTAATTGGCTGCTCGTTTAATTTGAAATAAATTATTCTATCGACTTGTCGCGATAACTGTTCAAAAGTACGGTAACTTATTTAACCTATATTGGCCCACAGCCCGAGGAAAAAAGTATTTTAGGTGATTTCTCCTTTTCTACGGAATTTACACTTTTACCGTTTTCTTTTAGAAACAATTTTGCTTCGAAAATCGAAACGAAAAAAATTTAAATAGGAGACAGGAAAGTTGGCAGTACCAAGAATTGATTATTGTTGGTTTTACCGGAGAAATTCCAAAACTTTCTATCTTTCGTGCGCTGGTGTTATACTTTTCGAGATTTTTGCATCGAAAAATTAGCTTACATAAATAATCGAACACACTTCCTAGTCCCATTATTTACTTATTTTTCTAGTTTGTGCGGATGCCCACGATTACAAAAATTCTTCTATTGTATTGTATTGCATTGTGTCAAAAACTTTCTTTTTATAATTCGAAATATAATAAAATAAATTTGCTATATTATAATTATTTGTGTAATAATAGCACGACACGCATATACACTTGTAATTCAGAACAAACGAATTGGTTACGTTATACACACTCGTGTAACTGAGAGAGCGGCATTAACCCCCAGTCACTTGAAACGTCACGGGTTACAAGTGTGCCGTGAATAATTACCAAAACATCAGATAGTCTAAATTTGTAACAGTGGTTCCAAACATCAAATTTGAGTCCTGGCCGAGGAGAACATTTTTGTCCACTAAATTTCCTTTTACAAGATGTTTTAAAGATCTCCCCGAATTTCCTCCTTCAAAAAAAAGCAAACAAAAATTTCCTTGGATTTCTTCGGATTTTCTAAGATTTCCTTAGTTTTTCCTGGGATTTTCCTTCAGTTGTACATCAGATTTCCCCAACGGTTTCCCCTCGCCTTTATTTATTTCTATATGGAGCAATCTTGGGGGATTCACCTTTTTAATGAACTTTAAACCCAGTTCCCTGGTTTCTAACTTGGTTACTTTTATGTCAATTTTAGTTATTGCCGGGTTTTTATTATTATTGTTATTATTCAATTTAAAATGTATAGTGACATTAGAACAATAATAACAAAACACTAACATAACAAAACAAACGAACTTAATATCTTGAGGTATTGTCAGTTTTGTTATGTACCTAAGTGAGTTTACATTTGTTCAGATTTCTTGTCATTGAGCTTACAATAAAAATACTGCAAGAACCGCGGAAGCTTTGTCTGTCAAAAACAAGAAACATTCAGATATAGAATCTGAATTTACTAAAAAGGATATAGGCTGCCATTTGAAAAACACAATGTTAATATTGAACTAATTGAAAAATTGGTCTTAAAAAATTCCTTCCCTCTGGCTTTAGTCTGACACATTTTTTCATCTTGTGTTTAGTTGTCGAGAATTTCCTAAGTAGTACTGGAAATTTTCAAATGAACACTTAGATTTTCTTACCCAACCGATTCACGGAACTCTGTTTTTAAGTAAAATTAGGCTATAATTATAATATAATGAATACCTGGAAAAGTCAGGAAATTTTAAATTTTACAAATTTTGTCAGAGAATCTCATCGAAATTACGACTAGGCCAGGGAAATTTTTTTGTAATTTTGAAAAGCAAAATTATATTTATAACAAAATACATATTTCTAAAAAAAATTCAAAATTTATTTTAAAGTTAATTGAGAATAATAAATTGAATGGAATATTTTCGTTATTATTTGGATATTTGGAAAATTTTAATTTGGTGTCAGAGGAACCGACTACTGATAGTCTCCGCTTCCGACTATTAAGAGTTAGCCGTTGCAAATTAAAGGTAAAAAAGGCTTTCGTTTGAAATTAATTTTTTTGCGAAACACCACTGCAATATATGAAATTTCATGAGGAAATTTTTTAATTTGTGATCGCACTTTACGGTATACTCCAGGCACCTTATAGGGTATGGCACTTTAAATAATTTGTTTACATTATCTTATATAATATAATATAATAATAAAATAAAATAATAATAAACGCATAGAATGAATGCCAAAAGAAAAGAAAGAAAAAAAAAAGTAGAAGAAGACATCAGTTGTTATCACTTACTAGCTGTAAACCACATTATATTACGATCTAGACCTACTATACACCTACATCTCACTAATCTACTTAACTATAATAATTGCTTAAACTTCTATTATTTATGTAAAAGAGTCAATGCTCTGTAATCGTTTTCTTAAAGGTAACGAACTTAATTATTGCTTATTAGTCGATTACAAATTATTGTTCAAATACGCGTGTAATTAAATAATGCATGTTTTACATGATAATTTTACATAATATTATCATCAATCCACTACACAATTTAGAAATTTTTAGAAACCTCGGGGAAAAGTTAACACTTTTCGGTGCCTGTCGTGATTGGATTAACGAGATACCAATTAGTTTTGAATGGATTAACGAGATTCTCACACTGAAGTTTTAACATTTTATAGTTGAAAAGCGCCTGTCGAATAAGCTAAATCTCTACTCTATATTATATAGATACAAACGCTGCTTGTGTTTTATTATATTAGTTTTGTTTTCACATTTTTTGTAAATTTATTTAACCGTTTCTTTCGTAGATATTGTTTCTATTTTGTAGTTTTTATTCATGCCTTGTCTTCGATTGTTCCACATTTTTTACATCTATTTTCATAATTTTTGTTTCTCTATTTTTCAAATTTTGGTATTCGTTATGTTTAACCTCTAATTTTTTTTGGTCAAAATGGCATATAATCAGGGGGCTCTGGGGGTAGAACCTTCTCCACTTTATAGACTTCAAGCCGGTTACAATCATTTCGAAGCATTTAGGTGTTAGAGGTCAGTTGACTTAAAAATTGCTATATCATTAATAAATTTTTATGCACGTCCGCCATATCGGCGTTTTAAAAGCGCGGAGCTGACTGTCACTTAGAAACGTAAATAGTGACTCATGTCATGTCAAACTCATACACATCTAATTGATTATAACGGTAGAGAAGGGATATACAAAAATGCGAATTTTAAAAATCGCTATAAGGTGAAAGCCTTGGTGAATGCAGTTTCTTGGAAACAATTTTTCTCTTTTATTGTATTTCCGTTGTATTCTTCGTTTGTATACTGCTTTCTGCTTGTTCTTTATTTTTTTTAAATTTGTCTACTTTCTTTATCATTATTTTTATTGTTTCTTTTTTTTAAACGTAATTTCAGGTTTTCAGAATTTGGTAATATTTATGATTTCCTACTCCCACTCGTCTGGAAAACCTGGAAAGCCGGGAAAAATCAGAGAATTGAAGATATCTCTAATTTTATCAGGGAAAGTCGGGGTATTTTTCATTTTTACCGCCAAATTAAATTTTCAGTCAGGAAAACTATTTAATTAAAAAAAGAATTTTTAATTTTAAAATTTTTTTTTTACCATTTTATCTTCCGATTTATTGAAATGTCAGGGAAACTTTTTTAATCTTCGTCAGGGAAAATCTAGAAAAGTTGGGGAATTTGCTTTAAAAAATTCAGTGGGAACCCTCTTGTGAGCTGTTTCGGCTCGACGTTTGTTTCCAACGTGGTTTTTGGTGATGTTCACGCCGGTACGTGACAACTCGGCTCCTGCAAATTCGAGTTAAATAATTTAGTTCACATGGTGTAAACCCTTGCTACCCGACCTAATTGACAATATATTTAGGTCAGGTGATCTTTTCGTGACTCCTCCACAGATTGCTTATCTAGATTTTAAGGTGAATCCAAGATTTGCCGTCGTTGCGTTTGTCAAAACCGCACCCTCCGCTCCGGACGCTCCGAGCCGTTTTAGGTTTTAAAAACGCTGTTCTCGTGCGGGCGACGGCGAGAACAGCCTGGGGCTGTTTAAAATAAGCGATTTATGCGCATAAAAAATTGTTTTTGTTTGGAACACGCCACGAGGGCAAATTCTCGGCTAGAATCTCGTTAATCCATTCATGCGCGTCGAGAATGGGGGCCTGTATTCGCAAAAACTCCCATATTGAGTGCAGTACCACTAGAAATATCCCCCCTATATAATATAAGGTAAGGAATAGGGGTTGTTTACAACAGGGGGATCTACGGATTGTATATTTGTAACTGGCTTGTTTTGCAATATAGAATGCGGAGAGGATTGTGTATAAGTAGATAGGTTTGCAGGGTTGATTAAATAGTAGGGCAACATGGTTAGTAGTACGCTACTCGTTTCTCTTGGTGACTGGGGATCCCAGGGTCGAATCTTGTCACGGGCAGAAAAATTTGTGTGAGAAGAAAACATTTTCCAAGTCCGGCTGAGTAGCTCCCTAGCGGCGTTGCGTCGACAAAGGTCTGCCTATTAGATCAACTACAATGACATCTTACATAGATCGCCGATCAGACACATTAGGGCATGATCCCGTTCAAAACACGCTTTCAAAAAGTATACCGACATGACCGGGAGTATAGGGAGGTAGTCCAAATCTAAGATACACCATTTTTGATTTGGGTGATTTAATGAGTGGGGACAGTTGGTGTGAGAAAGTTACTGAAGGCTAAAATTAGGACTTGGGATTTGTGCAGATAGATGGTACGAAAGATTAAGTAAGTTGGATTACTTTCAGTGCAATTTTGGCAAGAAGGAATTCCGGTAAAAGAAATCCCCCCCCCCCCGTTTTCACTTACTTATGAATTTCTTTGGTCTATCCTCAGCTTTCGATTAGAAAAGCAAGTTGTCCAGTTACATTGTCTTTAGACCACAGTGGTGGCTTGGTGTGATCGCTAGTTGAGTTATGAGCGGAAATTCTGGGTTCAAATCTCGGACTCGGCAGAATTTCTTAGCTCAGCCCTCTGGTGAACATCAAACTGTGGATCGAAATACTAATAATATTCCTTAACATCTTAATGGAAAACGGGGTACAATAAGCCTAGAGCTTCAGTACAAAGTGAGCATTGAACCACTACCCGTGCAGCTAATACGAATACATTGTCTTTTCTTAGAATTATCGCAAATGCAATATCAAAATTTTGTAGGATTCAATTTTAATTATTTTTGTTCATCTTCATGTTCGATTGGCTGAACAAATACAATGATCATAATTTATTTTCGTTAATTTCATCAATGTTAACTTTTTATCTGCTTCAACAAATTCGTCCTTGATGCTTTCCTACTAAACACCCGCATTATTAACTTTTAATTTAGTACCAGCAATACAAATACTCAGTGTTCAATAGGATAACATAAATCAGTTGGTGAGTTTATTTTGGAATTATCATAATTTTGGGTTACCAAATAATAATAATTTATATCAGATGATAATTTTTATCGTTCGCGTGAGCAACCAATAACTATAACCATTCAATTTTATCTTTTATTTTTCTTTGATTGATGATTATTGAATTATTTACCATATTACCATTCAATGAGGACGTCAAACCTTTTTTTTTGTTAATCAAATGTTGAAATCTTTTAATATTTATTTTTGATATTTACAGAAGTGGAACAAAAAACAACCAGCAATATAAAAACAATATAAATAAGAAATACGAGTAGTGCGTCAGACGCAGCGGAACCTGACGTAAGAATTAAGTCGTAGCTATTAATGGGGATAATTTAACGGGAAAATAAATGTAAACAACTCAATGAAAATTATCAGCTTAGACCTTAAATCTAATTATTGTAAATAAATTTAAATTAAATAACTGTGTTGTAAAAATTCAAAAACGGTCAGCTTGCTGTTTTATTATAAGGATTTTTTTTCTTTGTGTTACCGGACCAATTAATACTAAAACAATTTAAAAGCAAATTGAACCGCTATGATTACAAAATTATGATTTCAAGCTAATTAATTATTTAAATTATGCTTGTATACTTGCATTAATTATGTACAAATGCTCGATAACATGTGGATTTGTTATATTTTAAAATATAAGTAATATCCATTGACCTTTGATAAGCATGCATATCATACGCATGAATGCCGAGATGTGGTCCATGCTAGAGGCTGTTAATAAGGAGACTATTTAAAAATTTGTTTAACTAATTTAACCAATCCAATAAATCCGTGATTCGAAGATCTGAACCAAAAGTTACCATTTGTCGGTATTTTCTGTTCAAGAAAAAATCATTGCTACTCTCTGACCTAGCAAAAAATTGTTTATACAAATTAATACCTGCATAAAAATTAATATTTTATCATAAATAAGCAAATATCAACAAACATACAGTTTTTGTCTGCTAAAAATAGCCATTAAAATTTAAATAAATACCAATTTTAAGTCAATTACGACAAAAATATCGAAAAATATAAAAAAATCAAATATTTTTGAAATGATTGGTTTTTCTATAAAATGTGGAATGTTTTTTGCTGATAAAAGCTGATAATATAATTTTTTTCTTGACTAGATATCATGTTTCTGGTTGAAATTATAGGTGTTTAAATGCTCGGTAAATGATATATATGTAAGTTTCTAAATAAATAAGATTGTCTCTTTTTGGACATAAATATTTACAGAGAAATAGAAAGAGATATTAGAAGGTAATAGCTGTGATAGTGGTGTACTTTAAGAAAATATACCAACTTTTTTCTAAGGTATATAAAAAAAAATTGGTTATCTAAACATCGCATAACTTTCCACATTTAATTTGGGACAATTAAAAATGGTAGTCCAAAAGTAATTGACATTTGAAATTTTTATATTTTCTTTATCATTTCCGCAATTTTCAACTAATTTTCACTAATTTTGTCGGCGTCAATTCTTTTTTTCTAATCATGTTTTAAAAAGTCTTACTTTGTGATACTCAAAAGTGTGCGGAAAAGTACTACTTTTCCGCACAGTTTTAAAAGTGTATGGAAAAGTACTACTTTTCCTCACACTTTTAAATGTTAGTTTTAGTAGTAAACAGTAGTAAAGTAAACAGAAAAATGTTAGTTTTCCTACCTTGTATCGAAAATATCTATTCCCGCAAGTTCTTCAGCCAGGATGTTCTTCATCTTCCGACGTTTCTTTTTCCTTTTTCCTTTTATGATGAGCTGTAGCAGACAATATATTTGGGGGCGTCCATTAATTACGTGAGGCGTTTAGGGTGGAGGGTCGAGCAAAATCTCACCCAATCTCACGTGGGGGAGGGGGGGTATCGGCAAATACACGTAATTTTTTTGTCTTAACTAGTCCTAAATAAAAATAATTAAGCAAATTATGTTTTTTTAAATAAATCCAATGCAATCAAGCACAGATTAACTTATTTATACTAAAAATACGCATTTCAAAAAATCTCACATGAGATTCGGAGGAGGGGAGGGGGTCGAGCCAAATCTCACGACATCTTACCAAGGGGGGCGAGGGGGTCTAAAAATCGCCAAATTCACCTCACGTAATTAATGGAGGCCCCCTTTCTTCCCAAATACTCCAATATTCTTCTCTTTATTGTGTTAATCAGTTCTCGTTCCTTGTTTATCCGATGCAAGACTTCTTCGTCTGTCCTTGGTTTGTCTTGATTATATCTGTATTATGTTACGCGTCCACGGCTCTGAAATTATGGACCCTAGGAAAAAATATTTTTATTAATTAATTCTTTATTATAATCTGTTCTAGCTAGGAAAATAAAAATATAATTAAATTCCAAAAAACCTTATCGAATTACATGTTTCTATCTTATTTCAAATTCTTTTATTTGTAACTATTTCGCGCCATCTAGCCATCATCAGCTTGCCCCCCCCCCACAGAAGTGCTGCTCGGGGAATTTGCCCCTCTGCCCTCCACGCTACGCTAGTGCTAAATAAAGTCAATTTTGAACATATTAGGTTGTCAAATATCTTCCTTCCGCCTTTATTCAATGCTTTATAAAAAGTGTTACAGTGATCGGATTTAGTTCAAATATGCGCCGTTTTGTTCGATAATCTGTTTCCATCTAGACGGCAACTTCATAATACCCCCCTCGTAGAAGCCCCCCTCCTTATTTGCGAAGAACTCGGACAGCCACTTTTCACAAGCCTCTTTTGAGTTCAACTGTACACCACCAAGGGCGTTCGCCATGGACAGGAACAGGTGGTAATCACTTGGCGCCATGTCCGGGCTATATGGTGGATGCGATAAAACCTCCCATCCGAGCTCCCGTATTTTCTGACGAGTCATCAACGAAGTGTGTGGTCTGGCGTTGTCCTGGTGGAACACTACACCCTTCCTGTTGGCCAATTCTGGACGCTTCTGGTCGATCGCCTGCTTCAAGCGGTCCAGTTGTTCGCAGTAGATGGTAGAATTAAGCGTCTGGCTTTTTTTTTTTCACCGGCTCTGAATCGTCGAAACCATTCCTCCGCGGTTCGAAGTGATAGAGTACCATCCCCCAAAACATCATTAATCTCACGGAACGTTTCTCTAGCGGATTTGCCTTTAACGAAGGAAAACTTTATAATACTGCGAATTTCGGAGTTAGTGAACTTCATGTTTACACGTCTACAACTGTTGAACGCAATATCCAAACTAATCATGCATAGCGTCGTTTTGTAGGTTATGTCAAGACCTGTCAAATGATGTATAGTATTGCCAGATACGAGCTCTGTAGCGCTTTGTACATAGCCGCGAAATTCAAAAGACAAAAAGGCGGAAGGAAGATATTTGACAACCTAATATTATGTTACGATCCAATGATGATAAATCGGCCATTAACGACAATAATCATGCATTTTGGGCGATGTTGATATTTAAAATTTCATAATGTGGTTTTTACATCATTGTCCGGGCAATGACGTTAATGCCCAATATAGAGTGGGTAATGATTAAACCACTAGTTTACAGATTTGATATTTTCGCCGAGTTCGGGCATCCCTGGAGAGGTCGGCTCTCCCAGTCGAGGTGGATTGATTTCACAGATGCTTCTAGCGAGTAAGCGTCAGCCAAAACGGCCCGTAGCGAAGCGAACGGTGCGTAGGGTGCCGACCAGTTTTTGGCCGACATTATTTATTTTTTGAAAAATAAATAAATATTTAAATAAATTATATTGTTTTATTTAAATCATACTAAAAAAATATGCAATACGAAATATTCAATATGAGTATGAGGTCCCCGATGACCAATCCCACAGTCTATTTTTTAAATAATATAAAATACTTTTAACGTTAATAGATACCGAAAATTCTTTTGACCCGATTGGATCTGGCTTGTCATTGCAAGATTACGATTTCATTACGTAAGATTATTGGGGGGGGGGAGATAACTGTCGGTCAAATGGCTGTCGGCCAAATGACTGTCGGTTAAAAAACTGGTCGGCCAAATGACTGGATACCAGGTCGATTATTTCCTTGGACCAATTTATGATTCGCGACCTATCCGAATGGTGTAAACTGATTCATATACCACGGGTGCAGCGGCAGCCCTTCAGAGAAGGCAAGGGAGCCTTATTAGTCTCTCTTGAAAACCTGACCTGATATTCAGAACTATTAATTAAACTATTAAAATCAAAAAAATAAATACGTAAATTTTCGATTGTGAGAACTACCAAAGATAGATACTCCCTCCACAACACTTATCCAGAAGGTAACCCAAGGGTACCGCATAAGCAGAACCTCAACCTAGCAGCTACATGCAAATAATGTAGTCATAACACGGGCTGCTAAGTTTTACTGTACTACCGAGGGGGAAACCACTGGGGAAATTTGGTGTACAAGTGCAAGGAAATAGGTAGTCAGAAAATCTTAGCAAATTAGTGGAAATCTAAAGAAAACTCATAAAAGGAAATCTGATGTACAAAAATTTGGTTTGCGGTTTCTCCCTTGTGTACTATTGATGATTTTGAGATAGTTCCGATTACACAGATCAAACTGTAGATAAATATGTATCAAGAGAGTAAGAAGCACTGGGGGGTATTCTATACCCCCCAGACCCCCCGGTTTCAGAAACTAGTAATTTTGATTCATAATCAACTTTATTAAGTAGTAGGATTTTTTCACTTTTTGTACACAGCATTTTCATTATTTTCTCAGATTTTCTTTCACTTGAAACTGAGAAGAGAACCGCTGCGCTGGGGAAATATAGTGTTCAAGTGAAGAAAAATCTGACGAAATCCGGAACATCAAAGGAAATTGAAAATTCGAGAAAATGTGAAATCAGATGAAGTGCATAAAATTATAGAAAATTCAAGGAAATCTTGGAAAATTAGGAAATTTTGGGAATACCGTAATAAATTACTTTTTTTTTGCTTTTTCGACATTTTCTTTCGAAGTTATCCAGAAGAAAAATCGAAGCAATCTTGAAAAATTTTGCAAAAGAAAATGTAGTGTACAAAAATTTGCCTTGTGACTGGCTCTAAGGTGGGACAATGGCAGCTTTCACCCTTAAAAACAGATGAAAAATTGCAAATTTAATTATACATTAGATAATAGATCAAACCGCGAACTATTCTTATACATTTGTATCCTTTATGCTTTTTATTTAATCAATTGAAATTATTTTTAATTGGATCAATTATTAAAATCATTTGATGGAAATCAAAATTTCAATTGATTAAATAATTTTAATTAAAAATGAAATACGAAGCCTTTCAAAGATCTCTATATGGGCCCCTATATTGTCACAGAACAAATGAGTGCCTAGAGTACAAAATAAGAAAACCTAATCTTAAAATTGGAGGAAGCAGAAGATTAATATTAATGCGTTTCATTCAAACCAAAATAATTGCGATGATAATTTCCTGTTGATTGTCCATGACCGAGAACTTGACATTATAGTAAAAACAATTAATTGTATTAAAAATATTTTACATTTACGGATTTTTAACGTTGGTTGTTTCGCTTCGTTTATGATAGATATGCAGAGCAGATCTCTTCCAGTTTATGCATCGAACTACTTCTTTTCGCTCTACTTCTCAAAATTATCTGCTGCGTTTATCTATGCGTATAAACATTTATACTTGAATTCTTACTTTTTTCAAATTATTCATTCTTACAAAAATATGTAAAGTGTAACGAGGGCTTAATTTTTATTTAATATCTGATGTGGGTTTTTCAATTGTTTTCCTACTGAGAGTGAACCTACCCAAATTTAAAATTTTTCCATCTGATCATAAACCAGACAAAACATCGCTGGCGGTCGATAAACTCCAATGTTACGTATTTATAATGACAATGCGTTAAAAAAATATTTCATAATTGCGTTACCGTTAGACAGTCACCTACGATTCGAAAGTTGTGCTAGTAAAAATTCTTCAATCGCTTAGGTAGGTAAGGTATAAGGAAGAACAAGCAAGGCCGTCCTGACAATGATAATAAAAATTTTAATAAAACCACGCCATCACCATTACTATAATTTTAATTAGTACTTAAATTATCCTTGACGTAATTGGTTTATTGGAAAGTAATAAGGATTCCCTCCCAAGTAGCAATTTATTATTATCTGCTGCTGTAAAAAAATCCATTTACCAAATTTAAATTGGAAACTGTAATTTTGCCGCTCTTAGAACCGCCCGCCCGGGTACATTTTAAAACTCTTTTTAGCAAATTGAAAGGTCAAGGTCATCTAACACGACATTCACGAGTACAACTAAAAATATGAATTTTTTATTAGTCAATTCGATCGACCGTTTACGTGGTTGTCCAGGTCGATATTTCCACCTTTAAACTTTTTTAAATTTCCACCTTCACATGGCCATAGCGCCGAAAATATTGATTGTTCAGTAAAAATGGTTTAGAGCTTTTTTGTAGAGGGTAAAATAATCTACAAATTTGATTTAAACCTTTATTGTCTAAAATCAACGGCTTTCAAGTTATGAATTAAAGTAAGTAAAAAAATTTTGAAAAATTCGATTTTTTTTCCTTTTTAATTTTTTTCAAAACCTCTTATCTTAAACGAAACAATTTATAAAAAATCTGACGCCCGATTTCGAATAGGAAATTTAACGGACTACAACTTTTGTCTAGTAAAAATTTCTGAAAACGACTCCATTTCACAGAAATCCGCTATTGATTTCATAGTTCTGATAAAACTTCATTAATACTAGATCCAATCGATTGTAGCTGTGTGTGGGCACGGTTACGCAGGCGGCTATTTTTGGTTACTTAACTGTTGTGCATTAATTTCAATCCAATTAAATTATTTAACCACTAAGTCGTGAAGCGAGTTCCGTTTAAAATATGTAATTTCCTCATTTCCTAGGATTTTTTTTCATTGTCAGAATGATCAAATTGATACAATTGCATCTGTTTAATTGATCCAGCCTTGAAGAATGATCAAATTTTGCGCAACGTCATCATAGCTTGCTTTACATAAAGGAAGTCCAAGACTCTATTATTCTTTTGTTTCAGGTTAATATTATGGTAAAGAAGTTACTTCTCGTCGCACCATGGTTTTTCGTCTGCTTTGTTGCATGGACCCGAGGTGAGCAATACATTTTATAATAATATAATAAGACGGGGGTGTTGAGCTCGATTGGTAAAATTGAATTTAAGGTCGAAGAGAGTCACGAGCTGGTTTCTGTTTTATTGTATTCATCAGGTCTGATCAAGCGTGAAACTTGAAGAATGTGATGGAGAAAGTACATTAATGATGGGCTATAAATTGTATAGAATGGAAGAGAAATGTGTTAATTTCATTGTCGAGACGTTCGTCGGTTTATTTTTAGTATTTTATTACTTGCACGATGCGTAGCACCGCTGGTTATTAATTTTTAAAAAGTTTATAATCAATGGTACCTACCACGCAATTCCGGAATCAAACTTTCTTATTGTTTCTATTCCAACGCCGACAAATCTTCTGTAAAAATGAAAGAAGCTTAGAAGTGGAGGGGGAGGGGGTCAATTTAAAACTTGACATTTTTTTTCATTTCAGGGGCTCCAGTGATTATAGAAATGCCAGAAGACGAATTCACAGATAATTGGAACTACAAGCTGAAACCCGAAATGGTTCCAGTGCTATCGCAAATTTTCCGGAATCACACCTTGCCTCCTACAGCCAATGGCACTGTAAGTAGGTACCAAATAATTTAATCATTTTTTTTTAAATTAAATCTTAAAATTTACCGAATTAAATTTTTACCGCCCTAGCTACACCACATTTTCCATATTTATAATACTGAAATTATCAAAGCTGGTGTTATGAGAGAAAAGTTGGAGTTAAAAAGGAATTTTTCCAGTGCTGCGGTGGTTTGTGTTTTATTTATTTTTTTAACAAATGGGGAAGCTTAGTTTTTCAAAATGCCTACATAGAGGGGTAAATTAAGAGCTAAAACAGACAAAGGGGTTTTGGACTAGTCGTCCGACGACTCGGCGTAGCAAATTATGTACGTGCGGCCTAGCGGCCGCCATGATCTATCCAAACATAAGCTTGTCATTTGGGGATACTCGTATAATTGAGGGTAGTAATAGATTTCTAATTTTTAAATTTAAATTTGAAATTAATTTTAATTCAATGTCACCAAATGGGAAAGTGACCGCCTTATCAACACAACTGTTGTCTCGTCGTCGTTGCAATACAATTTTAAATTTTATGCCGTTAAGCTTAAACTATTTAACATTTAACTTTAACTTTTGAATATTGTTTTTTTAATTATTATCTGTTGACTTCTGCTTTCTTCCAATTAAATTCACTTGCAAATATTTAGTTCCCTTAGGCTTCTATACAAATTATAGTAAGAAGCCTTATGTTCTGGTCCCGTGTCCATGTGTTCGCATAATGCAATTTCTTCTTCGTTAAGCTAATAATAAATTTAAATTATTGTAAACGGTTAATTAATCGAAAAAAATTCGTAAATTTTCTAGTACGTCATCTTGGCTTCAGCTAAGTTTGTTGAAAAATATTTTTTTAAATTTCTGATAATACAGACAGATATGACGGTTCAGGAGTACCTAAACATGTGTCTTCCTTGACTTAATCATAGAAGGCTTATGACGCGTAATTGATTAACGAGATTCCAGTTATGGCATTCTGTAAGTGGGACAATCACACTCAATGATGTGCAAATGCGTAATACGGTAGGATGAAGTCCGGGGTCGAGAGGCCCCCATACAAAGCTTTTGTTTGTATTGTTGGTTGAATTATTTCTAAATGCCACTGAAGCTTTAGCTAGCATAGCGGCAACAATTTTGCGCTTCTACACAAGAAAAATTTATAGATGACCATTTTTCGAATAGTTTTAATAAATAGCTGATCCAAGCAATTTTTTTACCGTGTAAACGCAGAATTGTTTTTGCGGTTCCAGACATGTTAGGAATATGAAAAATGATGTTTTGTCAACATCTCTCGATTTTTAAGTACAAATAGACAGAGAGAAATATGTGTTGCTAATCCACAAAATTGTGCACAAAAATTACACAATTGCGTACTTTTTTTGCACAATTGTGTGGATTAGTAACACACATTTTTCTCTGTGTATATCAGCAACTGAATAACTCCTTCGGTTTGGCGTATGAAGGGTGCGCATACGGGTCAAATTGGGAAACTTTCTTGGTCTGAGTTTAATTTTTATATCGGTCCATTTATGAATTAAGTTCCACCAGCTATGTAGCGTAAAGCATATCCGGGAGGCTAGGGAGCAGCGAACAGCAGTTCTATTCCTAGTGACTCTGGATATGCTGCCAGCGTTGCTAGGTCTAGGAATTTTCCCTGAATCTAGGGATTTTAGAAATGGAAAAGGGAAAAACAGGGTTTTTTAAATTTTTCCTAAAAAGCTAACTAGCATAGCATAAATTTAGAAGTTTTCTAGAAAATTTAAAAAATGTTAAATTGACAATTCCGAATGCAACCGTTTTAGTCAAGCTAAGTCACAGTTTAATTTTGTTTTCTGTAGCCGAAATTATGTTAATTTTGTAATTTTGAAGCGGCTATAAATGAATTTAAAGTTTTGTCGGTGTAGGGTGGTATTTATTACCCTGGTAAGACGTTTTGTTTCGTTGTTGCTGCAATTGTACACTATTTGTTATTTTTTTAGACGTCCTAAGACTAGATTTTGTTGCTCGGGCTTGGTTTTTGTCAATTTCAGTTTTTTTTGTGCTTTTGATTTAAAGCATTTGGATTATACATGTTTGTTTTTGAATACACCTGTCGATTGATAATTGTGTGTTTGGAATAAATGGCTTCTGTATTTGGTTTTCCGCCATCGCACCTGCGGGTGGTTTTCCGTGTGGGGGATTGAAGGCAAAAAAATGCACTCAGCAAAAATTATTTTGTTGTCCCAACACAAAATTAGTTGCTTCAATTAATATTTGTGTTTCTAACAACATTTTTTGTTGTAGCCATTTGTTTCCTGCGCCAACAAGGCGTAGTGTTCTCATTAACGAAAAGTATTATTTAGCGGGTTCATTTTGCTCAACTTGGAGAGGTCCACTGAATTTTACTTGGTAACCTGCCGGCCCAATCCGGCTTTGGATGCACTAGATGGTATTCCATACCCCCCAGACCCAGTTTGGTGTCTTTGAGAAACAGCTTAGGCTATGTCTAGATGAACTAAAGCTCAACAAATTTTTACTTCATTTGAAACCTAAAAGAGAATCGCTGCGAAGAAAAACCTAAGGAATTTCGCGAAAATCAAACAAAATAGAAAATTCCAGAAAATCTGTGGAAATCTAAGAAAACCTTAGGAAAAAGGAAGTCTTGAGAAATTAAGAAATCTTTTTTGCTTGTTCAACTTTTTCGAAAGAAAATCTTGAAGCCATCCGGATGAAATTCGAAACAATTTTTTTTAAATCTCGTAAAAGAAAATCAAGTATACAAAAATTTACTTTTGTGACTCGCCCTAGGGTGAGACATTGGTAGCTTTCACCATCAAAAACAGATGTGAAAAAAAGGTAAAAAAATCGCATATTCAAACAGGTGTGCAATTACCACATCTACCACATATGGAAAGCACCAGGGCTGACTTTGGGAGGATAGGGCTTGATACAGAACGGCTTACCCCTACACCAAGAAGGTTTGAAAGAATCTTGGGGGAAACAGTGACTATCTGAAAAAGATCAGTTACACAAACAAGCAAACGGCAAACGAGGTGTCGAATAATGAATGCTTACTGCCGAACGAGCGGTTTTCAATCTTCGCTGATTGCCCCCATGTAGCACAAATGTTGACGCAATATTGGGTCAATATGGAAAATCAATATTGGGCTAATATTCAAATGTGAGCAATTTCCAGTATTGGTGCAATATTGATTTCCAATATTCCAATATTAAAAATAAAAAAATATTTAAAAACAATATTGGACCGATATTGGCTACAGATCAGTAGGCAATATTGGTCCAATATTGATTTACTATATCGACGCAATATTGAAAAACAATATTAGGCCAATATTGGCTGAATCTTGCAGTATTGCACCGATAATCAATATTGGCCTAATATTGCGCCAACATTATGTACTACATGGCCCCTGAGTCAGGGCATATCTTTTTCTACTGAGAATATCCTCATCAACCTCAACAACTCTAGTCTCTAGCCAACCTTGCGGCTAAGATATACTGAAAATCGACGCTTTTTAAACTTTCACTGCAATAGTCACCGCCTGATAAAAAACATATTATGACGACTGATTTGTCGAGTCGGTGGCCGACTCTGCAGAAACCGCTTTGTCTCTGTTTGATCTAAATAAACAAAATCTACCAAAATTAGCCAACATTTTTGGACGAAAAAAATAAAAATCAAAAATTTTACAGTTTAATGAAGTATCTAAATTTTTAATTGGATTTCTCTCTGTAACAAATTATTTTGTATAGTTAGTTTCTTATCCTTCAGTAGTATTATACTGCACTTTCATCCGATGTAACCAAGTTGTTATACTGGGTGGTTCGCAATTGCACTAGCAAATTCTAGTGCTTTTATTTTCACTGGGAAAAAAATAGGTTACATTGATTACATACTTCATCCATTGATTAGTATTGACGCACTTGGTGGAATAACAAACCAAACTATCTCATCATGATCAACCCAATAATCTTTGATTTTTGTCTAGGCTCGACTTCTATGGGAACTTGATCAGGAGAAGACCACACATTTACCTCAATTTGTCGATAAAGCTCTTCAGTTGCTGAATTTAAAACAAGTAGCATATGAGATCGAAAATTCCGTAATGTCCAAAGTATCTTGTACGGCTTGCAAAGCTGGTAAGTCAAAATTAGCTTGGTGCTACATTAGATACAACAGTAATTTTATAATTTAGGTGCTGGTTTGTTGCAACATTACATCAAAATTGGAAAGTCAGAGAAGGAAATCAAGAAAACCATCTACCAATTTTGCGTGTCTCTTAAAATACAGTCTGCTCGCGTGTGTGAGGGCATCACCGAGCTGTTCGGAGGCGAAGTGATTTACGTATTAGGAAAAATTAATATCGGTACGGCTCTTCTTCCAGTACCACAAAATTGTAAGAAATCAACAATTGAATATTTTCAGGGCCCGACGAAGTGTGCAGTTTCGTGATCGGAGATGCTTGCGGCGACGTTTACAATCCTTACCACGAGTGGGAGGTTATGTTTCCTCCGGTGCCAAAACCGCCAATCAAAAAAATTGAAACTCCTAAAGCTTCGGCGCCTTCCTTCAAAGTTCTACATTTATCCGATACCCACTACGATCCCTACTACATGGAAGGAAGTAACGCCGATTGCGCTGAACCTCTTTGTTGCCGACTTACAAACGGAAATGCTGCTTCCAAAGAACAAGCGGCTGGAAAGTGAGTTATCGGAGAAAGATTTTATCCCAATATTACATTTTACTTTTGCAGGTGGGGAGATTACCGTAAATGCGACACTCCTAAAATAACAGTGGATAACATGATGAAGCACATTTCCGATACTCACACCGTAAGATTTCTTCATTTTTGAAGAAATTCTGATTATTAATAGTTTTTCTCGACAGGATATTGATTACATTCTGTGGACTGGCGATTTGCCACCCCACGATATTTGGAACCAAACCAGAGAAGAAAATTTAAAAATTCTAAAAGAAACAATAGCTCAAATGTACGAAACTTTTCCGGGGATTCCCATATTTCCTGCGCTGGGAAATCATGAATCTGCTCCTGTTAATAGGTAAGATTTCTAGCAACAATTAGTTGAACTAACCGATTAATTTTGTTTTTTTAGTTTTCCACCTCCGTTTGTAGATAATCCCGACAGTTCCATTGCGTGGCTGTACGACGAATTGGACAAGCAGTGGCGAAATTGGTTGCCCAGTTCTGTTAGCAATACGGTAAGAAGGGGCGCCTTTTATTCGGTTTTGGTTAGGCCCGGTTTTCGGCTTATTTCGTTAAATATGAATTATTGTAACAACAAAAATTGGTGGCTTTTATTGAACAGCACTGATCCCGCCACAGAACTTCAGTGGTTTATCTACGAACTTCAGTCGGCCGAGTTTAACGGTGAGAAAGTTCATGTCATCGGTAAGTTTCTTCCATTTTTTTATAGAAAATGCTTGGAACAGTTTTAATTTATAGGTCACATACCGCCTGGCCATTCGGACTGCTTGAAAATTTGGTCCCGCAATTATTACGCAATAATTAATCGTTACGAATCTATCATCACTGCGCAATTCTTCGGGCACACCCATTACGATGAATTTGAAGTCTTCTATGACAACAACGACTTAAGTAATTGTTCACGTATTGCTTCCTGCCGGAATTTTATAAAACTAATGCTTTCAGGTCGAGCGATTAGCGTTGCATACATTGGTCCGTCAGTGTCTCCGTACTATAATTTGAATCCCGGTTATCGAATATACTACGTGGATGGTGACCACGACGAGTCGACACGCGTAAGATAATTTTCTTTTTAAAAACTCATTTAATTCTGGTGTATTTTAGGCTGTGATTGATCACGAATCGTGGACGATGAATTTACGGGAGGCAAATTTGTATGGTTATCCCATTTGGTTCAAGCTGTATACGGCGCGGCAGGCTTACGGAATGGAAGCCTTAAGGCCGTACGATTGGGACGACTTGGTCGAACGGATGACGAATGATCCTCAACTGTTTGATTTGTTTTACAAGTCAGTATGAGAATCATCGCTTTATTTTTGTTTATATTGTCACTTTTGTAGATATTATTATAAGGCGAGTCCGATGAGGACGCCGTGTGACATGGCATGCAAAAAGCGTATATTGTGCGATCTACATTCAGGTCGATCGCACGATCGTCGTAGCTTATGTCAGACTATCGAATCCAGGATCGATAGTTCATCAAGTTCAACGTGGAAGCAATGGATCTACAATACCATATCAGTGTCGTAAGTTACAACTAATTTCTTTCTCTTTGTAAAATTTGTAAATATTGTATATATCTTATTTCTGTATCTTACAGATGGAACAAAGTGGTTAACATTTTTTCTTAAATGTTGCTACTTTGAATTTTGACCGGGATTGTTTTGAAAAAATATTGAGTCTTCTGTACATTTTTTAAAAGCTTCTCGAAGGAAAATTATTACTGCTCCATTATTTATGGAGCCATACAAGATTTCATCAATTATTAAGGGTTCCTTTGAATAATACGGAAATTTTTGAAAATCAAAAATCGATCTTTAGTGCCAAACGTCGCAGCTTTGTGCATACAAACTTGAAATAAAAATTTTATTTGCCTATAGAAATATTGCGTAAAACGAAAACTGGAGAAAGAACAGATTCGGGGATTCCCTAAACTTCACATTTATTTTTGTGTGATGTTTCCACACCGAAAAAAAAAGTTTTGAATGCTTAAAAATTTTTGAATAAAATTTTTTCGTTTTTTTTTTATTAATTTTATTAATACTCGCAGTCGGATCTAAAAATATATAAAATAACGGATCTGTAATTTTACACATCATAGAGCGTACAATTTTGATTATTAGTTTTTTTTTAGCAACAGGAAAAATCAATATAGATAAATTAATAAAGTTTAAAATGCACTAATATTGAGGAACATAACAAATATGCTTCACTTAAATTAGAATATTGTTCAAACGAACCCTTAAGTATCGGCAATTTTGCAATAGTTTACTTTGCACACCCATACGGTGCAATGCTATGTGCGAATTTTGTATTTACGTATTTTCAAGACTCACGGGTAGGTACTAAATGACACCCAAAACAAATATTTGGAAGTTGTACGAAGTTCCTGCTTGTATTTTAACCTTTAGATTGCTGCACCAATTTAAAATGCTATAAACTAATAAAACTTAACTTTTCCGCCTATTTTCACCTAATTTTTCTTTCTAGTATGGTTTAAGGGAACACATGACAAGTACACTACATAATATCTACACGTACAGGTTGGATCGGTAAGTTTCACACTCTAATGCATTTTGTAATGCAGGCGGTCGCGCACTAAAGAAAATGTGCATGGCATAATCCACTTTGTTTTCTTGGTGCGTGAGCAGCCTTCCACATTTAACATCTTCATCTTTCACAATTAGTTTGTAATTATTTTATGGACTAAGCGAAACAGAACTTATTTGGCGCCCAACGTGGGGCCTAAATAAAGATTAAATACTTTAGTGATCTATAAACGCTTTATTTTTGATTTGGTAACTACACTGATTGGTTTGGTGAAGGAAACAATATATTTAACAACTTTTTTCACTAGTTTTGAATTTTACAGAATGTCTATGCTTTGGTCACTTCCTCGTCTAACAATTCAGATTCCAAAATATGTAATGAGTCTCGGATAATGTTTAGAATAAAATAAATAATTTTAAGTGTTCATGGACAAAGAAAATTCGATGGTAAGCCATAGGAAATTTAGTCAATAATGTTTTAATTCTGACGTTGTGATTTACAAATTTTAAGCTAAGTCGTTGGTCACTAACTACGCAGTTGTTATCCAGAGAGCAACCTCTGGTTTGGGGGTTGTTCTTGCTAACAAAAGCGTAGTTGGTTGGATTTTAGAAACACACAGGTGCTAAATTGTGTTAAATGTAAAAAGCTTGAGATTTTTTAACCGATTACTATTTTAATGTTTAGGCTAAGTACTCATTTTATTAGGTTAGTTATTTATTTTCTAGCAAATAATTCTATATTTTTTTATTTTCTTATTGTGATGCAATGGCGGCAAGATTTGAAGATCTGACCGCCTTTGTTGTGTGATGTTGTAAAGAATCCTGCAATAGTAAAAATCGTTTAGACTTAGTTACGCCACTGTGTTGAGCGTAAAACTGTAAAGAATCAAATAAAAATTTTATTTTATTAATTTTGAATTTATTCCCAATTTTAACAACTACGTGAGGAGTGAACTATTATTTAGTTAGTTCTGTAATTTATTTTTAGCCGATCGTAATGCTATATTGGTGACCCCAACATCTGAGCATCAATCATCTTCTGGCTTCTAATTTCTCGGAAGAAAAATCGATACAGAGGGTCAATGAGTGCAATTTTGCCTCCCCCTGGGTATTACTCCCCCTCCTTTTCATACCTGTCTTTAAGGGCGAAACCCGCTGGTGACTAGCACTAATACGATTGTAAATGGTGGAAGGGGGGGTGATGTGGCGGTCGTAAATTTAGTTACAGAAGTTTTTTGGAGTTTTTGTCGAGTTTGATCGAAATAATGATCCATTTTTAAGTTTTGTATCTAAAATATTTAGAAAGTAATTGGTTTACCCCCTGTATTTTTTGGTTGACAAGTTGACATTGACACATAAGTTCTGGAACGAAGATCAAATGAATTGAACTTAATTACGCACGAAGCTGTTAATTTTGATTAATAAACAAATTGATACTTTCAAATAATTTTTTTATAAATTCGGTGGTTCTAAACAGTTTTCTAACAAAATTTTCACAAATTCTTTTGTTTCCTTATTTTTTTAAAACTTATTTTACATAATAATTGTTTCATCTAGATTTGTCTCATGTCACTTCATGACATATTAATGCATTCTATATTGGAATTTATATTTTTGGATGTAAGAAAACAAGGGTTGAATTATTTTAAATGATTTAAAATTAAAGGAGCACATATTTTTCATATTAATGTTAAAATTAGTGCAATATGCTAACGCCAGAGTCGGATTAAGGGCATATGTGCGGCCCGGGACTTATATTTTTAACAAAAAAATCATTGGAGCTTAGCTCCATTCTATTAACGGTGTGTAGTCGCGATTTACATTGAGCAAACGCCACCACGCGGAAAAATATTAAGTTAATCTAATACGTATTAGTTGGTATAGAAAATTTTGTTTATTAACCAAGCGTTTGCATTTTTTTGGTGTTCTATTTTGTGAATCATTTCATCGCGGTTTTAATATAAAATAATTCCGAGTCAAACTCAAAACAACAAGGTTAACGGCAAGGTAAATCGCGATTAACCAGGTTTACAACTGTAAACATCACACAATAATGTTATTTTAAATTGGAAGTTCTGCGGTGGCAAAAATTTATATTAGCGGATTTTCCACCAACACTAAGGTTCCGGTGAGTCCACCGTGTATATACCAGTCAGTACAACCTATCTGTGGATTTCACATAAAGCAATAGATCCCATCTTGCGCCACTGCCGACTAGGTGGCGCACTTGTTGACTTTCGTCGTCGGCAAGCTGAATAGCAAGCACGTTAACAATAAAAATCTTCATGTATGTATGACTTCCAAAATGGATGATTCAGAGTACGAGCCGTATAGAAACGACTACAACATTTCATTCAAGACAGGGTGTAAACGGCAGTGGCGTGTTACTCCAGAACCAAAAATACGGCATTCGACTAGATTTTGTTAATTATAGCCAAATTTTACTTAAAAACAAAGACTCCCATGTTTATAAATCGATTTTGTTTTGAAAGCCATTTTTGTTAATTGGACTGGTTTCTAAATTTTACCTAAAAACTGAGTTTTTTGCTTTCCTAGATCCGTGCCTTCCGACTTCAGTCGTCCGATACTTAAAATAAAAGACTCATTTCATTCTAGAAATTTCATAATTTTAAAAAGATAATTTTCACGGTTTCGGATCTATTTTTTATCAAAATTTGTGAAAGATTCATAAAATTTAATGTTTATATTTATCATTTACGTCTTCAACTACCATAATTTCATTAGAAATTTTTATCGTTATCGTACGTTCATACTCTTCCCCATTAGTATTATGTATAGTTATGCAGTTGTGGCAAACTAAAATCCGTTGCACGTCATTAGTAGTTTTAAAATTAGAATCATAATAACTTTTAAAATTTAACCAATATTATGTACTTTATTTTGTAAATTAATGTATTTTAAGAAGACGGGACCTTCGTGTCGCTCCACTCATTAAAAACATCTCTGGATCTCTGGATAGAGCGGCCCAACCCGAAAACTACAGATCTAAAAGGATGGAATCTTCGAGCCACTCGACTCATTAAAAACATCCCTAAAGCGGCTCCAACTCAAAAATTACAGATCTAGAAAGACGGGATCTTCGAGTCGCTTGACTCATTAAAAGTATCCCCGTAATATAGCTAAAACTTAAAAATTTTCAGACAATTACCTTTGTCTTTGGACCGGTTTACCATTTCCAAATATTTAGTGAAAGAACTTGCACTAATCATATGGAAAAGCAGTTTTAACATAATATTGTAGCTTATGATCTATACTGAACAAAGGATGTAATGGGCACAAAGCTTAATAACGGACAGTTATCGAGTTATCACCAGTCAAACACAAAAAATTCGGAATGCCGAATAGTGAAATCTCGAAAGGTATTATTGATTTATTATGAAAAATTTTTGAAATAAAAATAGTAGGGTTTTACTAAATCTGTTAGTTGGTGACATTATTTGTGATTTTTGAATGACCTTGAAAGCTCCGTGAACAAAAATCTATGTGTCACAGCAGAAATCTTTTGTGGAAGATTTTTGTTGACTGAACTTTCAAGGTCATTCAAAATTAATCGGAAATTTGGGCCTTATATCGCATTATTAAATTTTAATTGATTTTTTAAATTTATTTTTAGTCCTAATTATTACATATACATACATACATACATATTTGTATTTATTCACTTTGCTGTTAAAATTCTATTATTTTAACGTTGTATTACGTAAGTACATACTAAACACCACAAATCTGCTTGAAATTTCTTATTTTAATTGCATTTTTATTTTATTTTTCATTAAATGCAGGGTTTTTGCTGTTCTCCCAACCCCTAACGTGCGGTGATTGGATATATTTTTCAGTTGATAAGAAAAAACAACCAATCGGAAGGTTTCCTTTTCGCCAAAAAATGACACGCCGTAACAGGGAACAGGAGCAGCAGCGTGCTGGGATTTTATGTATTAAGATAATTACATTGTTATTGATGTTAATACGAAAATATACTTTAGTTAGTAAATGATCTGCTTAAATTTGCGGCAAATTTTTTTTATTTGAAGCAAATTTGTTTTCATTTGCTTCAAATCTGTGTTTGTAGCAAATTTGATATTGTGTGCACCAAATCTGATTTTATGTGCACCAAATCTGATTTTATGTACACCAAATCTGACTTCGTATGTACCAATCTGATTTCGTTTGTACCAAATTTGATTTTGTTTGAACCAAATCTGATTTTATGTTCACGAAATCTGACTTCGAATGCACCATCCAATTTAACTTGTACTAAATTTAATTTGGTTTGTACCAATTACCAAATCTTATTTCGTGTGCACCGATCTGATTTCGGTTGTACCGAAAAATATTTTTTTAAAAGTATACGGGTGTCCCCGGATACACTGTACATAATTTCAGTGGTGATAGAGGACACTATTCTAAGAAAAATGTTTAATAAAATTTTTTTTCTCAAGTTAAACCCTCGAGAGTTAAAGCATTTTTTTAAATTTCTACTTTCACATGGCCATAGCTCGGAAAATATTGATTTTTCAGTAAAAATGGTCAAGTGCTTTTTTAAAGAGAGTGAAATAATCTACAAAGAATATTCATACCTTTTATTGTCTACATTCAACGGCTTTCGATTTATGAAAAAAGTAAGTAAAAAAATGTGGAAAATTTTGAATTTTTTCGTTTTGGTTTTTTTTTCAAATCGCCGTATCTTCTAAACGAAATATTTTACAAAAAATCTGACCCCCATTCTGGATAGGAAATTTAATTGACTACAACTTTTGTCTAGTAAAAATTTTTGAAAAATCAATCCATTTCACAAAAAATCAGAAAATAATAAAAAAAGCATCTACAAAACAAAAAATTAAATTCACAAAAATTTTATTTTTATTGAAAAATTATTTTATGAACGAAGGTTAAATCATTATATTATTTAAGTAAATGTTCAAAATGACCACCCTCGTTTTCAATACACAGTCGTGATCGTTTTAAATATGTTGTATATTATTATTTATAATATTTCCTCTTTCGTTAAGAGCTACTATAGCATTCGTTACTCTGTCCATTAATTTGTCTCTGGTATCGGGCTTTCATCTATTGCTGTACACCAACGCTTTAACAGTATACCTAAATAATATATCAAGAGGAGTAAAATCTGGAGATCTTGCTGACCAATTAATAGTTCCACCTCTTTCGATCAATATTTCAATCAATACTTCATTTAAAAAAATTTTAAATTGAAGCCCAAAATGTTCGAATTAAAAATGATAAATAAAAATTTAAAAAAATAGTTTAAACTTAATTCATAAAATAATTTTTCAATCAAACTCAAAATTTTGTGAATTTAATTTTTTGTTTTGTAGCTGCTTTTTTATTATTTTCTGATTTTCTGTGAAATAGATTAGTTTTTCAAAAAATTTTACTAGACAAAAGTTATAGTCCGTTAAATTTCCTATCCGAAATGCTGCGTCAGATTTTTTGTAAAATGTTTCGTTTAGAAGATACAGCAATTTAAAGAAAACCAAAGAATAAAGTTCAAAATTTTCCACATTTTTTTACTTACTTTTTTTCATAACTCGAAAGCCGTTGAATTTAGACAATAAAAGGTATAAATCTTCTTTGTAGATTATTTCACGCTCTTTAAAAAAGCACTTAACCATTTTTACTGAAAAATCAATATTTTCCGAGCTATGGCCATGTGAAAGTGGAAATTTAAAAAAAATGCTTTAAGGAGGCCTAACTCTCGAGGGTTTAAATTTAGAAAAAAAATGTTATGAAATATTTTTCTTAGAATAGTGTCCTCTATCACCACTGAAATTATGTAAAATGTATTCGGGGACACCCTGTATATAAAAGTATATTTTAATTTGATTTTTAAATTAGGTAAAGCCGGTAAAGTGGAATAATATTTTCAGATTGATAATAACCAGAATAATATAATATAAAAAAAACTTTACCAATTAGACTTTAGACAGAAACAAAAAAAATATTCAAAAATATTATTTGGAACTTGATACTCTCAAAACTTTATTCTCTTTTATGATGACTGATCTTGACGATTCTTTTATTTCTTAACCCATACTATGTACCATAATAGCAACTTTCAGTCCCATTTTGGACCTAAAATGGCTTTGAAGGATACACTCAAAAAAATGTTGATCATAATATCAATGAAACTAGGTTCATTGAATTTTTGCAATAAAAATTATAACATTTTCATTATAATAAAAATGCCGTTCATAAATGTTATGAACTGTAGTTCATTGATTGCTTAGTAAGATCGGCACAACTCAAAATTCACTATAGTTTTAAAAAAGTCGTATTTAAAGAGTTAACTCAAAGTGCAACTGAATACTAGTAAGTTGGGTACCTATATGTAAAGCCATAATATGTAAAGTGGTATTCAGTTGCACTTTGGGTTAACTCTTTAAATGCGATTGTCTTCAAACTAGTGAATTTCAAGTTGTGCCGGTTTTCTTCCAAAGCAGCGATATGTTCAGTAAATAAGATTTATTCATAAGAAAAAAAATGTTTTTTTTTCAGTTTTCAATAATTTAATAGGTATCCATTTCTCATTATTTCGCTTTTCTTTTCCCATGTTTCTACTTGTACCTACACTGGATCCATCTTGTCACTTCTCAGTTTGCGGACTTCTACCACAGTTAAATTGCAATTCTTTCTCTATAAACTTTTCGAAATCTCCTATTTTGGCAGTCACCACTTCTTTCACAATTGTGTTGTTTTTTCTTTGTATTTTCTCGTTCTTCTCGCAATTTCCTTATTTCAGTGTTTCTATTCTTTTAATCAACTTTCTTTTTTCTTCATCCCACTACATTTTTTTTAGTGAAAACTGAAGATATTTTTCACGTTCTGCATTTTCCGCTTCAATTCGATTTTGGTCTTGTTGATGTCTTTGATCTCCTGTTTAATTTTTGCCGTGCTCCTATTGAATTGCTGTAAGTTTAGCAAACATCTCTTTCACTTCGTGTACCTCTATTTCTTTTACGGTTATCACTCTTTCTAATCGCGTTTGTTCTTTTACTAGTGACTTCAACGGCTTCTTGCTCATTTGGAAAATTCTGATATCGTTGAGGTCTTTGTGAGTTTCCGTTGTATTCTGTTCTTCTTCTCTTTTTTCCTTTCAGGATTGTTTCTTTTCATTTACACAATTGGATGGTTTCTCACCTTTTTGAACGTCATATTGTTCGTCGTCTCTTGTTAGCAGTTACTATAATATATTTGTTTACATGTTCTTCTTATCTCTGCGACAGTACTGATATCCGGTTCGACACCTGCGAGATACCTGCTCTACAGAGGATATAATCAAGACGATTATATTTAGAAAATCAGAAAGTTAAAAATAAGGAGCATTTTCGGTCTAGTGATCTATCATTAAAGATTGATACTCTTTCCACAAAAGCGAACAGTGAGGCTACTGCAAAACTGTCAAAGAGAAAAAATTGTGGTTGAGGGATCACAGGAATATACAAACTATTAGTATAAGGAATATAAACTGCTCCATCAGTAGCTCACCAATCGGGTTCTAAATAATTCGCTACTGGATGAATTTATAAATGCATGAGTAAATGATGGAAATGAACTTTATTAAAAAGATTCAAAAACCAAATTTAATAATAATCATTTTTGTTAGATGTTATATTCTACAATGTCAAGTACATAATATATGCTACGCTATGAATCATCAACATTTTAAGTATTATTTTTGGTGGGAAGTGGAGTGGTATCTACTTTTATCAAACGTGAAGCGCAATAAAATTAGTCTATTACGTAAGTTTTACTTATAATGCTAGATTCTTCTTCTTTTGTGTTGTGAAATTTAAAAAACTTAAACTTGACTTGTGTTAGTTTTGTTAAATTAATTTAGCAAAACTTGTTAATTGTTCACACAGAGATATTCTGGAAGTTACCTAGTGAAAAACTTTATATTCTATTATTTTACCTATATTAAGGGTTATATTAGAGAAATAAAGAAGCATAGTATTGTTAGTTATTTCAAAAATAATTTTTAGGCCCATCAAGATGATTTGGTTATTTTTGGCAATTATTTTGTGTTATTTCCTTTACCTTCTTCTAATAAAGCCAACGTATTATTGGAAGGACAGGAACGTCCCACATAAAAAACCATGGCCCCTTTTTGGAAACATGGTTCCTCTTCTTGCCAGGAAAACATCGTATTTTTACATGATGATCGATTTTTATAATGAGTTTCCAAAAGAAAGGTAAAATTTTGATAAGATTGCTTACGCCAATCTTGTCTACCTTTATTTTTTTTACATTTTTCGTTTGATAGGTTCAGCGGAATATTTCAATTTAAACAACCGGTGCTTTGTATCCGCGACCTTGATCTAATCAAAAAAGTGATGATTAAGGATTTTAATTATTTTACTGATCGAACTTCCCCGCTCTCGGAAGATACGGATCCCATTGTGGGTAAAACGTTAACAAACTTACAAGGTGAAAAATGGCGCAAGATGCGAGCAACTTTAAGCCCCTCGTTTACTGGAAGCAAAATGAAATTTATGTTTAACTTGATTTCCGACTGCGCCAATCAATTTACGAACTATTTTGAAACTTTAGATTCGGAAATAATCGAAGTCGAAATGAAAGACACTGCCAGTAGATTTGCCAATGATGTAATTGCTTCCACCGCTTTTGGAATAACCACCGACTCTTTAAACCAGAAAGATAACGAATTTTTTCAAAAGGGGAAAGAAGCGACCACTTTTATAGGTTTTCGAAAGTTAATCTTACTACTTTATGTCGTTTGTCCTCCACTAAAAAAGGTAACTTTTTGATTTTGTGTTACTAATCCACACAATTGTGCAGAAAAATGACACAATTGCGTACTTTTTCTGCACAATTGTGTGGATGCAAATTTTAGATTTATTTTAGATATTAAAAATCCCCATATTTCCTCCGAAAACAGTGACGTTTTTTCAAAGAATTATTAATGAAACTATAGAAAGTCGAGAGAAACATGGAACGGTTCGTCCAGACATGATTCACTTACTTTTGGAAGCTAAGAAAGAAACTGCACTTATTGATCACGAGACCATAACAGAAGAAAAAGCGAAAATAACTGACGAAGATATTGCTGCTCAAGGAATTGTCTTTTTCCTTGCAGGTTTTGACACAGTGTCCACTCTGGCAAGTTTCATGAGCTACGAATTGGCACTTAATAGGGAGGCACAAGAGAAACTGCAGGCGGAAATTGACGAAGTTGCAGAAAACTGTAATGGTAAAGTCACATACGATCAAATTAATGAAATGAAGTATTTAGACATGGTAATTTCGGGTAAATGATTTTTAATTTTAATTTTGCAATTTATACGATTAGAATTATTGTAGAATCGTTACGAAAATGGCCACCAGCCATTGCAGTGGATCGTATTTGTAAGCAAGACTACGTCATCGAAGGAAGAACTGAGAACGAAAAATCTATCGTAATCGAAAAAGGCCATTTGGTATTAATTCCAACAAGTGGGATACATCGTGATCCAGATTATTTTCCTAATCCCGATCAATTTGATCCCGAACGGTTTAGTGACGAAAACAAAGACAAAATTGTTCCGTTCTCTTATATGCCGTTTGGTGTGGGACCTAGAACTTGTATAGGTGAGTTGTAACCATAAGTTCGAGAAAATCATATATTTTTATTGCGATTTCAGCTTCGCGGTTTGTTTTGATGGAAGCTAAGATTTTATTTTTCCATTTTTTGTCAAAATTCGATATTATTGCAACCGAAAAAACACCAATTCCATTAATACTAAGCACAAAAACACTTACTAATTTTGGACCGGATGAAGGCTTTTGGCTTGGCTTACAAAGACGAAAAAATATTCAATAGAAAATTTTTCTCCGCCGAGAGAAAAACAAATTTCTCCACACACCAATTTACCTTGGATTAAATTGATGTAACAACTAGCTTGTACTGTTGCGGAAGCAATTATACCGTTTCAAGCAATAAAACAGTTTCTGAATTTTTAATTTATATAATTTGATACATATTACAATAAGTCATAATAATATAATAATAATTCATATATTTTTAAATCATTTCTTACCCAATGCAACAAAAACTGTAAATGTACATCGCTATCGGATCAGGTGCCACGACGTGCAACTAACTTTACAAATGCCTCTCAATATATGCTTTAAATTTTATCGTCATAAATCAATTTTTAATTTTATCCAAAATCCATCCAAATTTTACCAAAAATAATTCCAATAATGTCCATATTTCGGACAATTTACAAATATCACGTATCAATAAAATCACTCAGGCAATCCAAATTTTACTTCACATAACATCAATAATCTCACAATTGAGATTAAAAATTATTACAATTTTCGGGAACCTCCCGTAAAGGCGTCCGACCACTTCGGCGGACCAGGCAAGAAGGCTCAAACGATTGCTCCATTTCGTGCCAACTTAAAAATTATCGGCGTGAAAAAACGCACAAATTTTAAATTTTAAAATATCTACATGAAAATTATTCACAAAATCAAGTCTAAATACACAAATAAATTAAAATTGAAATTTACAAAATAAATTGGATTTTTAAGGAATAGAACGGTGTCTATTCTTTGATGAGCTTGAGCAGCGTGATTTTAGATCATATATGTAAATATATACCTACATATACATATTACAATATTACATATTCCTTTTCTGTTGGGGGACGTCCATTAATTACGCGAGGCGTTTAGAGGGGAAGGGGGGGGGTCTCAGCAAATATCACGTAATTTTTGTTCCGCACAAAACTGTAAAATTACGAGAGAATTGGGTTAAATTAAGAAGGTAAAACAAACAATTTCACGTGAGATTAGGAGAGGGGGGATCGAGCCAAATCTTACGTAATTAATGGACGCCCCCTATAGCTATTTCATTCACTTTGGAATATAAGCCTCTTCAAGTTCTTTAACTTGAAGGTTAGGCCGTATCTTCCCACGCTGGTGATACCGACCATAGGCGCAATTAGAGAACGGTTTGCGATATTAAACTTTTGTAAATCAATTAACAAATTTTTATTAAAAATTAGAAAATTACAATTTGTTTGTTTAAAATTTTTGTACAATCTAACACCTGAAAGTCTGTAAAATCGGAATTTAGTAAAATCAAGATTGTTTTGATAGTAAATAAAGTTCCGATTTTTGCGAGTATTTGCAATACTCTTAGAGATCCACACCTGGGAAGCCTTGCTCCCGACTAAATTGGCTAGCAGCTTAGCAGGCAAACGAAAGTAGCAATGGAAACTAGAAAAAAATTTTAGGGTTCCACTACAACATATTACAAATTATACTTTACAAATTACATATTACATATTACATATTACATATTACATATTACATATTACATATTACATATTACATATTACATATTACATATTAGATATCGTCGCTTGAAATCAAACCGACATAACTGCAAAAATTGAGTTTTTGCGTTGTTGGAGTGTTAAAAAATTTCTTTATTTTTCCTTCTATTTTTACGTCGAACCGGCATATTCGTATTCGTCTAAATTAATTCATTATTAAGGTGGATTTGATCTAACGGACCTTAAAGGGAAAACAAAAACTTATAGCGCTCCAGCGAAAAATATGCATTTTGCAGATATGCCGGTTTGATACTACATATTGTATATTACATATCGCATATTACATATTACATATTACATATCGCATATTACATATTACATATCGCATATTACATATTACATATCGCATATTACATATTACATATCGCATATTACATTATATATTGCATATTACATATTACAAATTACATCTTACATACTACATATTACATATTGTATATTACATACTACATATTACCATTGACTATAGTAGTTATCAAGACACGCAGCCATATATGTTTTAATGCAATACTAAATTGTCGCGACAACTAGATGGCGCTAATTTTCAATGTAAATCCTCATTAACAATTATTAATCTCGCGATCCATTCCGTTAGAACGTGTGGACAGTATAGTGCGCGGAGTGCGTTCGAGTGAGAGGGACATAGAATTTACAATTCTTCCATATGGCTGCGTGTCTTGATAACTACTATAGTCAATGATATTACATATTGTATATTACATACTACATATTACATATTGTATATTACATATTCCATATTACATTTTGCATATTACATATTGCATATGACATATTACATTATTACATATTACGCATTCTTTGTGTTGTTTGTGTCAAAAAATGACTTTTTTCCCCTCTATTTTTACGTCGAACCGGCATATTTGTATTTGTCTAAATTAATTCATTATTGAGGTGGATTTGAGGTGAATCTAACGGACGTTAAAGGAAAAACAAAAACTTTTAGTGTTCCAGCGAAAAATATGCATTTTGCAGAAATGCCGGTTTGATATTACATATTACATATTGCATATTACATATTACATATTACATATTACATATTACATATTACATATTACATATTACATATTACATATTACATATTACATATTACATATTACATATTACATATTACATATTACATATTACATATTACATATTACATATTACATATTACATATTACATATTACATATTACATATTACATATTACATATTACATATTACATATTACATATTACATATTACATATTACATATTGCATGTATCGTCGCTGTGAAATCAAACCGACATAACTGCAAAAATTGGGTTTTTGAGTTGTTGGTGTCAAAAAATTTCTTTTTCTTTTCCTCTATTTTTACGTCGAACCGGCATATTCGTATTCGTCTAAATTATTAAGGTGGATTTGTGGTGAATCTAACGGACGTTAAAGGAAAAACCAAAAACTTATAGTGCTCCAGCGAAAAATATGTATTTTGCAGATATGCCGGTTTGATATTACATATTGCATACTACATATTACATACTACATAATACATATTACATATTATATATTACATATTATACATATTGCATATTACATATTACGCATTCTCTGTGTTGTTGGTGTCAAAAAATTTCTTTTTTTTTCCTCTATTTTTGATGTCGAACCGGCATATTCGTATTCGTGTAAATTAATTCATTATTAAGGTGGATTTGAGGTGAATCTAACGGACGTTAAAGGAAAAACCAAAAACTTATAGCGTTCCAGCGAGAAATATGCATTTTGCAGATATGCCGGTTTGATATTACATATTGTATATTACATATTACATATCGCCAATTACATATTGCATATTACATATCGCATATTACATATTGCATAGTACATATCGCATATTATATTATATATTGCATATTACAAATTACATATTACATACTACATATTACATATTGTATATTACATATTGCATTTTGCATATTACATGTTACATATCGCATATCACATATTACATTATTACATATTAAGCATTTGTGTCAAAAAATGTCTTTTTTTCCTCTCTATTTTTACTTCGAACAGGAATATTCGTATTCGTCTAAATTAATTCATTATTAAGGTGGATTTGAGGTGAATCTAACGGATGTTAAAGGAAAAACAAAAACTTTTAGTGTTCCAGCGAAAAATATGCATTTTGCAGATATGCCGGTTTGATATTACATATTACATATTACATATTACATATTGCATATCACATATTACATATACATATTACAAATTACATATTGCATATCGTCATTGACTATACGAGTTATCAAGACACGCAGCCATATGTAAGAATTGTAAATACTATATCCCTCTCACTCGAACGCACTCCGCGCACTATACTGTCCACACGTTCTAACGGAATGGATCGCGAGATTAATAATTGTTAATGAGGATTTACATTGAAAATTAGCGCCATCTAGTTGTCACGACAATTTAGTATTGCATTAAAACATATATGGCTGCGTGTCTTGATAACTTGTATAGTCAATGATATCGTCGCTGTGAAATCAAACCGACATAACTGCAAAAATTGGGTTTTTGAGTTGTTGGTATCAAAAAATTTCTTTTTTTTTTCTTCTATTTTTACGTCGAACCGGCATATTCGTATTCGTCTAAATTATTAAGGTGGATTTGAGGTAAATCTAACGGACGTTAAAGGAAAAACCAAAAATTTATAGCGCTCCAGCGAAAAATATGTATTTTGCAGATATTACATATTACATATTACATATTACATATTACATATTACATATTACATATTACATATTACATATTACATATTACATATTACATATTACATATTACATATTACATATTACATATTACATATTACATATTACATATTACGCATTCTCTGTGGGTTTCAACCTCACCCGAAGAAGCGAAAAGATCAAGAACTGACGGCCAAGGAGAGAGAAGTTTGGAAGAGAGGCTTATGCCCAGGAGTGGACCGAGAAAAACTGACAAAAAAGAAGGAGAAGAATGATCTATGAGTGTGTTTATGTAACTCATGATTGATTTTGTTAACTTCAAATTTCTAGAAATTGCTTTGTTTGGTTTTTGTCTAGCTTTGTGCCTATGTACTTTATTGACATTTGACTATTATTAACCTTTGTTTATTGTTGTGAGTCTTTTGTCATTACAAATCCAATACAAATAATATACAATAATGTATTGATACTTTAAGACAAAATTACTTCAGATTTGGTGAGAAGTTTTACATACAAAAGGATTGATTATCCCGTTAACGAAGGATTTCGAAGATCGTTTGAATGACAAAATCAAATTCACTATGAAAAAAGAAAAGGATAATCGCCTGAATTTCCTGGACTTAAGCTTAACTAAGATGAAGGATTGTATAAGTAGATATTAAAATTTTAGTCGCGGAGATCAATTGTCGCCGGGGCCAATCGTCCTAGAGTCAACTCAAAAGTCAATTGTTGCGACGCCAATAGTCATAGGGTAAATTGTCGCCAAAGCCAGTTGTCGATGGCCAATAGCTATAGAGCCAACTGTCTCACTGCTAACTAAAGTGTAACGTGAGACTACTGCAGAAAGGTTGATGTGAAAAAACGAAGATTTAGGAATCCCAGAAACAGAAATACCATCAATAGAATTGTTCACCAATCGATTTCTAAATAATTCACTTTCTACTAGATGGCTATTCGAGGAAGTGATGGAAATAAACTATATATTAAAGAGTCAGTAATTAAAATCTTTGAATTTTCAAACTGATAGCTTGGGCAGTAGCACAAGTGTGCTGAGGAAGCCCAAAGTTAGTAAGAGACAATATTAAACAATAACAAGTTCAAGGCAACGCGACGCTCTCAACATTTTAAGGTTACATTATTGATTTGGATTGTCCAACTGCGTTGTTGATTCCTTGGTAGTGTTTCGAATGGTTTATACTACATTGACACTGGTTTGTTATATTTTAATTGTTTGACTCTTCAAGTTGATGTTTTGATCTTGTTTGAATGTATCATCAACTTGATTTGGTGAGTTGTACATATTATTAAAAAAGACACAAGAGAAAAACCATTCTCAAGGATAATTTAGTATACAGTAGAGTCTCGATTGTATGAACAACGAAAATAATGTTTGTTTTTTTCTTAATATTAAATCTAAATTTTTATCTTTTAGTTCAGAAAAAAGAAGATTTTTATAGCATAAAAATGAGTATTGAAATAGAAATAAATTCGCAATTTATATTTAAAAAACATGATTTTCGTTGTTCATATAATCGAGACTTTACTGTATTAATTGCCCAAATTTAAAAATAATTAAATAATAATCATTCGTTAGATTTTATTCCATAATGTCAAATATGTATACTACGCCAATGCGTCATGGTCATTTTAAGTGTTGTTTTAATTTTTGGAGGGAAGTGGAGTAGTAGTACATTCTATTAGCAAATGTGAAGAGCAGAAAAATTAGTCAATAACGAGTACATTGTATATTACGTAAGTTTTATATAATTTTAGGTTCGGTGTTTTTATCAATGCAATGAAGAAAGGTGAACTTGAACTTTGCGTTATTTTCATTAAATTACTAATTTAGAAAAAATTGGTACAGAGGTAATCCGGAAGACCCTGAGTGAGCTAATTTACAAATATTATGTAACAGTTGGTTTACGCAATTTCCAATTTATTCTTAAAACCAAAGGGCAGTGGCGTAACATTAAGAGATTCGTGTGCGAAATTTCTTGTACCTGTTAAAGAGGGGGGGGGGAGACCGTCAAGTGTAATTTTAAGATCGGAACAAGCTTTGGCAGAATGAAAGAGCACATAAATTAAGCAAACATTTGATTTTGTAAGTGCAATGAGCAACCGTTTTTGAGAAAATAGTGTTTAAAAGTTTGACTGCAATACTTTGGTTAGTTTATACAACAGTATCCAAAGTCCTTCTAATTGAGGAAGTGTTCAGATTCACTTCCTCGCAGTAGTAGTTTTTGTTATTTACAGGATGCCGTGTTACAAGGTTAGCAGAATTTAGCATGTTCTGATCGCATTCGGGCAACTGAATAAAAGCAACTGTTTTTGCGGGAAATTAAACTTAGGACCTTCCAATCCACTTGCGGACACTTCAGAATCTTATTTTCTAAAGAACCCTTGACTTATTGTTGCATAAACTAACTGAAGTTTTGTATTTAATAACTTTTTTATAACCCTTCCCCCTCTAATCGGGGGTTTTCAAAAATAGCTTTTATTAAATAAAAAAAATTAACTTGGATGATGCTATTTACGATTTACAAAGAAAGTTGACGCTCAACTACATCACTCATAGTCTGCGTTGGACACACGATAAGGAACTACGTCCTTTATAGCAGTGGCGGCTCATGGGTGATGCATACTATCGTGAATTATCTAGGATTTTCCTAAATTCATTGAAATTTACTAAGATTTTTTAGAATTTTCTAAGATTTCTCTTCACATGTACACCAGATTTTCACATGATTCTCCTCATATCGGACCTATCCCAAATTTTTTAAATAAAAAAAAATTATCTCGAATGATTAATGAGCTAAATATTACGATGGTGGCGGAACTTCAAATTTTTTGCCCCCTCCCCTAGCAAAATAAACAGTTTCGAGAATGTTTCACTGTTTTCTCGTGCGTTGTAGTTCCGCCACTGTAAGCACATTAAATCAATAGCGGCATTTTTATAGTTTCAGTTAATACATATTCACTTCAGGTAGCGGCGGATTATTACTCTGTGCCTGATACAGAGACGTATTTAGAAAATGCTTTGGGGGGGGGGGGTAGATCAAATTTTGTTAATCCATTCGTGCGCGTCAGTGGTAACCAAATCCTGATTTATAAAGTCCCACCATTTTTCTACTGCTCCAGATACAGCGTGTCATTTTTTGGGGAAACAAAACCACTCTGATTTGCCTCACTTTTGCTTGAAAATTCAAATTTCTAAATTCTAAATGAGTGGAAATCCTGCAATATGTACTGCAAGGTACAGACCCCCGGTTTACAATTTTACCAACCGAAAAATATATTAAACTAACTAAGATTAGGACTAACCGGGAAATTTGAATTTTTAAGTAAAAATGAGGGAAATTTAACCTTCGGATAGAAAAAATTAAAAATTGGTAAACATATTTATCCTTGTGGAGTTTAGCAGCAACTTTCTGTGTTACTTTGAAAGTTAATTATAAAAATAACTAGCAGGTCAGGCGGCCTACCGGCCGCCATGACCTCCTAATATTTGAATGACCTGGAAACTCCATTTTGCACAGGATCATTTATAATAATTAATTTTTTATTTTATTATTATAAAATCACAAAATTAGTCATGGTTTTTTTACTTTTTTTTTGTTCAAAAAATTTAAAATTGACGTAGAGAGCTGGGAATAGTTCAATCGTGCTTTCCGTTGGGAAGATTTGGATGGGACAGACATACATACATACAAACTTTGAGTTTTATATTATATTAAGAAGATATAAAAGTATAAACCCAAAATTTTAAACCGGGGGGTCTGGGGGGTGTGGAACACCCTCCAGTACATATCTCAGGATTTCCACTCTTTTAGAATATTTGGAGAAGATAGGAAATTAATAATTTTTCAAATTTCGCGAGGAAAAATGTTTTTGCGTTTCTTTGAAAATATAGAAAAACGGGGAATCCCCCAGTAGGTGGAAACAAAATTAACTGCTTAAATATCATATCGTTTAAGAGAGGACGGACGGGCTTTCCAGCTATAAATAAATAATAAGCAACTAAATAAAAATTATTTAAAGTTATTTAAATTTTAAAACCAAGTAGTAAACATTATTTTTATCAGGGAGGGTTTCAGGGATACAATTCGAGTCATCCTTGGGGGGGGGGAGGGCAATTGGCTTTCCGCCCTTCTCTAAATACGCCACTGGCCTGATAGGAAATCTCTTTAGAGTAATCTCGCAACCATACTGCCTCTGCGGTAGCCTTTACGTAACTTTTTGGATATGTATTGTGAAAGGAGTATCTATCTTATGATAGATCTCACATCCGAAATCCAGTTGTTTATTTTTTTGAAAATTCTAATATTAGTATAATTGTCTAAAAATTCAGAGGAGGCTAAACCTCCCTTGCTTCTTCTGACGAGCTGCCACTGTAAATAAGCATATCAATAGATATAAAAATCTAATTTTTGCTGATTTTATGATTTTTTTTTAGGTTCATCAAGATGATTTGGTTAATTTTGGCAATTGTTTCGATTTACTTACTTTACGTCCTGCTTATAAAACCAACATATTACTGGAAGGACAGGAACGTCCCACATAAAAAACCATGGCCACTTATTGGAAGCATGTATCCCCTGCTTCTCAAGAAAACGTCGATGTTTGACCTGATGATCGCTTTTTATAATGAATTTCCAAAGGAAAGGTAACATTTTGATAAATTTGCTTACCCCAATTTGTAAACAATTGTTCGGCAGATTCAGCGGAATATTTCAACTCAAAAGACCAATCCTTTGTTTACGGGATCCTGACCTAATAAAACAAGTAATGATTAAGGATTTTAATTATTTTACCGATCGTAGTACCCCGATTTCAGAAGACACGGATCCCATTGTAGCTAAAATGTTAATTAGCTTGCAAGGCGAGCAATGGCGCAAGATGCGAGCAACTTTAAGTCCCTCATTTACCGGAAGCAAAATGAAATTTATGTTTAACTTAATGTCCGACTGCGCCATTCAGTTTACCAACTATTTTGAATCTTTAGATTCCGAAATAATTGAAGTCGAAATGAAAGACACTGCCAGTAGATTTTCCAACGATGTAATCGCTACCACCGCTTTTGGAATAACCACCGACTCTTTAAACCAGAAAGATAACGAATTTTTTCAAAACGCCAAGAACGTAACTAATTTTGGAATCTTTCGAAACTTAATTTTAGTACTTTATGTTGTTTTTCCTCCAATAAAAAAGGTATTTATTATAAAATTTTGATTCTCTCCAAAATTAGCAGATTAATTTCAGATATTGAGAATTCCCATATTTCCTCCAAAAATAGTGACGTTTTTCCAAAGAATTATTAATGAAACTATAGAAAGTCGGGAGAAACATGGGACAGTTCGACCCGATATAATTCATTTACTTTTGGAATCTAAGAAAGAAGCTGAACTTATTGATCACAAAACCACATCCGACAAGAACTTTCCTGATGATGCAGTTCAAAAAGCAAAAATAACTGATGACGATATTATTGCTCAATCAATTGGCTTCTTTATAATGGGTTTCGATGGGGTGTCCACTCTGGCAAGCTTCATCAGTTATGAATTAGCGCTGAATAGAGACGTCCAAGCAAAACTCCAAACAGAAATCGATAAAGTTGCAGATGGGAAAGTCACATACGAACAAATTAATGAAATGAAGTATTTGGACATGGTCATCTCCGGTAAGTTACTTTTAATCAAAATTTTACAGTTTACATGACTGGAATAAATTGTAGAAGCAATGCGAAAATGGCCACCAGCCATTGTAGTAGATCGAATTTGTAAGCAAGATTACGTCATCAAAGGAAGGGCTGAGAACGAAAAATCTATCGTCGTCGAAAAAGGGGTTTCGATAATGATTCCTACAAGCGGAATACATCGTGATCCAGCTTATTTTCCTAATCCTGATCAATTTGATCCCGAACGGTTTAGTGACGAAAACAAACACAAAATTGTTCCGTTCTCTTATATGCCCTTTGGCGTGGGACCTAGATCTTGTATAGGTAAGTTGTAACCAAATGTTCGAAGAAATCTTGTATTTTGATTATGATTTCAGCTTCGCGGTTTGGTTTAATGGAACTTAAGATTTTGTTCTTCCATTTGCTGTCAAAATTTGATATTATTACAACCGAAAAAACACCAATTCCGTTAATGCTAAGCACAAAAACTCTCACTTATTTGGGGCCGGATGAAGGCTTCTGGCTTGGTTTGCAAAAGCGGAAACAAAAAATTGTATAGAAGAATTGAGTTCTCCGGGAGAAAAATAATGTTCTCCACACACCAAGTTGCCTTAACTTAAATTTATAAGATGTCCTGATGTAACAATTATCTTAGAGTGTTACGGAAGCGATGACCACAGATCCCTCTTGTAATTCGTTGGACTCATTCGAACAATATTTTTTAATATTATTAATTCTCACAAGTTAAGATTTATATATTTATATACCAATGCACTACAGAAATAAAAAAAATTGTCTCAATTTTCTCAAATTCATACTCAAATCGCCACTGCAGCCTCCCCTGGAAACGGACCTAGTTGATGATCAGATCATCCACGCTAAAGACCTGAATTCCAAACACCCGGCGTGGAATGCCCTCCTAGCAGTCTCGGATAGTCTCAACTCAACTGGAGTATACTCATTTCCAATTCGATCCTAGGATCCCGTTTAATCCCAGGAATGACAGGTACTCCACCAAGCATTATGACGGCGTTCTCGACACGGCGCTGATCAAGAACCTTCAGTTCGTGCTTCCACTGACTTCTCTAAATGAACTTGCCTCGATCCACAACCCGGTTCTCTTGCAACTGGGGGCCGCACCAAGATAGACTGGCCCGACTTCAAACGGTGTCTCCTGGGTAACCTTGGACCTCCAGTCTGAAGGGGGCGGACATAGACAACTTTGTACTTTGTAAAACTGTTCCGTCACGCGACCAGCGCAACAGCCTCTCTCCTGACACCAGGGAGTTGATTAGTTGCTTAGAATATAACTCCCTGAAACAACAGGTACAAGACGCAGTTTCGGAGTACAGAAATGACAACTGGGGTAACATGGCACCCCCTGGCAGGTAATGATTTTGTTATGCAAATTGTAAAAGTTAACTTTGCTACTCAATATCGAAGAGGTGGAAAATCAAATCAAGTACGTAGATAATGGAAAAACGCATGTCTATTTTAGAAAATTCTGATGACTATTGTCGGGAAATTAAAAGAAGACGATTTTTGAAATATTAACTGATATGCAACTCGATTGGTTGGGGAGTTCGATTGATGTACATACAACTCGATTGATATGGAGCTTAACTGATGTACAACTTGATTGGTTGGAAACTCGATAGATGTACAACTTGATTGGTTGAAAACTTGATTGATATGGAAGTCGTTACAAAGAGATAGAGCGAGAGAGAAGGTTTTTTAAAGGTGGTTTATAAATTAACAAAATAAAAAGTTAACTGTTACACTTCTAAGAAGGTAACTGCGACCGGCTTCGTCCATTAAAGAACAGTACTCCATCTAAATAGCGGCCATTATATTCACAAAACGCTTTTGGAAACGCAAGGATGTGCGACAGTTTTTGGCAAGAGGATCCTCTGGGTAACGTCTACCAAGTGCCTTGGCATCAATATGGACCAAATACTCTCGTATGTGAGACCGATTGATTTCGTCAATAATCGAGCACAAAGCTCTATAGCCGCACTACACCTTGTGCAACTGTAATTCAGAAAAGATCAACTGCTATTCAGAAAAAGTCAATTGTAATTCAGATTTGTCAACATATTCAGAAATCGTCAACTGTAATTCAGATTTGTTAGTTGATATTCAGAAATTGTCAGTTGAAATTCAGATTTGTCAACTGATATTCAGAAATTGTCAATTATAATTCAGATTTGTCAAATGATATTCAGACACCTTCAAATGATATTCAGAAAACGTCAAATGAATCTCAGAAAACGTCAAATGTAATTCGTAAAGCATCAAATCTGTGGTTTATATTTTATATCTCTTATCTATAAAGATTGAAATTTTATTAATTATTATACTTTAATGAAGGGATATAATCGTTTATAAGCAAACTACTGCAATAAAAGTAAATAAAAAACAACTTGATAAGTAATCAGTTAAATGGCCGATATGCCAGTCGGCGGCTAAGTTATTTGCTGAAATTTGAATTAACATAAATTATTTATGCAAATAATTTTCGCTATATTTCTTATTTTTGCTATAATATGAACCAATAATTTAAAAAAATTAAAATATTGCTTTTTCGTTTTAAAATTTAAATTTAAAAAATTAAATTTTATTTAACGGTTTCTGAATATCAACTGACGATTTTTGAATTATAATTGACGATTTCTGAATATCACCTAGAAAATCTGAATTACAGTTGACGATTTCTGAATTACCGGTGGAAAAGGTGTAAATTCACTTATCGAAATTACCAGCTCCTTGGAAGTAAACACTAATATTCATTTTTGCAAGTCACCCATCAGACAATCCTCACGTATGCAGCCCCGGCATGGGTATTCGCCTCCAACAGGCAAAATGAACTTGATCTACGTCGTTCAAAACATTTGCCTGTGCAAATCATCAGGTGCCTTCTTCACGCATAACCAAATAGATATATCCACGCAGAAGTCACCATGGAACTCTTAAGCAGATTCGTCAAAAATCTTACATAGAAACTCTAACGATATAAGCCATGACAATAACAACCCCTAGTTTCTAACCTAGGAAAATACAACTTTGAAGATTTCCCCCTTCACAGAAGACCACTGAACATTCTAGCTCCACCAGACACCTAAGTATCTTATTTTTCTCCAAATTTCTTTTCACCTCTTCTTCTTACAGATACTCAGAACAAACCTTCTCATCAACCATACGAACAACCCGCTCTGACGATCACTAAGTAATATCCTCAATCAAGTTTAACGCGACCTGCTCTTTTTATGTTTCAGATAGATCATAATCAAGTAGGTAATCGAGTTCGAGAGAGTTCAAGTGTAGATTATTCCAGTTAAGCCAGTTCCTTAACTTTTTTCCCGAAACTACTCTTCCTACCCCTTCACTCTCCCTTCTTTGCTTCCAATCTTTTTTAACTTCAATTCTTTATTTGAACCTAGCTCAGATATAGATATAGCTATAGAAATATAGCTCGATGGTACTTCTGGGATTAAGTAATCCCTTAAAAAATACCCCCTTCAGCAGACGTAAGAGTTCAGCAGACGTCGTATGCTATGCTCTTATCTTGCCACGTACAGAAAGAAAAAAAACTATTTACAACAGAATGGAACATGGGCCTAACAAACACCGGCAACTCTGTCTGGCTGCCCACCTACATGCAGTGCAGTAATAAGCCTTTTATGCGCCCGGTGCGAGCTTTTATAACTGCCCTCTTGAAAATATTTCTCTATAAATAATAGGTATTATTTGTGGTCCTGCGTCCTGGTCTGGTCATTTCTGCGCCCTGTGTCTGGGAACCGCTGGCACCGCCCTAGTTACGGCACTGCCTACATGGTGATGCCTTTAAATTATTTTTAAGTTTTAAATACTTAGTCCTCTGTAAAAATATTATAGTTTTTATCGATAAATATCGATAGTTATCGATTAATCGAAGAACGATATTTTATTTTTGAAATTTCGATTAATCGACATATCGATATTTAGATATTTGTCGATATTTCGATAGTTTTTGATATTCCGATAGTTATCGATATTTCGATACTTATCGATAAGTCGATTGTTATTGATATTTTGATAGTTTCGATATTTCTAATTTAGGTTTGTTTTATGTTTTCTAGACTTCCCATTAGTCAATTTTGGGTTCAACCGGTTTCTTTATCCGAGAAAAAAAAGTTGGGGTTTATTATTTTGATAATTCGATCATTATTAGAGTATCGATATCTTTGATACTTATCGATATTTCGATACTACGATAATTATCGATAAATATGGATTAATCGAAGTTATCGATAGTTTTTGAATTATCGATATTCGATATCGATTTTTGAATATCGCCCAGCCCTAGTCATAGGGGCCCTTTCGGCTTAGTTTTTCTTTTACTTTCAACATCAATAAAGATGTTTTCTTTAGTTAAAACCAAATTTTTCATATATTTCAAGTTACAATACTATTTGAAGTTGTGAATCTTTTTTTAAGTTTAAACATATTTAAGCCTATTTGACCCAGGACCAGTGGCGGTTCGTGGCTACTTCTTTAGGGGAGGCTAATCTAAGAGTTAAATATGTCAAAACATTTTGTAGGTACACAAGACTCGGAATTCTAACGATCTCCAGAGATTTTCAAGTTATTCCAGTGATTTCTAGGAAATTCCAAAGATTTCAAAACAAGTTCATACAGAATTTCAATAATTTGCAAGCAATTCCAGGGATTTCTACGGAATTTCAGAGATTTCCAATGACTTTCAAAGGAATTTCAAACAAGTGTACACAAATTTTTTGATATATTTACCCCTTGAGCCAATCAGTAGTATTTTAATTTTTGAATTAAAACAAAATTTTATCTGCTAGATATATTGCAATCTCGCGTCAAATCGCTAGCGGCATACATTTATGCAGAGATTTCAGCCGATACTTGATTACTGCGAGTTAATCTGTGCTTAAGATTAAAAAACTGTCTTGGAGTAATCTTGAAATCATAATTAGTACAGTAAAACTTTACGGCCCATGTGAAGGCTAAATCAATAGTTCTTTATTTTTTTTGGAAAATTTTACTATTTCAGAATTTCAGGGGAGACTAAACCTCCCTTGCCTCCTCTGACGAGCCGCCGCTGCCCGGCACCGAGAGCCGTAGTGCTGTATATCTATAGTTTGGTCATGGTACCATGATTATAATTAAGAAAAAAATTAGTGTTGCCATGAACAGATTAACAAAATTCTCGTACACTAGGCAGGGCTTATAGTTAACAGTGCCGTAGACAGCATTTATTTGGGGAGGGACACTTTCCATTTTGACGATCTTTTTAGGCTCCCACGGATTATGGAATCGCTCAACATTTTACATCGGAAACCTTCATTTAGGTGACGGTCAATTGAACACTGGTTTTTTTTATTATTAAGCTACCCCCAGTGGCGGCTCGCGGCTTTTTCATTTAAGGAAGCTAATCCATGGGTTAAATTATTGCTAGAAAAAGTTTGTGCACAGGACTCGGAATTCCAGGAATTTTTAAGAATTTTAGAGATTTCTAAAGAAATTCAATGATTTCCTGGATATATTGCGTAAAATCGATGGCGGCATGTATTTCTGCGGAAGTTTCAGTCGATCTATAGTCACTGCAGGTTAATAGGTGCTTGATGATGAGAAATCCCTTCGACATTAAAACCCTGTAAACTAAAACCCTGCGGCTCATGTAATGGCTAAACCATCTTTATGTAAGTTCTAAGCTGAGGGTGCTACTATTGTGGTAGCCTCACGTTACTTTTTGGATATGCATTATAGAAGAAGTATCTACTTTTTGCTTTTTTAAAAATTGGAATAGTTCTGAATTTCGGGGAAAGCTAAGCCTCTTTTGCCTCCTCTGACGAGTCGCCACTGGCTGGTAAATTTGTTTAATTTTTTTAATTAAAATAATATTAACTTACAAAATTGATTTTCAAATTCTTAAATATTATTTTCTTTTTATTATTTAATATTCAATATTTTAATATATTTATTTAATATTTTTTTAAATTAAATAATTTTTCGATTTTCTACTGAAATTTGACACTATAGAAGAAGTTGCGGAGAGGAACTGCTTATTGACGCGCTTGACGGAATAACGAAATTCCTACATAAAAGTTTTAGTTTTCTAATTCTTTAAATTTGAATTATTTCATCTGTTAAAACTGAAAGATCAGAAATGAAAGCAACAATTAATTAAAAAATTAAATAAACTTTTATAAATAATAATGTAGCAAATATTTGTAATTTATTCTGTTCTGCGAATAAATGCAAATTATACGTACAATAGAGCATTTAAATTCTTTCAAGTTCTACCGCTTTTGCAATTTTTACTTACCTGTTGTGTTGTTGCTTTTGTTTGCTCTTTGTTTTACATTATTATCGTAATTCCACCAAAGGCGAATTTTTTAAACCAAAAATTAGTAGCAATGTAAATTTTAATATAATTTTTTTTTAATAAAAATATTAAAAAGTGTACGGGGGGGGGAATAAATTAATAAATTAAATTATAATGTTAACTTTATATAATAAAAATAACTAAAACATAAATTATTATTATTATTAGATCTGATTCGCGTGGGGGGGGGGGGCTATAGCTAACCCCCTATGATTACCCTGCAATTATTTTGACTTGACTAATCCACACAACATTCCTAAAAATGTTTTCAGCGATTCAGTCACATCTTCAAGTGTCGATTTCCTTTAAAAAGTTTTGTTGCATTTCTTGGGGCTTAGTCACTTGCACTTAACATAAACTAAAAACAAACAATAAATATCCGCAGCTGAATGGCTGTTTTTACAAAATGATAATTACAAATTTCCTTTACGAACGATAATAGCAAACATATTTTTTAAAAACGGTTAAAATTTGAAAACGTCTTTTGTTGAGGTACAAAGGGTCGTCGACGCCCATGACTTCTGACACAATAGTCGACTTAACAGGTGCAAACCGCGCGCAAACTTAAAAATGATCGGAACTTTTTTATAAATAAATAAACCCTCGGCGATGCTTTCAACCAATGAGGATACAGCTACCCAACGGGTTGACACGCAAACTCGTTTTTACGTGCAGTTTTTCAACTTTTGTTGCCGCTCGCGTCAGTTACAATCAAACGTCGGATTATAACGGACGTTGCGCGATTGTCTGTGTTCACCGCCGCTGTTATTCGCGTTTGTGTAAACTTTGTGTTACTCTTTTTTGGGATTATTTTTTCAACACAATGGCGTAACCGAAGTAAGTTCTTTTTTTTCATTTTTTTCAAAAATATTTGAACCTCGAAGATTTGTGTCGGTTGCTGGAGACGAAATGTATCTTCGGTTTCACTTGTTTACCGTTTGTGCTTTTTGAATTTTTTCTTCCGTTAAATTCGTGCAGGTTAAAAAAAATGTGATTATAATAAATTTTGTAAGCGATTTTATGTTCATCGATGCAAATTTTTGTAAATAAATCAAAATGTTATCAGAGAAATGTTCTAAATGATGCTTTGATTCATGAAGTCCACTTGAATGAGATTAAAGTATGAAAGAATTCGATAAAAGCGTCTACTTTGAGTAAATAAACGAAATTTTGATTACAAAGTCAATTAAAAATTCCATCAAACCGGAATTTTTGTTTAATGTCGCTGATATAAATTTTTTATCTTGAAATGAGAAGTAAAAACTTTACGAGGTTGCTTGGGAAAAAAATCACTCATGTGGAACAGTTTTATAGGTAAATTTTCGAGGTTAAAGGTCAGACCGATGCTGAGTTTTCGAGAGCCACTGGAACCCAATGTAATTTAGTTACCATAATTCATTAGCATAAAAATTTAATAAAATTAAATAGCATCCCTATCCAAATAAAGCTGAAAATTTTTAAACCAATGAGAATCACTTTTAAATTAAAATTATGTGTTTTGATTGGTTTATCTCTTATAACTCGAAAACAGTGAAATGTATCAAAAATGTTTTCAACAACAAAATGTTCCCCTTTTTATGCTGAACATTTTTGGTCCCTTCAACATTTTTGATATCTTTCGCTGTTTTCAAGTTAATTGAGTCTATATATTATAATTAAAGTGGATTTTAACATACAGGACTCTGTCGCGGCTTGTTTCCACATGAATTACGATCGATTTTTTAATTTTTACGAAGTAGTATGTCTTGGTTGTGACACTGTTTTAAATGTGAAAATCTGATCTTAAGGTGTTAAGGTGCCCACACACGGTCATGTCAAAGATATAAATTCATCAATTATGCTTCGACATCTGTAATATTTTAGAGCATAGTCGTAAGCTGGCGGTTAGAGCTTTAAAAGTCAGAGGACGCAAGGAAGGCTTACACTGAAAAAAATGGTTCATCATATTGATGAAAAATTCATCATATTGATGAAGAAATTCATAAATACATTGATTTTGTCCAAGAATACTATGAATTTCTCATCAATATGATAAACCATTTTTTTCAGTGTAGCTTCTCCCGAAAGGCTCCCTGCTGATACTCCTGAACTACTTTTTAAAATTTTCAAAAGAGTAAATTTTCAATTATGAGACCTATCAAATGATAGATACTTCTTTCACAACACTTATCCAAAAGGTAATCTGAGGCTACCGCAAAAGCAGAACCTCAGCTTAAGCACCTAATACTTGCAAATGAAGTAGTCATCACATGGGCTGCAAGGTTTTATTGTACTGCTGAGGGAGAAATTTGGTGTAGAAATTAAAATTTTTTAGGAAATCCGAGGAAATAAGAAATCTGAGGTAGTTAGAAAATCTTAGGAAATTCAAAAAAATGGTAGAAAATCAAGAAATCTTAAAATTCGGAAAATGCCGGAAATTTCGACAAATCTGAGGAAATTTTAATCTAGAGAAATCCAGAGAAAACTCATAAAAGGAATCTGGTGCACAAAAATTTGGTTTGCGATGTCCGTCTCGTATTCTACTGATGATTTCGAGATAACTCCGATTAAACAGATTAAACTGTAGGTGAATATGCATCAAGAGATTAAGAAGCACTGGGGGGGTATGGAATGCCCCCCAGACCCCCCGGTTTCAGACACTAAAATTTTTGTTTTTTACTTTTATTAAGTCATTCACTTGAATGACATCATAAATTTTTGTACCTACACCTCAGAAGAGAATCGCCAGGAAAATCTAGTGAAAAACCAAACAAATGTAGAATATCGTAGGAAATCCGAGAGCAGCTAACCTACATGAATTTTTATTTTTCTAATCCATTCTCCTTCAAGTGTCATACACTACAAAGTTCATAGGCGAACACTTGTCAGGAGCAGGGACGTTTTTAGGCTATAAGGCGCTTTAGGCTAAAAATAGCTGGAACCATCAGTTAAACATTTAATTTGTTTACTTTAATAAACTTTTCAACGAAAGGCTATAGTGTTTACTGGGGGGTATTCCATACCCCCCAGACCCCGCGGTCCAAAACAGTTTTAACGTTGTGATCTGAGGTTTTCTAAGTTTTCCTTAAATTTTCTAAGATTTTCTGGAATTCTTTGGAAATTCAAAAATATCCCAGAAAATCCGAGGAAAACTCAGAAAACCTTAGAGAAACTTAGACCACAACGTTAAAACTGTTTTGGACCGGGGGTCTGGGGGGGGAGGGGGGTATGGAATACCCCCCCAGTAAACGTCATAATCATTAATTGAAAAGTTAAAGTAGACAAATTAAATTTTAAACTGATGGTCCCAGCTCTTACTGGAGGAATGTTTCATCTCAGGAGCCAAGATGACGTACTAGGGAATTGAATTAATATGGTGGTTTGCCATTGCCTTCTCCGTAGCCCCCAGATTTACGTTGGGCTTTAGATTAGATAACGGCAGTGGGTTGAACCACAGTTACCGTTCTCAAATCGGCCTGTGTAGGCTTAAAGCTGGGGCAGGGATTTTCCCCAAATCTAGGAATTTTAGAAGTGGAAAATAGAAAAGGAAATTTCCTATAAATTTAGGGAAATTATCCCGTATGGTGGAAAAAGATAACTACCACAGCAAAAAATTGGAAGTTTCACTACAACAAAATTTTCTTATGTATTTGGTTTTCAGTCATCGCACTTGTGGGTGGTTTTCCGTGCAAGCGAATTGATGGACGATTTTTTAAATTTTCTTTAAAACGTGTTTATCTTAAAATGTCCAAAATTTTCGAAAACCTCCCAGTGTAAAGTATGATTAAAATATCTAAGCTAGGGAATTCTAGAGATAAATGGCCCGACATCTATGTATTTTCAACTAAGCCAATATGGCAACGCTGAGCTGGTGAACTCACTTACGCCAAGCCACTCGATGTGGCAATCAATATAGGTAAGTTTCAATGCATCTCCATTTGTTCCAGGCAACCCCATACCACGCCACACGTGTGGCGTGGATTTAGAAGGGGGGGCAAAGGGGCAATTGCCTCCCCCTCTCAAGGATAACTCGGATTGTATCCTTGAAGCCCTCCCTGATAAAAATAATGTTTTCCACGAGGTTTTAGAATTTCAATAACTTTAAATTATTTTTATTTACTAGTTTATTATTTATTTATTTATTTATTTATTTGATTGATTGACGCGCATGAATGGATTAACGAGATTCTGAAAATGTTTGTTCTGTCCAGTGGCGTATTTACGGAGGGAAGCCCTATGTAACTAATCAATATGTTAAATAATATACAATTTTTAATTAGTTATTTGAATATTTAAAAGTTCTGAGCGATTCTTAAATTCTTATTTGTTCTATCATAAAAATAGCAGGAAATTATTTTTGTATTTCATATTTTAAATTTCCATTAGAGTGAATGTAGGGTAAGTGAGTTTCCAGCTTTACGCTAATCTGCTGGTTTATAAACTATAACCTACCTTAAACCTCTTAATTAAAGCTGCAAGTTAATCTTTAACCGAACTTAAGGTCAATTGTCTAAAGCTAGGATCATCTTTAGCCATAGAGTCGGCAGTGGATCTACATTGAAATTACTGCAGAAAAGTAAAAAAGGAAAAATCGTTAATCCCGGATAGAGTCCGGGGTTGGAACCTACAAGAAGTGTTTATATTTACATGATTACTAGGTCAGGCGGTTCCCAGCCGCCTTAACCTTCTAGTTGGCGATTGAGGTGGTTGCGCAACCTTGGATTTTATCCGTGAAAAAATAGTTTTCTACAGTCTCCTACGTGAAAAAGGTCTATCAATCCTTCCAATATGATTTGGTTTTAGGCTCCGAACAAGCTGGATCCGCCACTGTCTAGGGTTAACTCAGTTTTGAGCTGAATTGACCTTCACGAAATCTCTGTTAATTCTTAGCCAATCGCCAATATTTTAATTTCTGTCTCAGAAATCGAAAGAGAGCTCCATTCTTGGAAAAGGGAAGACTATCCTGTGTGTTGAACAGCAACTCATTGAGAGTCAGCGTCAGTGAATTTAGGTGAATCAGCCAAACTTCTCTTTCGAAATTGACAGATATTTCTTTGAGATGCAATATCTGGATGAACGAGAAGGTTTTTCACCTGAAAGATGCAGAACTTGATAAGATATTCGTTTACAGATCCAGTTTATCCACTTCTGTTGACCAATTCGATAAACTGCAATCAATAATGCGACTAAATTGTGTAAACTAAACTGTACGACGTTTGAAGTGTAAACACAATTTATTTTATTTTTCATTGCGTGGGAATGAAACACACAAAAGTAAAAATCTGATACATCCTTATTTCTTGTTGATTGGCAAAACGTTTGAATGTTGTTATTGTTCGGCGTTTTATACAAACATTCGTAATTTCTCTGTCACAAAAAATTGGACTTTTATTGTTAACGAGCCTCATAAATATCCAATTGTCCTTTTATTCCATCGACCAGACGAGATTATTTTAATAATATACCGGATGTTGTAATTTAGACGTTGCTTCTTTGGGAACCACGAGGCTTTCAATAGTTCAATTTTCGTTTGGGAATCGTTTAATTTTGGTCGACTTTTACCCGGATGCGATAATAATTATGGATTTTTGAAGCCATCGATGTTCAATTAGTTTCATTCCATAAGTGGATTATGATTACGTTGAAAGTTTTCTCGGACGCCTCTATTTTGCAAAATTGTACAAAGGCAATTTCTTCATTTCAATTTGTTTCGCAAGGCTAATTACCTACGACGTTGATTAAGAAACAGTTAGTTAGATTTGAACAGCATAATTGCTTCAATTTAGTAAGAAGAAAGTGGTTAAAAGACAAAACAACAATGGAAAAAAAGTAGGTGACTCTTAAATTTGAAATAGCAAATAACTAAAGTCGAATTTAGTTTCAGAAAAGCATAACAATGAAAAGCCCAATAAGAATTATCCATTGTGTTCCACATTGGAACACGATTATCAGCTGATTCGCAAACGTGGTCAGCGTATGTGCGTGCGAATGGCGCTCAATATCATAAACTCAATGGTGTTCTTGCGAAAGCTTCCATTGTATTCTAATCGAGAAGATGTATGACGTTTTAGAAAATTCGTAACAGGTGCAATTGTATTGTTATTAAAAAGTTATTATTAATGGCGCTCGCGATTCTCATTTTCTACGCGAGTGAAGCAGAAATTTGGATAAGCCGAAAGCGAAAGTTTGAATGTCATTGGTTTCGATTGGAAGGAAACACCCTGTAGATGCAAACGTAAAACAAGTTTTTTTTTATTTGCATCTTCTTTGTCATCTCCAATAACGAACTTTTGAAAAGCTCGAGGTCTTATTGAAATAAATTGTTGAATGGAAGGTGCTTACATAAAAATGACGCACTCGGGTTGATAAAACTTTTCATTTTAAGAAACAACAAATGGCTTATGTTCCAGCACTTTTTTAAATCAACAATAACGTCATGCGACGTCTCCTTCATTTTTTTATTAAAATGCAGATGAGCTATTTAAGTTCAGAAGCGAAAAAACTTAAAAATTATAGCTATATACGAGGACGATTCAGAAAATATGCGCAATAACAAAACAATTCGCACTCTTGACCATGTAACAGTAACATTCAAACAATTGGAACGTTTGGATCAAACTGCGAATGTTTTTAATTTCCGGCGCTTGAAAGTTTAATTTGGCACTTAAGTAATGGCAAAAGGTTTTAATTGCACATGTAGTCGAGTGCCCACATATGAAAATGTTCATACACAGCGAACCGACTATCTAACTGCTTTTTATTATAACCTGTTTTGCTCGACGCTCACCTTTCGTTATCGTTTTAAATGTGACCCTATTACCTACAACAATTTGTTTTATCCGAGGAAGTTGATAACCAATAGGAATACAAATAAATTTGGAAGCAATTGAACTTTTTACGCGTAAAGCCATTGGGTTTGCTTTATTTGCTTGCCAAAAAAAAAATGGCCTGCGGCAGATCAACAGTTTTTAGTTGAATGTAATTAGTATTAATGTAGGTACTAGCGTAGAGAATCCAATATACAGAGGGATATTAACTACACTAGGCGAAACCGGGTGGCTTGTCCCGCTTCCAATCGGCCTGAGCATAGACTTTACGCCATACTGCTGATCTTGAACCTATATACAGATATGTCAAGTTAACTGTTATTCATTACCAACTGATTTTTATGAAAAAATGTACCCGATCTCCCCTATGCCAAGCGTAACGTAAGCTCGCCGTAAGAATTCAGTCGTAGACACTTAAGTTGGTATTCTAGTACAGAAATCGATAAAAGTCGATTTTTTTATTTTAGTAATAATAATAATAATTTAGCAATTGCCTCTTAAAAGAACTCGGACACTCCTATGTTAAAAATGTAAATTACTTACATCTTGAAGCCGTTTTTTGTCATATAAAAATCGAATTTACAGCAAAACTTTTTAGATAATTTTTGTTGAAAATTTCATTGTCTTCAATTTTATACCTATACATTTTTCTATTTTGTCGCACCGTTTTGGACTGACAGCGACTTAAACAAGACTCTCGACTCTGTAAAATACAAAAAAATGTTGTTACCTGTATCTTAAAAACGGTGCGAAAAAATAGAAAAACGTATAGGAACAAAATTGAAGACAATAACATTTGCAACAAAAAATGTCCAAAAAGTTTTGCTGTAAAATCGATTTTTATATGACAAAAAACGGCTTCAAAATGTACAATTTACATTGCTAACATAGGAGTGTTCGAATTCTTTTGCGAATAACTGTATATACCTACTGAAGACAGACATTAAATTTAAACTTAAGATATTATGTCAAATGTTGTTTAAAAAGAACCTTTTTTTTGATTTAACCCTCCGTCGAACGTGGTACATCACCTACACACCACTAGACATGTGAATCCTGACAGGACTCACTCATCCGACGGAAGGTTAGAATCTGATATAGACTAGAATATAACCTTGATCAAATTTACTTCCTGTGTACACCAGTATCGAACGATACCCTTCTAGTTCCTGTACTACTATAGCGTACAATCGAAGAATCTAGTAAGTCCAGTTACTAAAATTGAGTTAAAGGTTTATTACCATTATTTTTAAAACATGTTTTTGATTTTATTATCACAATAAAATGCTAGGTAAATAAAACCTTAGGGCAGAGGTGGCCAACTTCATTATATACAGGGTGCTGAATGAGTTAGCCGAACATAGGAAATTAACATGTAAAAACTTATTTATGCAAATTCCTGCTTCCCTAATTATTTTAGAGAAAAAATGGAAGACACAAAAATAATGCAGAAATATAAACTACAAATGATAAAAGCATTAGATTTCATTTAGCTTTTACTTAAAAAGTCTAAAAATGCTTTTGAAATTGTTAAAAGTTTCATATATCAGACTGGCCATGTAAGTTTCCATGGTAACGATAAATGAAAATTTTAACAATTTTGAAAGCATTTTTTGACCTTTTAAGTAAAAGCTGGAATGCCTAACTCATTCAGCACCCGGTATAAAATTGACTATGTTTCTTAAAAATTTTTCGCGATCTACTATAATATTAATATTATATTGACCATTCGACATATAAATAATACTCGAATTGTATTTATTAAGGCAAAAGTAGACAAAAAAGAAAAAAACATATTTTCTTAGCTTATTACGAGAAACGAGAAGGAAACCACAGATCCAATTTTTGTACACCATCAGATTTCCTTTCAGGACATTTTCTTGGATTTTCCCGGATTTCCTAAAATTTCCATGGGTTTTCTTTTGGATTTCCTTTCTAAAAAGTTGAAAAAGCTAGATTATCTGAAATTTCTAAGATATCCTTGGATTTCCTTGAATTTTGTCTAATTTTCCTTCACTTGTACATCAAATTTCCTTCGGTTTTCCTTTGGATTGTCTCATGATTTCCTTTCAAAAAAATTGAAAAAGCTAGATTATCTGTAATTTCTAAGATATCCTTGGATTTCCTTAGATTTCCTAGATTGCCTAAGATTTTTTTAGATTTTCTCAAATTTCCCTTCACTTGTACATCAAATTTCCTAAAATTTCCTTGGGGTTTCCTTTGGATTGTCTCATAATTACCTTTCGAAAAAATTGAAAAATCAACATTATCTGTAATTTTTAAGATATCCTTGGATTTTCTAAGAGTTCCTTAAATTTTCTCAAATTTCCCTTTACTTGTACATCAAATTTCCTAAAATTTCTTTGAGTTTCCTTTGGATTGTTTCATGACTTTATTTTGAAATAGTTGTAAAAGCAAGATAATCTGTAATTTCTAAGATATCCTTGGATGGATTTCCTTAGATTTCCTTTAATTTTGTCTAATTTCCCTTCACTTATACATCAAACTTCCTAAAATTTCATTCGGTTTTCTCTTGGATTGTCTCATGATTTCCTTCCGAAAAAATTGAAAATTCTAGATTATCTGTAATTTCTAAAATATCCTGCGATTTCCTTAGATTCCCTAAGATTTTTTTAGATTTTCTCAAATTTCCCTTCACTTGTACATCAAATTTCCTAAAATTTCCTTGGGGTTTCCTTTGGATTGTCTCATGATTACCTATCGAAAAATTTGAAAAAGCATGATTATCTGTAATTTCTAAGATATCCTTGGATTTCCTTAAATTTTCTCAAATTTCCCTTTACTTTTACATCAAATTTCCTAAAATTTCCTTGGGTTTCCTTTGGATTATCTCATGATTTTATTTCGAAATAGTTGAAAAAGCAATATAATCTGTAATTTCTAAGATATCCTTGGATTTCCTTAGATTTTGTCTAATTTCCTTTCACTTGTACATCAAATATCACCACCGGTTTCCTCTTCGGCTTTTTATGAATCACGACTAGTGTCGGCGGCTATAATCGACTAAAAATTGCTAAAAATTACAGTTTCTCAAGAAACTGTAAAATTGCGAGAGAACTGGGTTAAATTAAGTAAATGCAACAGAAAATTAAGGATTTGATTCAAAAACGATCATCAAAATTAAAAATAAAATTACAGCATGTAAAAGCTGCTTACTCAAAATTACTCAAATTTATCCAAAAAAGTCTTTTATTATAGTTTTCCTAAGATTTCCTAATTTTCCATTTCCTTACATATCCATACAATTTCCTGAATATTTCCTATGATTTTTTACATTTTCTTGGATTTTCTACGTTTTTTTGCATTTCCTCGCATTATCTATTTCCTTGGTTTTCCTCAGGTTTTTCTGGATTTGTATACCAGATTTCCCCAACGATTCTGATATGGATTTCAAGAAAATGGAAATCTGAGAAAATTTTACAAGTGATGATGAAAATGATGTGTACAAAAAACTAAATTGTCATTCAAGCGAAAGATCAGGAACAAAAATTGTTCGTATTTGAAACCAGGGGTCTGGGGGGTATAGAATACCCCTCAGTGCTACTCAATCTCTTGATGCATACTCATACTCACATACTCATCAGTAGTAGTAGTACAGTAAAAATTGTGGTCCATGTCATGATCATAACATTTGCATGTAGGTACTAGGATGAGGATTCTGCTTTTGAGATAGCCTCCTAGATACTCACTGAAAAGGTCTCTCTTTTCGATAGTTCTCACAATCGAAAATTTACGTTTTCAGTTTTTCAAAAATTTTAATAGTTTTAATACATTTTTCTAATAATGTTTCAAAAAGTTTTACTTTGGGATATTCAAAAGTGTGTGGAAAAGTACTACTTTTCCGCTCACTTTTAAAAGTATGCGGAAATGTAGTATTTTCCACACACTTTTGATTACACAATAGAGATTTTCGATACAAGGTAGGAAAACTAACATTTTTCCTAAATCTTTACTCAATTTACAACTTTGTGAAAATTAGATACTTAAAATTTAAATTTAAATTTGATGTTTGGTAGCCCATTGGTTGCCAACCAATGGTTGGTTATTTTTACTTTGGTGTATTCAAAAGTGTGCGGAAATAGATATTTTCGATATAAGGTAGGAAAACTAACATTTTTCCATTCAAGGCGAATTTCCGAGAATGGAAAAAGATAGTTTTCTACGAGTATCGAACAATATTTTTTCTAATTATGTTTCAAAAAGAACCAATAACATATTTTTTATACCTAAATTAAAATGAATTTACTAAATATTTACTCAATTTACAAAAATATACTTTGTGAAGATAGATACTTAAAATTTAAATTTGACAGTTGGTAGCCTATTGGTTGCCAACCAATGGTTGGTTATTTTTATTTGTGATATTCAAAAGTGTGCGGAAAAGTACTACTTTTCCGCACAGTTTTAAAAGTGTGTGGAAAAGTACTACTTTTTATACTAGACTTTTTGAAACATGATTAGAAAAAGTATACTACTTTTCCACACATTTTTGAATATGACAAAGTAAAACTTTTTGAAACATGATTAGAAAAAATTTATTAAACTATTAAAATTTTTAAAAAACTGAAAACGTAAATTTAGGATTCACTTCAATTTCAAGGATTTCAATTATTCCTTCATAATCTTTGGCTGAATCCCCCTTTGATCTGTGAAGTATTAAATGTCTATAGCCCTGTCATAACAGGGATTTCGAAATTCCAGAAATTCAATGCAATTTTTTAAAGTCAAAATCTGGGGATTAAAAAAAAAATTCACGGATTGCAAAAAAGTTTAGAATTGAAGTTAGAAGTTTTGTGATAGAAAGTGTGGTAAGAAAAGATAATCGAGAATATTATAAGTACATGGGGGTTCCTTTATTATATCATGATCATGGGATCCCCACTGCCATATAACAATGATAAAAAATAGTTAAAACATTTTAAGAAGTGGAGCAAAGGGCAAAAACGGTTATCCATTTTAGAGTTGTCAGTTTTGAAATTTTATTAAATTTCTTATTTTTTTTATATTTTTTATTCACAAACTTGATGGTAATTGTCGGTATTTTTGTGACAACTAATAAACAAAAAATGCCAAAAGTCTTCTTTATGTAACTAACCAGTTTCGACCTAAATGCAGGTTTTCGTCAGAGTCTGACGCGACCTTACAAACTAATCGACGTTATCCGATAACAGAGTCGTGTCCAGGAGTTTTGTATCTCCGGAGAATATTTAAAAAATTCCACATAAAAAATCAAATTACACCAGTTGATATGGAATCTTTCATTATTATTATCTGTCATTTTTGTAAAATTTTTCCTTTATTTTCAAATTTTTATTTTTTCGCATGTTTTATAAAATGATTTTATGTTGGAAATTAAATAAAGACAATTTCTTAGCAGACTTTTTTTTGTGAAATCCATAGATTTTTCAGAAAATCGCCCGAAATGATTTCTTGAAAATATCAGCCATCTTGGATTTAAATGGCGTCTGAATGTGGCGCGCTTTCAAAAATGGTTGCACAGGGGTACTATTAATAAACCTAATAGGTGGCAACATTCTAGCACAAATAGTTGTTATGTAAAAATGTTTTTACCTATTTTGAAGTAATTTTTATTTGGTAAGAGATTGAAAATAAACAAGAAATTCGTATACCTACCTTTCTTATAGAAATTAGACTTTTGGGGGCTGTAATTAAGTAATTAAATGTGCGATATAGAGAATGGTCAAGATAACAGGTCACGGACCCATTAACCCAACACCGTGAGGTATAAAATTGAAGAAGAATGAGAAAAGCACTCGAGTATCAAATTCTCATGCATTGTATGACATTGGGTTCATTAGCAGAACGTGCAGTAGTGAAATGTGCAAATAATAAAAATAAAAGCTCATTTTCATTATTTATATAATAAAGGTCCTTTTGATTATGTATTCGATTGCGTTAACCATCGCTTGTTTTATTGGTCAAGAGCAGAACAATTCTTTCGGGGTTTACGACCATACAAATTGTTTCTATTTCCTCGTGCGACTGATAAGAGTAAACACGATCAGATAAGCGAATCTCTCATATTTTATTTATAAATTCTCATCAGATCCCTACGATAGTCCATTGTGGCCTTGCGGTATGGCACGCTTGGTGATTTTGCAAGATAGTAGCATACTTGCGATAATTTATTGATATTTCGCATTCTGATCTAAAAATAAACTAATTTGATGTAGAGCTTTTTACAACACAGCCAGCCCTGGTGGAGAGCTAGCAACGCCCACACAGTACAATGCTTATTTGTTCTAATTGATTTCAGACATACTTCCAGTTTCAGTTAAGCTTCTGGCAAATTTATGAAGGCAACTGCACGTGAAAGTCGTGATAAATATGTCAACACTGGTAATTGTTATCGGATTTAGAATAAAAGAGTGCCAGAATCTAATTTAAAAATTAATTTAAGCCTCCTAAAAATACCGAAGCGATTTTTAAGTGGAGAAGCTTTTTTTGTTGTTAGCAGATAATTTTAGCCGAAAAAATTCGAATGCGAGTGCGTTTCTGATGCAAAACTTGATACTAGAAAAAATTTTCACTTACAACGATAGCCGGAGGATGAAGTTAAGCTCAGCTAAAATTTATTGTTTCTTTCTTCCGTCTCCGTCCGGAGCAGAGATAGGGCAGAAATCCACAATTTTAGCGACGAACGTCCGTTTATCTTCCAGTTTCCAATTGAGAAATCATGCAAGAGATATCTCATCAGAGGAAGCAATTTCTGAAATATGTAGGGAGATAGTCTGCATTTGCGAGATGATTAAACCGCCTTCCGCGACTTAAACAAAAATGTAAACAAAATTACATTTATTCGTTATAAATACTTCCCCTTTCGGTAGGAAAGCCTTCATGTTTTCGCTAATTTTAAAAAATAATTACAATATTATGAGCAGGATGTCGAACAAATTGAAGACGAGTGTATTAATTATAAAAATCACCCGACCATGGCGCCCCATTTTTTTTATTACAATATTTATTGTTAGGTGTCCATTCTTCTTAAGATCGCAACGGACAATTCAAGTTTTTAGCCTTCACCTCGCTCGATAAACTGTGTTTATAACGAATGTCCATCCACATTTGGAATTTAAAAATAAACAGGTAGGTAACTGTAACGATTTTTGCCAGATAATTAAACCTGAATATTAATCGATGATAGCTACTCGAAAGGCCGAGGTGATGGGATAACTGGAATTTTTACTTGCACTTTTTTCGTCGTTATAATCTGCTATGGTCGACTTCGATTCAAAAAGTGAAAAATAAATATACGGCTGTGGTCTGGTGCGTACTCATTCTGTAATTTTTAAAAAGAAATTTGATAATTTTTGGTATCTTATCTTTTTTTTAAATCTCTAATCCCACACCCTGCGTCCCAGAATCAGACTGATTGTGTCGTCAACCACCTCAACAGCAAAGGTATAACCACTCCAACGTACTTGCTTACATTTACTCACCAGACGAAGATCAAAGTGCCTCCGGCACTCTATGCTTCGCATGCCAATCAGCTACGCTACGCTACGCCACCTCAACCTGTTCCTCCTCTGACGCAAGCATGGAAATGTCGTCGGCAAACTCAACAAATTCCGCTCCCTGTGTTAGTGCCATTCTCAGTATGCCGTCGTATAAGATGTTCTACAGCAGTGGACCCAACACTAAGCCCTGCGGAACCCCGCTAGTCATGTTTATGCGGCCGGTGTACATTTCCTCTGTGATTAGCAGCTCTCTCTCCGACAAGTAGCTTTTTATTGTTGCCACCAAGCTGGGATTCAGCCCTCTGTTGTTGAACTCCTCCACTATATTATGTCCTCAATTCGCCGAGTTAAACGCAATGGCTGGGTCTGTATTGTAGAAACTGCCTCACCGTTTCAGTATTTAATTTTTTGGTGTTCCAACCTCTCGGTTCTTCGGGATTTGTGCAGCTCGCAGCAGGAACGCAATGTACTTTTGGTCGCTCCCCGACAGTATCTCACCACGCCTGTTTCTGATCGTGGAGCCCCTCCGGTCCCCCCCCCCCCCACTATTACCGGCAATTCTTGGAGTGCGGTATTCGGTGAAAGCGGCATGCGTGTGCAAAGGGGTATAAGTCCATTTTTGGGCAAATTGAGTTAAGTGCATAAGTAGGTTGCTTTTATGATTCTGCACATGTGTGTAAAACGATATTAGTCTAATCGGATTTTTAACGGTCAAAATTTGTTTGTGAAATATTTTGTGGAAAGGGGTATACCTTTTGACAGTGGCGTATTTAAAAAATGCTTTGGGGGGGCAGATCAAAAATATTGTTTTTTGTGAAAAAGAACACTCGGATTTCCCTCATTTTTGCTTAAAAATTCAAATTTCCCGATTTTTCCTGGCGAAATTTGTAAAAATATAAATTCCTTATCTTCTCCAAGTATTCTAAAAGAGTGGAAATCCTTCAATATGTACGGGAGGGTGTTCCAGACCCCCCGGTTTACAATTTTACCAACCGAAAAATTGATTATACTAACTACGATTAGGACTAACCGGGAAATTTGAATTTTTAAGTAAAAATGAAGGAAATTTAACCTTCGGATAGAAAAAATTAAAACTTGGAAAGCATATTTAGTTTAGCAGCAACTTGCTGTGTTAGTTTGAAAGTTAATTGTAAAAATATAAAGTCAAATTTTTAAACCGGGGGGTGTGGAACACCCTCCAGTACATGTCGCAGAATTTCCACTCTTTTAGAATATTGGACAAATATTTTTAGTCCTAGCTTTACTTACTTTAATATATTTTTCGGTTGGTAAAAAAATCGACCAATCAGAGTGTTTCTTTTTTCACCCAAAAATGACAAGCTGGAGCAGGAGCAGCGTTCTGGGATTCCAAGTATTCTGAAAGAGTGGAAATCCTGCAATATGTACTGGAGGGTGTTTCACACCCCCCAGACCCCCGGTTTACAATTTTACCAATCGAAAAATACATTAAACTAACTAAAATTAGGACTAACCGGGAAATTTGAATTTTTGAATAAAAATGGGGAAAATTTAACCTTCGGCTTCGGTTAGAAAAAATTAAAACTTGGAAAGCAGATTTATTTAATTACTTTACTACTCATGGAGTTTAGCAGCAACTTTCTATGTTACTTTGAAAGTTAATTATAAAAATATAAAGCCAAAATTGTAAACCGGGGGGTCTGGGGGGTGTGGAACACCCTCCAGTACATATCCCAGGATTTCCACTTTTTTACAATACTTGGAGCAGATATGGAATTTATAATTTTTCAAATTTTACGAGGAAAGAAGTTTTTACATTACTTTGAAAATATAGAAAAACTGGGAATCCCCCAGTAGCGGAAAACGAAATTAACTGCATTAAATCTTTTAAAAGAGATCCACCGTCTAGCTGCTTGTCCACGGACGGGCTTTCAAGCTACTAGTAAATAAATAAGCAAATAGTTATTTACGCCACTGCCTTTTGACATAGGTATTATATAACAGTTTCCTTGTGCAAATACAAAATACTTATACCATTTTGCACGTTTAATTTTTTTTACTTATTTAAAAAAAAGCCTCTTCTCTCCTTTCGGTTGCTTTTTTCGGCATCTGTTTGCCACGTGCGCCCTCCCCTCCCAGGTTCAAAGGCCGAGGTGATGGGATAACTGGAATTTTTACTTGCACTTTTTTCGTCGTTATAATCTGCTATGGTCGACTTCGATTCAAAAAGTGAAAAATAAATATACGGCTGTGGTCTGGTGCGTACTCATTCTGTAATTTTTAAAAAGAAATTTGATAATTTTTGGTATCTTATCTTTTTTTTAAATCTCTAATCCCACACCCTGCGTCCCAGAATCAGACTGATTGTGTCGTCAACCACCTCAACAGCAAAGGTATAACCACTCCAACGTACTTGCTTACATTTACTCACCAGACGAAGATCAAAGTGCCTCCGGCACTCTATGCTTCGCATGCCAATCAGCTACGCTACGCTACGCCACCTCAACCTGTTCCTCCTCTGACGCAAGCATGGAAATGTCGTCGGCAAACTCAACAAATTCCGCTCCCTGTGTTAGTGCCATTCTCAGTATGCCGTCGTATAAGATGTTCTACAGCAGTGGACCCAACACTAAGCCCTGCGGAACCCCGCTAGTCATGTTTATGCGGCCGGTGTACATTTCCTCTGTGATTAGCAGCTCTCTCTCCGACAAGTAGCTTTTTATTGTTGCCACCAAGCTGGGATTCAGCCCTCTGTTGTTGAACTCCTCCACTATATTATGTCCTCAATTCGCCGAGTTAAACGCAATGGCTGGGTCTGTATTGTAGAAACTGCCTCACCGTTTCAGTATTTAATTTTTTGGTGTTCCAACCTCTCGGTTCTTCGGGATTTGTGCAGCTCGCAGCAGGAACGCAATGTACTTTTGGTCGCTCCCCGACAGTATCTCACCACGCCTGTTTCTGATCGTGGAGCCCCTCCGGTCCCCCCCCCCCCCCCCCACTATTACCGGCAATTCTTGGAGTGCGGTATTCGGTGAAAGCGGCATGCGTGTGCAAAGGGGTATAAGTCCATTTTTGGGCAAATTGAGTTAAGTGCATAAGTAGGTTGCTTTTATGATTCTGCACATGTGTGTAAAACGATATTAGTCTAATCGGATTTTTAACGGTCAAAATTTGTTTGTGAAATATTTTGTGGAAAGGGGTATACCTTTTGACAGTGGCGTATTTAAAAAATGCTTTGGGGGGGCAGATCAAAAATATTGTTTTTTGTGAAAAAGAACACTCGGATTTCCCTCATTTTTGCTTAAAAATTCAAATTTCCCGATTTTTCCTGGCGAAATTTGTAAAAATATAAATTCCTTATCTTCTCCAAGTATTCTAAAAGAGTGGAAATCCTTCAATATGTACGGGAGGGTGTTCCAGACCCCCCGGTTTACAATTTTACCAACCGAAAAATTGATTATACTAACTACGATTAGGACTAACCGGGAAATTTGAATTTTTAAGTAAAAATGAAGGAAATTTAACCTTCGGATAGAAAAAATTAAAACTTGGAAAGCATATTTAGTTTAGCAGCAACTTGCTGTGTTAGTTTGAAAGTTAATTGTAAAAATATAAAGTCAAATTTTTAAACCGGGGGGTGTGGAACACCCTCCAGTACATGTCGCAGAATTTCCACTCTTTTAGAATATTGGACAAATATTTTTAGTCCTAGCTTTACTTACTTTAATATATTTTTCGGTTGGTAAAAAAATCGACCAATCAGAGTGTTTCTTTTTTCACCCAAAAATGACAAGCTGGAGCAGGAGCAGCGTTCTGGGATTCCAAGTATTCTGAAAGAGTGGAAATCCTGCAATATGTACTGGAGGGTGTTTCACACCCCCCAGACCCCCGGTTTACAATTTTACCAATCGAAAAATACATTAAACTAACTAAAATTAGGACTAACCGGGAAATTTGAATTTTTGAATAAAAATGGGGAAAATTTAACCTTCGGCTTCGGTTAGAAAAAATTAAAACTTGGAAAGCAGATTTATTTAATTACTTTACTACTCATGGAGTTTAGCAGCAACTTTCTATGTTACTTTGAAAGTTAATTATAAAAATATAAAGCCAAAATTGTAAACCGGGGGGTCTGGGGGGTGTGGAACACCCTCCAGTACATATCCCAGGATTTCCACTTTTTTACAATACTTGGAGCAGATATGGAATTTATAATTTTTCAAATTTTACGAGGAAAGAAGTTTTTACATTACTTTGAAAATATAGAAAAACTGGGAATCCCCCAGTAGCGGAAAACGAAATTAACTGCATTAAATCTTTTAAAAGAGATCCACCGTCTAGCTGCTTGTCCACGGACGGGCTTTCAAGCTACTAGTAAATAAATAAGCAAATAGTTATTTACGCCACTGCCTTTTGACATAGGTATTATATAACAGTTTCCTTGTGCAAATACAAAATACTTATACCATTTTGCACGTTTAATTTTTTTTACTTATTTAAAAAAAAGCCTCTTCTCTCCTTTCGGTTGCTTTTTTCGGCATCTGTTTGCCACGTGCGCCCTCCCCTCCCAGGTTCAAAGCATTTTGGTTTGTTTGAACATTGGGCAGCCTTGTGACCATCCGCCCCACATCTGAGGCAATTTGTCCCTCTTCTTCCGCTGCAGCTAGACCTCCAGCATCCTGGACAGAAGCCAAGAAAAAACTGCTTCTCCCCGACCCTGCAGCCGCTAATCATTCCGATTTTGATTTTTGATTTGGAAAGTAAAGAACATAAAGAGTTCATCTTGGATCCTGCACGTATTATAAATATGCATTTCAACATATTTGATTTCTCTATGGGGTTGAACCACATTAGTGCTGGTCATAAGTGGATTAACAAGAAATAGCTCAACCACTAGTTGTTTCTAATAGCAATTGTTTGCGAACTATTATTACCGATCATTCAAGTATAGCCACTGATAATGTAGTATCGGGCCGCCTAGTACATAGGGCTGGGACTTTTTTATCGATTAATCGATAAATATCGATAGTTTTCGATTAATCGATATTTCGATATTTTTAATTTAGGTTTTATGTTTGCTGGACTTCCCAATTCTGAGTTGCAACAGACAATACCTACTCGTATATTATTTCGATGAATTAATTAATTCTATTAATTATCAAAGTATTGATATATCGATACTTCGATATATTAATCGAAGTTATCGATAGTTTTTGAATTATCGAAATTCGATATCGATTTTTGAATATCGCCTAGCCCTACTAGTACGATCCCGGTTCAAGCGAATATAGTAGCCTCGTACGATTGCATTTATTCAAAAATATTAGGTGTATTTCAAACTCCAAGAACAGATTCAACCTCAGGTTGTCCGTTGTTGTGTATCAAACGTTCACTTTAAACTAAATTGTTTCGGTCGCATCTATTAAAGATTGATACTTCTTTCACGAAACTTATCCAAAGCTTAAACGGTAAGCCATCTGTATTCATATCCTATGCGGAGCTAGGTGCTTTAATTAAGCTAAGTTTATTAGCTTCTCCAAAAATGAGGCCTGTCTAGCAGAAACAATGCAAGACATGTTTACTTCTTCCAACCCTTACATTTCTCCACGTTTTTTGAATTCTCTCCACCAGTACAAACAGGCGCCGGTTTTTTAAATTTTACTCGGCCATATCTGCCTGACTACCCCGCTAGACGTCCATACAGCTGGAAGCTTTAACTCGATAATTTATTATTACTGTTTGACGTTAAGTGATAATTATTTAGTTTTCTCAGATAAATTATGGCTTGAGGCAAAATTTGCAAAACGAATGTTGATTTACCAGTTGACTGCACAAAAATATGCTGCAAGTGGGGAAGAGAAGGAAAATACTCAGGTTTAGACAGCGTTCCATCCAATTGAGCACTAATTGCCAGAATGAATACCTTATGCCACATCGGAGAACGCAGATTTAGAAATTTCTGACATAGAAGACAAAACGTCAACATCGCATAGAACGTTAATTTTTGCGTGACGTGAGTCATCTACTTCCCCTATTTTTTGACAGAACAATAGCTTCCCTAACCGGAACTTACAATTGGGGGAAAACGAATTTCCACCTGGATCGGGATTCTTGCATCGTTCATTAGAGCTTTCAGAAATCACCTTGACTGGACGTTCGTAAAATATCCAAACATGGAACTGCACGTCACAATGCATTCAAACCACTTGAAAATTAGTGATTAATTTGTGAAGTGGGTCGAAATGGGTGGTTTGTAAAAAATCGAACAGAAAATATAAAAATTTGCGTTTTCTTTCCATCTAATAAGGAAACCACCGAACGTGGAATTGTTATGGCTTCGTTTACAACACCAGGACGTGGGTATTTGGTTTTAGTTCATTGACTTTAAGGTTGATTGGTATGGCTGTCTAATTAGCCTCTTATTGAGCTAAAGACAAAATTTTAATGAATTCGAAGATGTGGGGCACCGAGTTGTTTTCGATTGCGTAGGCTTCGCCAAGACGAGGCGGCAGTTGATCCACATTTGTCTCGTTTTCTCATTTTCGGTAGCCGATATTGATTTTGAGTTTTTTGACCCACAAGGGACAATAAAATTGTTATAGCAAAATTATAAAAAAATACGCAATGAACCTCTTCTCCCCTAGAACTACTTACAGTCCGAAACTCTCAAGGTGGTCGGTCACACCTGAGATATTTTAGCAAAAATTCGCCTTTTTCTCCAGTTTGCTTCATTTAAATGTTAAAAACAAAATTGTCGTAGATTAAGTAAATCGGTTACACCTAACGGTTAGCCTTGCGGTATAACCTTCGACACGTTATGGTGTTTATATAATTTTAATTGTCTTTTTGTTTAACGAAATTAATTTAGCGATTAAAGGTTCGCTTACATAATTCCTGCACTTCTTATCCATAGGATGATGAGCCGTTACGAAGCGGAAGTCTGCAGTTCGATCGTATTTCCGGTTCGACAGGTGCGTTTTGCTTGGATAAGCAATAAGGGGTTACCAACGCATTGTCTTCCTCGGTGTAGCTTGGGTTGGGATTATTCGATACATTTGTGACATAAAAGGGGTGCTTTTTACGATATTCATAATTTAGATTGAATTGAAAGTAAACACAACGTGAAATTCGATATATATTTTATAAGGAGGTTTTCGCTCTACGGGGTGTTCCGTCCACCCTAACAGAAGATTTAAATTTTAAATTTACATCAAGATGCAGTTCGAGAATATTTATGTTATTTTTTTTTAAAACAAACGTCTTCACTTTTTATTTCTATAATTTCCATTTCATATTTTTAACTGATTTTGTGTGCATCCGCCATGACATTTTTCGGTTCGTCTTCGATGCAACGAAATTTTCACGCTTCGTGTTACTTTTATTAACGATTACTTTTAAACTGACGTGTATATTTAAAATTCTTTCTTTGTTATTTACAATTCAGATCTGCCGATTTGTTAATCACCTCTTGACAAACTGACAAAGACGTTAGTAATTGTTTAATATTCAGGAAGCGACCGCGATTTAAATACATAAAGACAAGGTTGGAAATTGGATGAATACAAATTTGTTAAAGTAGGAAATAATTACCGCGAACTATTGCAGAAACTAAGAGGTTGTAATGGTCATGGTTAGAGAAGTGCAAGTCCGAATTTAAAAAAATAATTCAAGAGGCCATCTCCGGTAGTTGCAGTGGCAAAACCACACAAATGAATCGAAGGAAATACGAAATCGAAACTACTTGTAACGTGGGAAATGGAATTGAACCAGTGATGGTCAAGTTGCATGAAGAAAGGGAAAGTACGTTAAAAACAAAATACTATTTGGAAAGCTAAAGGAACCACCTCAAAAATTCGATTTTCATTTGTTTGTTTCGTAAAAAGTTTAAGAAGCTACGAGTGCGCGTAATTTATTCTTTAACGTTTCGTTCCACCTGTTTGCTTTTTGATGTGATCGGTGCAGTTACCATGGATGAGCGACATAGATAAAATCAATTATATACCACACCTTGGGTATTTTTTGTTTTCAGTTTATTTTATAATAAAATCTAGTAAGAAGATCCACACGCAATTCTAATATTTCATCTAGGCAGCCTTGGTGTCTAGCCTAGGCGGCAGTGGACAATATATATAAGGCCCTCTGCTATCTATAACATACTTCTTCTCTAAAAGAAAACGGTGGTCTAGAAATGGAAAAACCACTGCAGGAGAAATTTAGGCGGAGCAATATGTCTTTCAACGGTAGAAGCTTTGGAGTTAATCCGAAGCCATTTTGAAATTACTATCACCGAATAAGGGAAATATGATTCATATTCGGCCATCCTAAAAACTAGTCGACAGCACGATGAGAAGGCAATTCAAATAAAATCAGGTTATGGGCCCATGGGCCGACAATAGTTTGGGTACTTTTCAGTGCAATAAATTGTTTTTCTGCATTCCTTTCATTGGTAAACTTCCCCTAAGCTGTACATCTATTGTATAATTTGCCATTTCCAAGATTTTCGAATGATTCAGAGAATTTTACGTTTTTCACACTGGCATGGCGGTTTTCACCAGAAAAGCAGAAAAATGATAATTTTCGCTAAATCCAGAAGATGCACTTTTAGATTTGTCTTCACTTTTCAATAAGTATTCAATTATTTTACTTACCACACATTGAAAGCTGCTAGTATTCCGCCAGGGCGGAAGTATTTTTAACTGCCTTAGGAAAGAAAACTCGGTGAGCGGAAAGGAAAATAGGAGGAAAAGCTAATTTATAATTAAATTGAATTGTTATAAAAGAATTACAAAAGTTAATATTAAATGAAAAAGAAAGAAAAGAAAAAAAAGTGAGCCTAGCGAACCATCTACATTAAGCGAACGCCACCACGCGGAAAAATATTAAGTTAGTCTAATACGTATATAGTTGGTATAGAAAGGTTTTTTTAACCAAACGTTTGCATTTTTTTGATTTTCTATTTTACGAATTATTATTTGACTGTGGCTTTACGATAAAATAATTTAAAATCAAATTCAAAACAACAACAAGTATACGTAATAGAGCCGCCATGTTGTTGACATTTGGTAGCGTCAGGAGCGCTACCAACGGTAGCTATACATACAACATGATTAAATGATACAACAGTATAATTGACATTTTCAGCCAGTTTCTTGTGGGAGGTTTGGGAAAAAACCACGACTACACTGTAAAAAAATTGTATTTGACAATAAATTTCCCCTAAAATTGGTGTGAAGAAAATGGCCATCATTTGAATGGGGAAATTTACCCGGGAACTTTTTACAGTATTCAGCATAACAGTCCAACGCTCTAGCCGACAGTCTACCTTGCCCTGCTCTTTATTAACGTGTTATCTATGCTATTATACATTGCAATCTATTGTAAAATCTGTCGCATTGAACAATACGCACGATATTTGAAACGCCCCACGGTTGTGCGACCTGAAGGCCGCACTGATCATTTCTAATCTCCCATATTTTTAGATTGATTTAGATAGGCAACGTATGGGTTGGAAGCTTACGTCGCTTTTCCAGCGGGTTAATCACTAAAAGTTAATCACTTTTTTAATTTAATATTCTAGAGTCTGTGGAACGCAAAATTCAAAATTATTACCTCGGAGTACTTTTCGTACCAAACGTTTGCTCTTTTACGAGCAGTGATTGGACTGAAGAATAAACATTGGTACCAAAAGCGTTGTAAGCTTCCAACTCCAACGCTGCCGTAGTGTATATTCTATTTGGTTCAGGTGAAAGATTTTGAAACTTAGAAGAGAAATTGGGTTATTTGTTTTTCTCCAGAATTTTTAAATATTTCTGCGTGACGGATTGGGACGAATAATTCGTCCCGAGCGAAACGGAATACAAATGCTGGTGTTGCCAGTGTCCACAATGCAATATCGGCATTGACGCAACTAGGTATAATATTTTGGGGGCGCTAAACCGAGGACTTACGTCGATTATGCTTTCTATATCAATAGAAATATTGATTTTACCGCAATCAATTTATTTTGGGGGGGGCTAATTTTAATTTTGCGGTGGCTAAACCCCTCTAGTTGCGCCTATGAATATCGGATAATTTGGGATATTTTCCGACGAGTATTGCACTTGAGATGCGCATGAATGGATTAACGAGATTCCCGAAAAATTGCGATAACTCAAAAATGGTGCGAGATATCTAAAAACACGGATTACGTGCGGCGAGGTGCACCAAAAATTTCGAGTCGAAATTCCAGAAAAAAGTCGTAATTCGATTGGATTAACGAGATTCTCGAAAAATTGCCTCGGAAAAACGAAAAAAACGATTTTTCGTAACGGGCGACGAAAATAAAAAAAAAGTGTAAAAAATGCGAAAAAAAACAGGTACCTACCTACAGGTACATCGGTACCTGTATTCCACGAGTATGCACGAAAAAAATAGAGATGGCAAAATAAGCGAATTGGCGCGTAAAAAATTGTTTTTTTTTCAGAAAATTTAATCGGTTTTTGTTTGTAACACGTCAAGAAGGCAAATTCTCGGATAGAATCTCGTTAATCCATTCGTGTTCGTCAGAAATTGGGGTCTGTATTCGCACCGGGCGCGAGGGCATAGTCCAAGAACAGTCATACGAGTATTTGTAGGTAACAGCACCGGGCGGGAGGTACGGCACGAAAAGGACAGAGATGGCAAAATAAGCGATTTGTGCGCGTAAAAAAAATAATTCTCGGATTGAATCTCGTTAATCCATTCTTGCGCGTCCCTGTATTTGCAAAAATTCGCAACCAGCCGCCACATTGAGTGCTGTACTTTCTAGTATTGTTTCACCAGCATTGTTTTTTCAAATGTTGATAGTGGAATATTACAATATGAGTCCAGATTCGTATCCGTATTATAGAATAGTCCGTATTCTTTTTTAACCTCAATTGCTCACTATAGGTCCCGGACGTCTAGTAATGATATAGAGCTCTCTTAGATTGGGGTGACGTGCGACCGAGGTGCGAGTCACAAGGCAAATTTTTGTAACTAGATTTCCTTTACGAGATTTTTGAAAAGTTTCCCGAGATTTCCTCTCTGCATTGTCTTAAGATTTTCTTTCGAAAAAGTTGGAAAGAAAAAGAACTCACCTTATTCTTTAGATTTTCTTTGGATTTCCTTAGATTTCCCTTTACTTGTACCCAGATGCTCACCCCTAGTACAACCATTGGTTGAGTTATAGCCCATTAATTTATTGCGGGGATCGAATCACGGAATTTTTTAGATCAACTCTTTGGTGGAGGGTGGAGTCGTGGTTGGCAATAATGCTGATTAATTTTGTTTTTAAAATTCAATAATAGTTTTGTTTCGGGAAGCCGTGGCGCCCCATCGCCCTCTCGTATCAGCTGCCACTGATCAACACAGAACAATGTTAGTACTAAATTAATGTCCTTGTAATTTGTTTCTACAAATATAAATATAATAATAAGAACCTGTTCACGATTTACACTGGAACATAAAATTCCTAATCGAATTCTCACAATTTTCACGTTGCGGTTTAATTCGATTGTTTTAATGTTTAATTTACACGCCGGCATTCTGAAATACAACTTGGAACTAGCGGTTTGAAGTATCGCGCATTTTTAATGTTACAAATATTTCCGGCCCGCGATTCACAAGCATTCGGAATGTGCATTCTTTTTTTGTATATAGCTAGTAGGCTGATTCATATTTTTCAAACATCTATGTATGTATATGAATGTCACACAGTGCCGAAAACCGCCTCCTAACCATACCTAAATAATTGGTTCATTGGTGAATCGTAAAAAAATAATAATTTATTTTTAGTTTACTTGACTCGAGTCTAATTCAGAGGTGCCTGTCACCCTACTTTATTGTTAAACATGGTAATTCATTAACCCACCAGGTGGACCGATAGTTTTACGTGCCCTTCGGAGCACTGAAACGATCACATGACAGTGAAATTATCATGCAATCAAATCCGAATATTTCGCATTAATAGTTCGTCGCGCAAACTACTAGACCATAGATTAATAAAATGTTGCTGACGAACATTGAATGTCTAATTTTTGATATTTCTATAGCTATCTGCTTATTTCACACAGAGGTGGAACAAATTAACAGAATATGAGAGCGGAGGAACATTATTAATGGCACAGTGCGGCCTTCAGGCCGCACAACCTTGGCAATCTATAAATCTAAAAATGTTTAAAGCAAATTTTAGGTTTTAGTTGTTGAATTCAAAGAAATTTAATTAATCAAACATAAGTTCTTTATATTTAAAAATATTATATTACCATTAGTAACATTTTTTGTTAACTATAATAAAAAAAATAATTTGAATGTTGAAAATATTTTAATTAAAGCAGACGAAATTAGTTTCATTTGAATAATAACATTGGCTCTTTTTCATTAAAGAAAAAAACGTTGTTACTGGGTATATCGTAGAGTGAGTGACCTATCCTGTGTACACTGTAAAAAATAAAAAAAAGATTTGAAGATAATTTTATTCTTACGTTTGGTCGCCGCCCTCGCCTTACCGGTGTTACGCTACTGATATAAGATTCGATAATAAAAATAATTTATTACATAACTGAAACACTGCCTCCGAGGTTATTTGTTGACCGAAATAAACAAAACTACTGTGGTTGGTTATCTTTAAATCCGTTATTATTGCATTCCGGTAGTTTCAGTCGGTTTGGAATTGCTTTACGAATCTTTTTAGAACACCAGAATCGATAATTATGTTGTCAAAAAGTACTTTGTTTGTTATCTTTTTGAGCGTCTCACTGACGGAATATGTTTTACATATTATTAAATATTTCGCCTGATACGCTTTTAGTCGATGAGAAAATTCAAAATCGTTCGATTACATTAGAATATTGGAAATACAATTACGAGTGATGTTCGGAAATTTTTATAAAAATATATAAAATAATACATTTGGGGGGGGGGGGGAGTAGATGAAGCGGTCTTAAATGTTATATTATTCAGAGACCTGACCTGGCACTTGCAATTTCATTGTGTGAACCTCATTATGTAAATGTTTAGTATAAATTATGGAATAACTAACAAATGCGTTGTTATCTACAACATACGTATAATCAGTGCGTAGCAAGATACACATTTAGATGATTAAGCCTAGCCTTGTATACATTTTTAAGCTTGTTTCCCATTATTAGGCCGTCGATGACCTCGCATGGAATGCATTTTGAATTGCTACCCACACAGGTGTCTTCGCCATTATCTCGGCTGTAATTCTTATATTATTGTATGGGCCAGGGAAAAGTGACTCACTTTCATTATATTGAAAACAAAAAAAATTTAAACAAAGAAAATACGAAGGTTTTGTGAAACCTATTTGCAAATTACTATATAATCGATTTGCTATCGGGTTCCGTTATCTATTACAAATTATTGGTTTAGCAGGAAATTGTAAATAAATCCATGCTTCCTGACTGTTTCCTGTCGTCTTTAACTCGATTATTATGTAAGAGAAAGTATTCGATCACAATTTCATCGATTTATGATTACCGGAGCGCGGGGGAGTAATTATCGATAACTAAATTTCTCCAATTAATGTTTATACTCCGATAAATTAATCGGTTTACAATTAGAAAGGGTAGGATGCTTACCAAACACACCGTATATCTTGTCGTGGCAGCATTATGAACCAAACGGGCAAAACAAACCGATGCGATCGATTGATTTAGTGATTTTGCTGCACAGAGTGTCGTCCATTTTATATAGGTCAAACGGTCGGTCGTCGTAAGAACACAATTAAGTAACTCAGAAGTCACCAAATTTTGAAATGCTACCTCCATTATGTAAACGACTTATGCATCTGAGACTAATACTTTTACTTCGGTGTTATTAAAAATTAACGGTCCAATATCGAAACTTAACTTTCTAATTTTTTAAATAATTGTCGTTTTTATTTATATTATGAAAATCTAACTGTAAATCGCTTTGTATAGTAATTATTTAAGTGCACTTGATTCTATTATGGTCACCTGCACAATCGTGTGAGAATTAAGGCGCGGTTATCCTTGATGTAAAAAAAATTTCAATCTATTATCGAAATAAAAATGTGATAAAACGTGTCTAGCAAAATTGCACGTCTTTGAGGTTTTACGAGTGAGTAGTTAATAAGTTTAATTTTGAACTAACCTTAATGTAGGGTTGCCAACTTTTTAAACTTTTAAAGTAGGACATTTTTTTTACCCCCTTACGCGCATGAATAGATTAACGAGATTCCAAATTTGATTGGGACGCATTGTTGTCCTAATTGATGTTCAAGTAGGGCAGAGAACGACAGTTTTTCATTCTAAACGTTTAAGAAGAAACGTGATTGCCATCTTCGCCTTTCAGACCACACAAAACAGAAGACGTTGCGGTTTTTTATTTTATTATAGAAATGGACGGTCTTATCAAAGTGGGAGACAGGTATCCATATCTTACCTCTGACTTAAGGTGCGATTCCCTAGCTGGGGCTGTGTTTCTTTAGAATGCGATCGTCGCATGCGACTCGAAGGAAACAGTCCCAAAAGAAAGCATTGAGATGAATCACTGCGACTTCAGTCGCAGAAAAGAAATACACCTTTAGAACTTGATTTTTGAAAATAATTCATATAATTTCTGATTCTTTTTTTTATTACACAACGATTTTCATAATTTACCAGCCAAAATTTGTAAGTCCTGTAATACAGGAATTACATTCGGGATGTAAAAAAAAAGGAAGTTACATTCTTATGGGTAGATATTACTTTTTTTTGTAAAATTTCACAACTTGCAGGGTAACATTACATATTATAACAGGAAAATACAGAAATATCGTAATTTCACACTATTATTAATGGAATATTACACTATATGTGTTTTTACATGATTTTGAATGTAAAATTACACATTTGCTAATGTATATTTACAGCCAATTTATCGGTGATGTAATTGTAAACTATCCAAAAGAAAATTACATTCGTATGTGTAGATAATACTTTTTTTTGTAAAATTCCACAAATTGCATGGTAAAATTACATATAAAAGGGAAATTATAAAGAAACCGTAAGTAAACACTATTATTATTGGACTAGCTGGAAAGCCCGTCCGCAGACGGGCAGACAGACAGATTTAATTTCGTTTTCCGCTATACTGGGGTTTTCCCGTTTTTCTATATTTTCAAAATAACGCAAAAATTTGCTGCTAAACTGTGAGCAGTAATGCACTTAAATAAATGTTTTTCCAAATTTCCAAACTTAAAAATTCAAATTTCCCGGTTTTTCCTGGCAAAATTTAAAAAATTCTAAATTCCCTATCTTCTCCAAATTCTGCGATATGTACTGGAGGGTGTCCACAGCCCCCAGACCCCCCGGTTTACAATTTTGACTTTATATTTTTATATAATTATAAATAAAATAAAAGTAAACCGGGGGGTACGGGGGGTGTGGAACACCCTCCAGTACATATCACAGGATATGTTCACTCTCAGAACTCCCGGTTTACATTTTTGACTATAATTTTGACAATTAATTTTCAAAGTTTCTTTGTAAAACAAGGAAGTATTGTAATCCCGATTTTTTTCGGTTTCCAGATTTTGACGGAAATATCCGTTTTGACCTTTCCTGAATCCATTTTGACTATTTTCGTTGTGACGTCTGTACGTACGTACGTACGGACGGACGTCTGTATGTCGCATAACTCAAATACGGTGGGTCGTAGAAAGTTATAGCATTTAGTTGTGCACCTCCTATTTTTGGTTGCGATTGTCCGTGCTAAAAGTCGTAATTCATGACGCGCACAAATAGATTAACGAGATTCTTGTACAATTATTATAAAAATTACAAAGAAGTTATGTAGTGTCCACTTCAGATTTGTTTTGCTAAAAAATTCAAATTTCCCGGTTTTGATTACTATTGGACAAATATTTTTAGTTCTAATCTTAGTTTAATATATTTTTCGGTTGGTAAAAAAAATCGACCAATCAGAGTGCTTGTTTTCTCCAAAAAATGACACGCTGTAGCAGCAGGAGCAACATGCTGGTATTTTATAGATTAGGATTAGTACACGATATGTATTTTTACACAATTTGAATGTAAAAATTACACATTTTTTAATATACATTTACAGACTTTTTTTTGGTAATGTGAATGTAATCAAAAGTAGGTTTACAATCGCGATTCCAGAAACTGGTAAATTTACATTATTTTGTGTAATTCTCTTTGTTTTTTTTATTCCTCAGCTTACAGATTAAAATTACATATACAAAAATAAAATTACAGAAAAACCGTAATTTCGCACTGTTATTAATGGAATATTACACAATTTTTTTATGTAAAAATTACACGTTTCTTAGAGTATAATTACGTGCATTTTTTACAATGATAGACGTGTCAATGTAGAACCGTTGATTAGAACGTTAAATTGACGTTAGAAACAATGTTGTGTAGACCCCGCACATTTTGCAAAGATCGATAATATGGGGACACAACAATACTTAGGGCCAATCCCACCAGACAAAAAAAATCGAGTTTTAGACAAAACTTAGATTAAAATAACAAATTTAGCATGTGTTCCTAAAGCAAGTTTTGTCTAAAACTCGATATTTTTGTGTATTGTTTACAATATAATATCGAAATACTTAATTGCCCATGTTGTGCGGCCTGAAGGCCCATCCTGTCGCTCTCCATTTTTTAAAATAAAAGAAACTGATATATACCAGGATATATACAGACGAAACGACATGGCTGTTTATATAATTGCAATTATTTTTGCGTAGAAATTGAAAATATAAAAATTATTCCAAATTTCCTAATCCAAATTCTGCAATGTGAGAATGAAACTCTTTTAATCCAATTAAATCAAATAAGTTCAATTTTAAATTAATTTCCAAAAATATAATTTTTTCGCTCGGCGAACTTTAGTACAAAGTAATGAACAAATCATTCGCATACTGCAGGAAACACATAGAAGCGTTTTTAGAACGCACGTAAAACGCTAGCCAAATAGCGTTTTTTTTTCTACTACAGCTTGAAAAAGACTAAACACTTCGTAAATTTAATTTATACGTTATAATATGAACAGTGGCGGCACGTGGCTTTCTCATTTGTGGGCTAATCAGAAAATATACTATTTATAAGAGAGTAACCCAGCTCAGATTTTTCTAAATTAAAAATATAGCTCATATATATTTACAGATATACGAAGGCGCACGATTTACAAAAGAGGATGAAGCTCAATGACGTCATTAGAGCTTCAATTATATCCTTATTATAAGCTCCATATCAGTGGCGTAGCTAGATGGGAGAGGGCCCGGGGCAGAGAATACACTAGGGCCCCTAACCATTGTACAACTACAACCTTATAAAAATTATTTTAATTATTTTTCAAATACATATTTAAGAAAAGTAATTAATTACGCTTTACATACCCCGTCAAAACAGCCCCGGTCAAAACAGCCCCGTCGAAACAGCTCCGGCAAAATAGCCCAATGACAAAACAGCTTCGACAAAATAGTCGGATAACAAAATAGTTCTAACAGAATAGCCTAATGGCGCAATGGCTATTATGTCGGGGCTATTTTGTCCGGGTTATTTTGACGGGTTACCCTTTTGAAGACATGTTTTCTCATATAAAAATCGCTTCTACAGCAAAACTTATTAATCATTTTTTGTTAAAAATTTCATTCTTTTCATTTTTGTTTATATACATTTTTCTATTTCGAATCAGCGTTTTCCAGATACAGTGACTTAAAAGAATCTCTGTAAAAAAATTTTTACAAAAAAGAAATGTAGAATTTTTACAGAGATTTTTTTAAGTCACTGTATCTCGGAAACGGTGCGACAAAATAGAAAAATGTATATAAACAAAAATGAAGAGAATGAAATTTTCAACAAAAAATGTTTAATAAGTTTTGCTGTAGAAGCGATTTTTATATGAGAAAACATGTCTTCAAAAGGCACAATTTTCATTGCTAGCAAAGGAGTGTACTTTAAATTTTGTGTATAGCTGTATGTTCAAACTTTTGTTTGAACGTGTCTTTTACGTGCTTTAATATTACAAATTTATCTAATACTTTTACTCTTTTACTCTTACTAACATTCATTATTGTTATTATTATTATAGATTATAGTTACATAAAAGTTATTCAATTTTCTCCTGAAAATAGTTAGAATTGACCGAGGATCCTGGGGGCCCCGGGGCGCTGTCCCGGTTTGCCCTATGATAGCTACGCCACTGCTCCATATATTGCAATTCTGCGTTTAGTATATAGCAGCACTTATTTATGCGGAGGTTTCAATCGATGCATAGTCACTGGAAAGTCTGATGACTAGAAATCTCTTTGGAGTAATCTTCACACTACCAGTAGTACAGTTAAACTTGACGATTTTTGGATATGTATTGTGGAAGGCGTATCTATCTTGTGATGGATCTCACGATTAAAAATCCACTTTTTACTTTTTTGAAAATTCTAAAGGTTTAATCCAGAATTTCAGGGGAGGCTAGGCCTCTTTTGCCTTCTCTGACGAGCCGCCGCTGCATATGAAATAGCTTTTCCCCATCAAGAGGCAGTTAATTCTTCGATTATAATCGATAATAATTATAATAAAATGAAATGATGTTTAGAAACAGAAAAGAACGAATTATAAAAAATTATATTGTTGTTATAATCGCAGTGGCGGCTGGTCTTTCCAAAAATGGAATTTGAAGGCAAGGCAAGTAAAAGCAAGTTTAAAGGAACTCACGATTGCTTGCTATGAGGGTTAGTATTTCAATGTTAGTTTAAACCTTAGATTAAGCTAAACTACCATGAAAACATTTTTTTAGTGTGTGTAAACTTGCTCTCAGCTGATGAGTTAGCAGTTAAGATCAAAGAGCTTTCAAAGACGAAAGGTTTGGGTCCTTATTCCATGATTGGGTTTATTAGAAGGTACCTTTCACTTAGGCGCAGAAGTACGCACAGGGGTGGCCGGGGGAGTATTTAATAGCTCTCGGTTTACCAAATAGATATTTATTATATTAATTAACGCCACCCCCCCTCTATGTTCATAGCAGTTCATAATAAAAACCAGCACATCTGTATTATTATTATTTTTATAAATTTAATTAGTAGTTTAAAACTTGACATCCATTAACAAAATAAATTAATTATAATTTCAGCTTTATCTGATAAATAATTTAAATCTAAAGCGAAATGACATCATTAGTAACGTAAATTTTTTCACGTTTACAAAAAAATTAAATCAATACAACGTAATTTTGCTACCAGGGTAATAATCCTGAAATTTTACTTACATTATTGCCTGTTACTGGGTGTGGTGGACACCTCTACGCGTATGATTGAATTAACGAGATTCCTAATATTATTAGACAATGTTAATAAAAATATAAGTGTTCAATCACATCCACATTTAATCGATATTCGAAGGACTATGAGTTAATGGAACAAGAAAACAATCAATTGTTAATAAATATTATAATACCGGGTGACCGACCGTTCATCCGAACATAGGAAATGTTATGGAAATTGATTTTTTTAACATTCCTGTTTTCCATTATAATGGACCAGATTAAAAATGTGGCATTTTAAAGAGATTTTTTTCCGCATTTAGAGATACCCAACACTTTTGTACTTTAATATTGAAACTCCTGGTTCTGATTTCTATATCATCTTCTGGGTTCTCGATTCACCAAATGACCCATTTATTTCACTTTCTGGGGTCTTTATTACGCTTACGTTGCTGGTTCTTCATAGTTCTTGACGCTCTATTTGTTCTTCTAATCCACCTTTTATCGATGCTATTTCCGCATCGATTAAAGTTAATTAGAAACAATAGGCAAGGGCTTTTGATAAGGACTGACGATCAACAGACTTGATCTGTAAGATCATATTCTTGATTCATGAAACAATTTTCATGATTTTCGATTTCGAACGGTTTTCGATTTATTTAAATTAAAAGTTAAAAATTCCTAATGCGATATAAGGCCCTATTTTAAGGCTAAATAGGGCCTTATATTGCACTATAAATTTTTAACTTTTAATTTTTCACAAATATATTTTTTATTTATTTAATAAATGCACCAACATTGCCGGTATAAAAATGTAAAAGCATATTTTCGTATTTAGAAAAAAACGCAATCGGAAATTGCAAGTTAAAATTTTTATTTCTTGTTTATTCTTCTCTTCCCAAATGTAAATTTTGGTTCGTTAACATTTGGGTTGTTAACTTTGTGGTTTGTTGACTGACATTCAAATTTTATTAGTACATAATAAAAATGTAATTAACACATTTGTGTTTTATAGAAAAATAATGTTTTTCTTTGTGCGATGATGTTAAAATCGCATAATGCGAGGTTATCAAGACGTAAAAAGTTCATATCAGTTGAAAAATATGATGAAGTGAACAAAATTAGATCCACCTTGTAAATGGGCACGCGATTAAGTCATTTGAAGCAGTGCTTCATAAAATGTTGGATTAAATTTTTTCAAAATTTTAATTGCCTGTCGAAATTTTTTTTAAATAAATGTAAGTGGGTCAGTTTTTGTTTATTAAGGATGCACAGTTTGCTGACAGGAGCTGATTTATTAGGCGTAAGAAGTAATTAGGGTTACGTTATTTCATTATGCAACTTTTTAGGGTCACCACTAAGTGACATTTAATTAGCATTTCTCTAAACAATTTTTTATTTTCAGGTGTCAGCTGTGATGTCATCAAAGGTGAAGAAACAATTGAAATTAAAATTAAGAAGTGTAATTTAAAAAGTGATGTGGCCGATTTAAATCCGAATGCGGGAGACGATTACTTGTGTTAGTGTCGTGGGTGGGGGAAACCCGTATGTGGGACCCAGGGCGCCATCATGCGGCGTTATGAGTGACTGGGAGCAAATGTTTATGCGCGCACTAGCGCGACCTCCTAGTTGTAGAACCCTGCAAGATCTGCAAGTGATTTATTACGGATTGAGTGGCCTGGAGGCGCTGCAAACGCTACGAGATTCAGCTTTGCGTGCTCTCTGCAAGGTGGTGCGACATGAAAAACATCAAGCAAACGACGTGCTATATTAGTAAGCCCAAAAATTCTTTTTCGAATAATTATTGAGTTAATTAAATTTAATACAAAATAATTTGTTACGTTTCGAACAATAATTCAAAGAAAATTATTTGATTACATTTATGTATCATCGATCGAAATTGCTTACCAATTACCAAAGTTAAGGCAGGGGTGGGAAACTTTTTACACCAGCATCATCGAATGAAGTTTTCCAATTATGATCAGCGCCGTTTTTAGCATATTGGAGGACGTGGGCACTTTAGGATAATAGAGCCTTTAAACAGAGGACTATTTTATTAACATCATACAGAACAAAAAATAATTTAGGGGAATCACCTTGTAGGTAGGTAGCCACAGAGTTGCCGGTGTTTGTTAGGTCCCTTTGGTTATTAGAATACCAAAAATTGTCGTGTTACAAAATCTTGTTTTATAAATTTTGAAAATTTTAACTTTGATTTTTGTTATGAAAAATCTTGTTTTCTTGAGATTGAATTTTATTTTTGTAATTTTGAATTGTTTTGTAGATATAGGTTTTGATTATTTGTGTATCTAAATTTGCTTTGTGAATAATTAATTTTATGTAAATATTGAAAAATTTTAAATTGTGCGGCTTTTCGCGTCGATAATTTTTAAGTTGGCACTAAAGAGAGCAATTCAATCTGGTCCGTCGAGGTGGTTGGACGCTTTTGCGTGAAGGTCCCGTGAAAGTATTAATTTGCGTCTCAGATTTGAGATTTTTGATTTGATTTTATGCAGTAAAGTTTGAATTTGAGTGAGTAATTTTATTGCTGTATTTATTTGAAAATTTGGATGGATCCGTTAATAATTATTATTGATAAAAGTAAAATTATTGGAAAATTGGATGATCAGAATAAAAATAATTGGTTTTTGAAAGTGAATGGTTGAATTGGTAAGAATAAAAATTTAACGTTGAAATTTGAAAGCTTTGTAAAATTTGTGTGCACATCGAGCACCTGGTCTGCTAGCGATTCACATTTACTAGTATTATCGAAATCTATTTAAAAATTTTAATTCAAATTGTATTAAGAAAAATAAAATAAAATTGGGAGTCTAAAGTTCACTACAATATTTATGGTTAGTAATTAATCGTTTGATTTTCTGAAAATAAATATATTTATCGGTGCGGACCGATGATGCGGTCCGAAATAAATTGAACGATAATTCGTTAGATGTGGTAACAGGCCGGATTCGACATCGTCGCCGGTCGGAAGTTGCCCACCCCTGAGTTAAGAGATGGAAATATTAATTTAGTACAAAAAATTAAAATTTAGATAATTTTATTCTTAAAATGAAACTAAATCTTCGCTACTTTCATACATAACAGAAATTAAAGTTGATTGAATAATAGGTAAACCTCGCAGCTTGAAATATGCAGCTAGTGAAAAATACATATTGTAAAATAAATATTAAATAAAAAAATAAGAAAAGAAGTACAAATTTCCGGATTTTAACGGATTTTAATTTACCACAACTCAGCGTGGCGGCTCAAAACAGTATAATATTAAATCAGGGGATCATTGACTCGGGGAGTCTGGGATACCTCCCGGGCAAAGTGATTTGATAATATTAAAAACTGTCGATTTATTTAACACTTTTCGATCTCCCGCATTCAGAAGTTTTAGCTACGCGCTGTTAGCGGGGTAATTTTAAACAAATTTGTTTTTTATTTGAAATAGGAACATACATACATGGATGCGTAATTATCAGTAAAGTACTTTTCCCTTGTTGAATAATATACTATTATATAAATTATTTTTAATAATATTATAGGCAATTCTAATGTTTTGCTTATCCGTACCGATGGCGATCAATAATCAGTCGCTTTTTCTATTAAAATAAGCATTTTAAAATTTCCTGCTGAATTGTTTCCTGAATGACAAGTAACCGATTTCTGTCAGATGCACGCATGTATTGCGTGTTGCATACTAATCTATTAGGAATAAACACAGGGAGACATCGGTAGATGATTACCGAATTTTAGGACGAAATTTCGTACGACTATGGTAATAGATTAATAAAACCAAAAAATTTCAGCGATAAATACTAATGCAACTGTTTTTGAACCTCCGCACCATCAAAAAAATTTTAATAGAAATTCAAAACCGCATTTGGGAATATCGTTAATTTGTTCATGCGCATCAGTATAGGCGGGTGGTGTTCCCTATCTAGAACCTGGTTTCGGCACTGCGAAACTGGACGCCGTTCATTATTATGAACCTGTATTTATTGAAAAACATGGAAAAATTAAGAAATAGTTAATTTTGATTGGTCGAACAAAATTTGTTTTTCGACCAATGAGAATCATTGAATTTTATTATAAAATTTTTTTGGAAAAATCTCGGTTTACTGTTCCATGGGGCAAAAAATAGTTATTAATTATCTTATTTTTTTAGCACTGGCGAGTTGTCAACATGTTGGTACATCCTTTTATCCGGCTCCGTTTTCATAGATGGATCTATGTATTTACCCAGGTCAAGGTGAGTTTTTTCGCTTTTCTATTTATTTTCATCTGCTTTTGAGGCGCAGTGCAATAGTTAACTGTAGAAATTAATTAAAGCAGAAGTTTAATATTCTGCGAAATAGCTTTTACGATTTAATCGCATATTTTAATTAAATTTTGTTTGTTAAAAATGTCTAAATGGGAAAATTTCACAATTATTTTTCGATCAAAACCAGTGCCGTACGAATTTTTTGCTGTCATTTGAGCACCGCGCATTGTCGGTTTTTTCAATCATTTTTTCTTATTGGTCGATAAAAACCAAATGAAGGAGGGTGCAGCACGTGCTTTAGGATGTCCCTTACTATTTTGTCAGCCCAGTATGTCTTTGACATATTTCAAGTTTTTATTATATCTTATTATGTAACGACAATATAATAGCCCCATTAACAAAGAACGGAGGAAGTGGTCACGGCGAGAAGGGTTTGTTCATTAATTTATTAAGGTTCAGATTTTATTTTAAATTACTGAAGCGTGACTAATTAAACTAACGGATATTTGCAACTAGTACGTGCAGTTCTCATCGAGTTTCTTTTCTTTATTGTAAATTTTATCGACTACACCTCGTATTAATTGGGTAATATTCGAGTTGAGCGTAGAAAACGTTCTGTTGTTTAGGAACCGCTGTCGCGCCACACAATGAAAATACACAAGGTTTGAGGTAACTGTCGGTCACTCCCGTCCTTTTTTTTTTCAACTCGAATAAAATTAATTGAAGAAGAATGAGATTGCAGGGTACGAAGGTTAGATCGCGGGATGGTTCCGGTATCGCTGTGAAAATTGATAAGGAGCGGAAGTGCGATAACAAATTCGTAGTCGTATTGCATCGTAAACGACGGAATCCGATCTTCTCGTGTCGGAACGTTTTTGTAGTAGCCGCATTCTCCGCGCGGAGCGCCACTTGGAACAGGAAGAGGCGGACAGATCACCACGAGTTTAGTGTGGTAGAAATTCGGGTTTGCGTTGTTACGTGTTGTGTTCGCACCCAACTTTTGTTAAAAAAAAAGAGAAAAACGTCAAAAAAATTGTAGTTTTTTTCTTTCACGGTTTGGTGATTGTTTCTAGTGCGTTTTATTAAATTTTCCGTACCATTCAAGTTATATTCCGATTTCTATAATATTTTTACCTGTGAACATCAGGTTTCGGTTGTTATTTTTTTGAGTGTTTAAGTTTTTTTGTGTTGTTTATATTTTGTGTTCTTTGCGCTTTTTTTCTTTAATTATGGATTAATCGTCACGAAATGGGTAAATATAATTTCTTTTCATTCGAAGTAGTAATTGGAATAATTTCATAATATTTACATTGAAAGTTGGAAATTTATTATTAATAATTCACTTAATTAAGTAAACATGCACCATTATTTTCTAGAAATTTGTTTACGTAATTTTTTTGTTTAAATCTTTTCTTGCGTTTTAATTTTCCGACAATTATTGCGGTAATTATTGTCTAAATAATATATTAAATTTGAGAATTCGAATTTCACAGCTTGAACCACAAATTTTTAAAAATATGTCCCAGGTAACAACAGTAAATAAATTCCACCTGTTACCCCAGGCTGATATAAATACCTTTTAATTTTAAAAATAAAGGCATATCTGAACCGATTTATCTACAAATATTTCTAGATATTCAGAAGCTTGGGGTCTAAAGGGTTAATGTAAGCTCGTAATCGAGTTCAGTTTTCAATTCGATTGGGGGAGTAACGCAAATTGCCCCTCAAGCTTAATCAAAATACAAACAGTTAGTATCTTTTATTCAATTATGTACATTCCAAAAAATCAATGGATAATCAAAAAAACTTAAAAAAGTTCACCGCGACCTGACGTTAGAAACTCTGCAAGAACCATAAACCATAGGCAGCGTACAATTTAATTACGCTTATGTACTTATTCGCCTAATACCCTAAGTACGAGTGCCGGAATAATTTTCCTGTCCTATTCCAACTGACAGGTTGATTTTGCAACACAACATGTAATTGGCCACATCGCTCCAGTCTGTCAATATCCATTGCTTCCAATGCCTAAAAACTATTTTTTGTGGGACTTCTTAACAGCTTCATGACACTGCTGATAGCATTAGTGCATATGGGTTGTTGCCTGGGTTTGAACTGCAGGGTTCCCACTCATCTGAAAAGCCAAGGAATTTAAGATATTTCTAATTTTGTCAGGAAAAAGTCTGGGAATTGTTCATTTTTACCGCCAAGTCAGGTAAATTAAGTTTTTAGCCAGGGAAAAGTATTTAAAAAATTAAAAATTCTTTTTAAATTAATATTTTTTTCCGGAAATCGTCATCGAAACGAAACTCAGAGAAATTGAATTTCCCTGACTAGTCCGGTAATAATTAATAAATTGTAATTGTATTGTTTGTAACTATGGATTCAACAAATTGACAAACTTGATTTTTGTTTTAAAAATGTTGTTCAATTTAGTGTTTCAAAATTTCGATTTTTTACGATTTTCGAAAAAATTTAATGTCATTTTCGTGACTTTAATGTATTAAATAACTATTTAATTTTAAAATTAAGTTCTTTTTACCTTTTTATCTCCGATTTATCGAAACGTCGTCAGGGAAAATTTTTATTCTTTCTCAGGGAAAACTTTGAAAAGTCAGGGAATTTGCTTTAGAAAATTCAGTGGGAACCCGTACTGGTAGCACAGGAGTCTAGGTCATCTAGTTACTTAACGGTCAAAATAACAATCTCTGAGCTAGGGCGAAATTTCTGATTCATGTCGGTTTCCCATTGGCTACTCGCAGTTGGTTGGGACTGAAGGGCTAGAGTTCTTCGGGAACTGCCGGATGCTAGGTTTATCTGTAACGAAGATGCTGAGTTAGGGCAATTCGATGGAAGTCCTTCGTCTGAGGTTAGACTTATTGGGGCGGCGGCCCCAAAGAAAGAAGAAAATCTTCATACAGTCTTTTATTAGCAATATAAATTGTACCTTTTGAAGACTTTTTTGACACATAAAAATCGCTTTTACAGCAATACATATTAAACATTTTTTGTTGCAAATTTTATTAACTTCATTTTTGTACATACACATTTTGTTATGTCGTCGCCCCGTTCCCGAGTTACGGTGATTCAAAAAGAATCTGTAAAATACACAAAATATTGTCTTCTCTCATCTGTATCTCAGAAACGGTGTAACAAAATAGAAAAATGTATATGAACAAAACTGTAGGAAATGAAATTTTCAAAAAAAATGCTTATTCGATTTTCTATTTTGTTGCACTGTTTCTGAGATATATAGATAACAATATTTTTTGTATTTTACAGAGACTTTTAAATTACTGTAACTCGGAAACAGTGCGACGAAATAGAAAAATGTATACAGGGTGCTGAATGACTTAGCCGAACATAGGAAATTAACATGTAAAAACTTATTTATGCAAATTCCTGCTTCCCTAATTATTTTAGAGAAAAAATGAAAGACACAAAAATAATGCAGAAATATAAACTACGAATGATAAGAGTATTAGATTTCATCCGGTAGTATCGGAAATAAGTAGCAGTATTAGGTAGTATCAGCAGTAAATGACATTATTGGGCAGCGTTCGACAGTGGCAGTACTATGTAGTAGTATTACGCAGTAACGGACAGTAATGGACAGTGCTAGGCAGTTATTAGAATCGGAATAAATTTCTTACTCTTTTTTAAAAGAAATATTGCTCTGCAATACACTACCAATGATGCCCGGTACTGCCAATATGTATATTACCTAATACTTTCGATACTGCATTTACGGATAATATTACCACATGTTACCGTTACTATGCAAAAATTCATAATATATTTGCGAGTGTAATTGTGTAAATTTTACACCTACGATAACGGTGAAGTGTTAAACTGATGAGACTGAATCACTAGGCTTAACAGTCTTTCTTTTGAACATCAGTACCGGTGTACTGGAGGGTATTCGATGACCCCATGCAAAAACATAAACTACTAATGATAAGAGCATTAGATTTCATCTAGCTTTTACTTAAATAGTCCAAAAATGCTTTTGAAATTGTTAAAATTTTGATTTTAATATCGGATTGCCCATGGAATAAATTCAATTTAATTTCTATTTTCAAAAATAATTTCCTTGGAAACTTTCATGGCCAGTCTGATAAATGAAACTTTTAACAATTTTAAAAGCATTTTTTGACTTTTTAAGTAAAAGCTAGATGAATTCTAATGCCCTTATCATTCGTAGTTTATATTTGTGCATTATTTTTGTGTCTTTCATTTTTTTTGTAAAATAATTAGGGAAGCAGGAAATTCCATAAATAAGTTTTTACATGTTAATTTCCTATGCTTGCTCTGCAAGAATTAAGGTCTTCTATTTAATAATACCAATAGTATGGCATGCTCCCCAGTACCAGTACCTCAGAAAAAATTTGTATTTAATAGAGAACTCTTATTGTGATAGATAACCATCCACTTGACATCATCAACTGAAAGAGTAAAGTAGTATCATCTTCATCATATTCTGTAATATTATCTTTTTAAAGAGCGGCCACATTACCTTCCCAGCATTAACCGTCATTGGTAGAAACAATGCCCTCTCTTTCTCTCTTTAGCCTTATCTGTCGACTGCAGCACAATCAGCCTCTTTCTCTGAGAGAAAGATTTAAGCATTTAGACTCCACGGTTGCTTAATCCGGACTGGGGAATGCCTGTAAATCTGTGTTTAATAGTTGATAGTGGCAATCATCAAAGTTTTAGACTCTCCTGGATTCGAACCGAGTACCTTAGAGTCAGCCGTTGTTCGGCTAACCTACTAAGCTAATGACCGTCTCTAGAACGGTCTCTTGCAGAAAGACTGCATTCGGTTGCAAAGTTGCCAACCAAATTAGCCTTCTTCCATTATTTGAATATACACCTCACCTGCTAGGGCTTCGGAGTGCCCTAGGATTTTAGCTGACCACTTCATGTAATGAAGGGTTTTTCAGGCAGATTACCTCGGTGGTTTGCCGTTGCCTGTCTTCGCTGACGCACTTAAGCATCACCAGACCGTAACCGTTTCTTGTTTCAACATAGTTCTAGCATATTCGAGTCCAGTTCTCTGCCTCTATGCTAACCACACACCAAGAAAGTATTTTTCATTTTTTACATAAAACTCACAAAATAAATATTTTCGTAAAACAAAACGGTTGGTTTGATTTTGTGGTGAATTAACCTTTCTTTCAGTGCTTCTCACTTTTAACCTTTAAGTGGGTAGGTGGTCTAAAGTAACGTAAGTAGGTGGGCGGGTGTGCTCAGAGCATATCTGTTATACATCGATCTATTAAGTGATAAAAAATAATAAAAGATGTTAATAAAGCGATAAACTGTGTTGCCAATTTAGAACTTGAAAGTAACACATATAGGGTGTTGTGGGCACTCCACATACCCACTTAAAGGTTAAGTTCTTTTTTAACAAAAACAAGAAAATGTAAGTATGTTAAAGTGGAAAAATCAAAAGATAATGATTTGTTATGACATTTCATAACCTGTTTGGCCGAAAATGCGATCGCATTGAAGCGAATGCTTTTACTGCAGTATCAATCGTTGGGATTCTTTTACCCATGTTGCGATGTTGCATTTGTAATATCCTTATTTATCATAATTTTTTGGTTTCAATTATTAGATTTTTGAACCTATGGATGGAAGACCGCCAAATTACGGTGTTTCCTCCAACTGTTGCTTATTTCCACTTGTACACGTATTTATTATCTTTGATTATGCATTCCTTTTGATCGGCGATGCGTACAAGCCAAGGTCTTTCTCATGTTATTCAAAGCAGCTCATCAAAATTTTGTTATCGTGCAATCACCCTCATGTTTTTAGGTTTACACCTAATTTTTTGTTGGTAATTCATTCAAGTTTTCATTACTTTGCCAACCACGGCGCGGTAGATTCTTAATTCATCTTCTTTCGTAGAAAACAAATAAAAGTTGATGTTGTGCAAATAGAATTTAATTCATAATGCGTTTATTTTTAGAAATGCTAATTTTATATCGACCAAGAGAGTTTCTTAGCGACGACATTCTTTTTGTGATATAAATAAGAGCGTGTCGGTTTAATTGGCTCTGCACAAATATAATCGACAGGGTGGTGTTGGTCTGTTGCTTGAAATATTCATTGAAAGAAAATAATAATTGAAAATATACAGTCTAATAAAAATAAAACGAAAGTCGTGGAGAGTTGTTTTAGAAACCAGTTTGGTGGTACCGTTTCATTCAGGTGTGTGTGTATGTGTAAATCTCTCTCTATTTTCTATGAAATGTTAACGTGGCCGGAGAAACTTGGTTCGTGTTTTGCTTTAGGCCATGAATGACACTCGCTCAGGTAATATAGTGAAAGAAACTTGCACGTTATTTTACCTGTTTGCTACAAATTTGGGGTGCAGTTACCCTTAAAATTTTATTTGGATTTGCCTTTTCTACCTACTTGTTTTGAATATTTTATGGTCACTCCACGCTCGTAAAGTCAAGTAAACAGATTTTTCTGCTTTTATTATTGCGAAAAGTTTATTACATTGCATAGGTTGCTTGATTGGTTATTTATGGATGACAAGAGATGGGAATTTTTTTTGAATTAGAATCAGATGTTTCAGCTTTGAAGGGTCCGCGACAACGGCGTTGCTATGAAGTGGGTCCTAACTCTCTCCCACGCAGGGTTAATACTATAGTAATAATAATTCTGGGTTTTACCGAAAATATTGATTCCGATTTATTTGATTTCCACTACAAGATGTTAAAAAAATGTTTTCACATTTACATACCTCCCAGACCCCCAGTCAGGGACTTCATGATTTAATATGTTGTTTTGAACAAAATTTATTGAATTGATGAAAAATGTTATACCTATTATTAATGAACAAATTACTGCATTTATGACTCTTCATTGTCTAAAGTCAACGGTTTGCAAGTTATGGATTAATTAAGAACTCTGGAACTAAAATTTCGAGCCTGAAGAGGCAAGGATTTTTATTTAATTTAACCTACAATTGAAAAGAAAACATAAAAAAATTATTTTGATTTCCAATGTCAACTTTTCTTATAATTTATCATGCTTTCCATGCTACTTATGCGCATTTGTGAATTAAAAATTGAAATTAGAACTTGTTTTTTTACTTTTTTCCTCGGAAGACATCGACAAACTACCAAATTATGATTTTTCTAGTAAATATTCTCAGAATTACGTGATTATGATCAGCGAACTGGGGACGTTCTCGACGGGACTCGAATCCATTCATGCGCATCACTTAATAAAAACAAAGGAAAACATATATAGTTATGTCTGGTGGACGTACACTATATTTTGTGACACAACGGTTACTTCTAGTAAAATATCACTCAACAACTGGTTCAAAGGAGTTCTAGTGACCCACCCACTATGACTGCGCCTAATATTATTCTGGTTCAACCGCAACTGAAAATTCAAGAGAGTATTCAGCTATCATTGTTTGTTACGGAGTTGTACGCAGTGGTTTTGGTGGTGAACCGTTTTACAATTTTTGCAATGCATAGACAGAGCAAGGGTTGCAGACAATGGAAGACATTCTTGTAGGAAATAGAAGAAACCACGTTTCACATGATCTTAAATGCGAGATTTTTGCAGACGATTTAATTTGTTTGAGTTTATTAACCCCACTAACTCACCACCACAAGAAAACCTGCTTACGAACTACTGGACGTCATCGAGGGAAATATGTAACTCGACCAGAACAACTATAGAAAAAGGGTCAACAATAGGATGACTTCAGCCCTTCTCTGATAATCAATCAACGAGCTCTCTGATCTCAATCCTGGCGTATTAATAACTTAGGTGAGGAGACTGGCGGGGGGGGGGGGGGGATAAATTTGCAAACTGACTCGCGTGTGAAGCGACGGGAAAATCGCCCTAATTTATCTCCCTATCGCAAACGTGTCTATTTAGCTATGATGGTCATCGGATGAGTCCGTTAGAAATATGCAAATTGCAGGAGGGTGGACTCTGAAAGGATTGCAGTTTAACCGAAATTGACCAGCAATATTTTGAAAGGTTCCCGGCTGATCCGACGTGAAAAATCCGTTCAGAACACAAAATAAATTATCTTTTTATTCAAATTGCGACCATATCAACTAACCAATCAAGGGTACCAGCACCAGCATCTGATAATATTCAAAGGTCGACCATTAATTCATTGACCCGCCGTTAACAGATGTGCGACTGTGACGCTACTCTCGTGCACTCTCTTTTGTTTTTCCAAAAATGAAGGAAAAGTCGATTTAGCGCTCTTGTTAATTAATTTAGGAACTGTTCGTCCCTAGTTTCAAACGCACCCCCGTAACATCTGTTGAACATTAGATTGTTACTTGGTTTTACCCCAAATGTTTTAAAAGCTTATGCGAGTTGCAAATTGCTTTCAGACGTCTGTCTTGCGATCGTCTTTTCTCTAACCCAAATCCGGTGTGGGGCGGGCGGTCGGCTGAGCGACTTTTCTAATACCTCGGCGGTGCTGTTTTGTTTTACTGTTGTTTTAGCATCGCATCGTAAAAACAAAAAACAGTTGGGTTATTTGAAATTGCTTCCTCATAGTTTAAAAACCGTTAATTCTTGCAATCCGCCGCGAGTTCTACTTTTACTTTGTTATGACATTTAATTTTTATTTGCCGTATGAATGAAGCCGTAAGTTGAGTGCAATTATTTTAGCTGTAATCCAAGCTGAGAATGTAGACAAACACGAAACTGAACTAGTCAAGCGGTCTTAGTTTTGTGGGATTACAACGTGATGGTTGTAGATTATGTTGCGACTATTGAAGCAAAAACAACTGACGACGGTTTCGGTAGGAAACTTCAATTGTTATTTATGCTCCAATGATTCGGTTTTCCATTACTCCATTGTTCAAATTTCGATCAGTTTTATTGAACAAATTTGCGTGAATATGGGCTAATTATTGCGCTTCCAGTTTACCATCAGCTGCTTGCGACCTAAACTAATTGGATTTAAAAAATGTATCCGGCTCGAAGGACCAATATTTTTCCTACTGAATAATTAAAGCGTAGTAACTTTGTTACATTTTCTGTTATCGTTGTCGAAATTCTAACGGAGGTTCCGGAAGTGCGGTTGCATTCGATAATCTGCACCTTTAGTTTTTAAAATTTTTCCTCTTCGCCGAAACCTCAAGTATATCAAGTGCGGCTTTTTGCTCAAAAAGATTTTTACGAGATAAGCGCAGTGTGTCTATTAACGAATTCTATTAATAGAATGCACAAAACTTTCAGGAACGGCTTAACATCTTTGTTGAATAAACTCGGTTGTGTTTATTTTATATAACAGGAAATTTGAAATATTAGTTTAGGAGGATAGGATGTAATAATTTTGGTCGGGCATCTGATCAAATAGATTTCTGCCGATACGTGCTGGTAATTAAGCAAATAGGGAGAAAGGTAATTTGTTGTGTTTTCAGCTGCACCAAAACTAAAGTTTTGATTTAAGGGAAGTAAGATTTATGCTCGATTTAATGTGTAATCTGGACGTGACCACGATAAAGGGAATTGGCTAAATCGAAATATTTTGGACAAAATTAACTTTTACAATTTCCCATGGCCTGAAGGTAGACGTGAGGGCTCACAGAAGTTTCCTATAATATCTACAGAATGATTTTTAGCAATAATTACTTTCGGGGAATTACCCGAGAGGATTAAATGAAACAATTAGAACAAAGCGTCTGGAGCGGCACAAGACGGGTTAATTAAAAGTTGCTTAATTATAACGTGGTAACGAGATATCAAATTAAGGAGTTGATTTAATGATCGTTTTTTTAACAATGCGTGTCCGAATTAAATTGAAAACTACTAGCTACAATGAACATGTCAAGTTGTCACACGGAAGTTTTATTTAATTGTCGTTGCCGCATTAATCTAAATTTGGTAACAATGATATCAAAACATTCAATACGACGTGTAGCGTCCATTGTTACCACTTTCGATTCGTTTAATTTTTTCTCATGGTATTTTTTTTCTAAAATCATTTTGTGGCGGAAGGCGAAGCTGGGGTGCGCTACATCATCGTGAGTGCTTTGTGTTTTTGTATAATTTTCGACCACTCTGGCTTATTTTCTTTGCCAATCGAATCGAAGTGTATGTAATTTGTTGGATCTTGAAAGAAAACCAAATACCTTTTTTAATCAATCAACAATTTGATAGCGGCCTGCAGCAGAACTCTAGATTGCATTGCAATAAGGACAATTATTAAAAATACCCAGGATGTGGTTTGATTTAAAAACAAAATAAATAGAAACAAGAATTTCCTCTCAACATTGCAGATTGCGGGTTAAGCTTAAATTATTCTTACTAGATTTTAAACTGAAATCTCGTTTATCCCACGAGCGCGTCTTTAATTATTTTGTTTATAGAACTGTGATTAGAAAAACACTGAACAAATGGAGAGGGAATCAACTGAATTATAATAATTTATTATTTTCAAACCCAGAGAATCTTTTTAAATTCGTAGATATTTTGTTCTCATTTATTGTTTTATGGCTAACGGCAAGCTTCTACAACAGTGGCGGTGCGTCATAGAGTTAAGGAGTTATGGGAAGTTTGAATTTAGCTGCACAACAATGACATTGAACTTTTAAAAATTAAAAAAAAAACTGCTGTAATACCTCACTAGTCATTGGGCGTGGAACTTGAATCACAGACACGCGAATCAAATCAACTTGTATGAAACAACATTATAAAATATAAACAGTAAGATAAGGAATGCTGCGACTTTGCACTCAAACCGCTGCAATAACCTCAAGATTTTCTTAAGAGCAAGTATGGAAAAAATTAAGTATTTCGGTGTGGGAGTCATTCAAAGTCGCGAATTTTGAATTTTTAGTTGTTAAATTTTTTATTTGTGACTTCTGGAAAAGTCGGGGAATTTAAGATTTCCCTAATTTTTCCAAGGAATTTTTCATTTTTAGTGCTAATAAGTCAGGGAAATTAAGTTTTCAGTCAGGGAAAACAAATTAATCTAAAAAATTTTTTTAATTTTAAAATTAAATTTTTGTTATTTTTAATTAATTAATTAAATTATTTTTTTTAATTTTAAAATTAAGATATTTTTTTTACATTTTTATCTTCCGATTTATTGAAATATCAGGGAAAATTTTTATTCTTTGTCAGGGAAAACATGGAAAAATGAGGGAATTTTATTTATGAAATTCAGTGGGAAGCCTGTATAATATGTGGTGTCATGGACTTTTTTGTAGAAATATTAAATCTCGACATAATAATGCTACTTTGTGTAATTAATTTCGGGTTTAAATTGAAACTGAACTAATGAGCTTTAAGATGTACAGTTAAAAAAGAATTATTAAGTTAACCAGATACTTCATAAAAAATTTATGTTAAAATTTTTTTCTTCTTGAAAGCTACCCTTTTTCCATTTCTTTCTTTTATCAGGGGATTTTACAAATTAATTCTTTGCCGTTTCTGAGTCTGCAATGCTTTCTTTTGAATAATTATAAGAATTAGCTACTGGGGGGGGGGGGGGGGGTTAATTTTTATTTTTGTTAATGTACTTTTATATTGTTAAGCTTCTTTAAATTTTGTTCGCTTGTGGTTGTTTTATTTAAGCATTTTCTAATTTCACTAATAAAAGATAATACAAAAATCCTAATCTATAAAATGCCAGCACGCTGCTCCTGCTGTTACAGCGTGTCAGTTTTTGGTGAAAAAAAGCACTCTGATTGGTTCATTTTTTTTACCAAAAATTTTTTTTTAAGCAAAAATGAGGGAAATTTAACCTTCCCGTTAAAAAACCGGGGGGTTTGAGGGGTGTGGAACACTCTCTAGTACATATCGCAGAATTTGGAGAAGATAAGGAATTTATAATTTTAAAAATTTCGCTAGGGAAACCCGGGAAATTTGAATTTTTAAGCTAAAGTGAGGAAATAATTAGAAATTTTGTAAATATATTTTTAGTTGTTATAAACTATTATCTTATGATAAATAAAGAACAATTATTATTATTCTTATTATTATTCTTATTATTATTCTTATTAACTTTAACTTGAAAAAACATAATATTTAAGTGCCTTACTGCTCGGAGTTTAGCAGCAACTTTTGTGTTACTCTGAAAATTAACTGTCAAAATTATAGTCAAAAATGTAAATCGGGGGTTCTGAGGGTAAACATATCCTGCGATATATACTGGAGGGTGTTCCACACCCCCCAGATCCCCGGTTTACTTTTATTTTATTTATAATAATTTATAATTAATTTAATTTATAAATAATAATTATAAAAATTATATAAAAATATAAAGTCAAAATTGTAAACCAGGGGGTCTGGGGGGTGTGGAACACCCTCCAGTACATATCGCAGAATTTGGAGAAGATAGGGAAATTATAATTTTAAAAATTTCTAAAAACCGGGAAATTTGAATTTTTAAGCCAAAGTGAGGGAAGTTTAAACATTAACTTAAAAAATCATATATTTAAGTGCTTTACTGCTCGGAGTTTAGCAGTAACTTTTGCGTTACTCTGAAAATTAACTGTCAAAATTACAGTAAAAAATGTAAACCGGGGGTTCTGGGGGTGAACATATCCTGCAATATGTACTGGAGTATAATAATTATAAAAATATAAAGTCAAAATTGTAAACCGGGGGGGTGTGGAACACACTCCAGAACATATCGTAGGATTTCCACTCTTTTAGAATACTTGGAGAAGATAGGGAATTTATAATTTTTCAAATTTCGTCAGAAAAAAACGGGAAATTTGAATTTTTATGTAAAAGTGAGAGAAATTTTAAACTTTAGCTAGAGAATATTTAAGTTTGGAAAAACATTTATATAAGTGCTTTATTGCTCAGAGTTTAGCAGCAACTTTTTAAGTTACTTGGAAAATATAGTAAAACGGGAAATCCCCCAGTAGCGGAAAACGAAATTAAATGTTCACAAATGATCTACTGTCTAGCTGCCCGTCCGCGGACGGGCTTTCCAGGTAGTTTCAAATAAAAAACTTAAAATCTTTTTATCTAACTGATATAATTAATAAACCTGATTACTTGAAAGCTGATAATAATGAGTGTATAAACGATTTCGATTATTTTTGATTTAAAATTTAAAATTGGGGGACTAAGCACCTAATTATTGCAGCCAGTGTTTCGCATGAAAGGTCGCGGCGCCGGCGTACTTTGTTTTAAATTAAAATGAGCTGTTTTGCTATATGTTTTTATACCGTAGTACCTACTTTTTTGCATTTTCATATAATATTTTTCATTATAATTTTTACTTTTTAAAAAATTTTTTTTTAATTTTTAAATTTTTTTACTAGTTTATGTAATGAATGTTTGACTTTTTGTGGAAAATCCACGAAAAGCACATTGTTTATGACTGAAACATACAAGTATTTCTGCCGCCGGCGGACGGCACTAAACTAATACTTTAGCTCTGATGGAGCTAAACGCTTTAAAATTGTATGGCAAATTGAAGTTTTTATATTTGATAAATGTAGAGAAATGAATCGAGAATCGACTAAACCTTGATATTTGTATTATAGGTAATTTGAATGAATGTGTGATCTAAAAAAATTAATTGCAAGGTAAACGGAAACGCCGCCGAAAATTATTTATTTTCCTAATGATAATTATAATATTATGACTTATTTCCTTCTTGTTTTTTAAATGTTACTAAGATATTCGTGATATCGAATTTGATAACTTACGCTCTATTTTTTCACCCTAGGGCTTCTTAATCTTGAGGGGGAAGTTTAAGCGCAGTGTTTAGGTGTTATAGTATCGATTAATTTGTGTTTATGCCATTTGTTTTCAAAATATTACAGAAATTAAGATTTATATAAGAAATCGAGGGAAATTCTAGTTTATTTACTCATAGGATCATTGTGTAAAAAGAGATTTCGAATATTATTCCCTTCGGGGATTCCCAAATCTCCTATTTCTTTTTATGTAATGTTCTTATTAGTAACTCAGAATTTTTTACATTTAGATAAACGAAGATTTATAGACTGGCACTACAGCGCAATTATTTAAATTTTTGTAATGGTATGAAAATAAATGCTTTCTCTTGAATTAAAATTTCCCAATCAGAAAACAGGAAATAATGTTAAGCTGCATTCTTCGCAAATTGCTGTTGAACATATACTGATGTTCAATCAATCTGATTGGCTACGTACGACCGGCGGCTTTACATGCCCTCCGAAGCACGAAGACGGTCATAAGGGAGTTATGAATTCTTTCGAGTAAAATTGAAACAATTTTGAAAACCAATTATTGCACAAAATGCAGCTTAAGTTTTTCAAATTGGCATTGTGTCGGTAGTTATAGGGCGATTCGTGCGGTGTTATCCGTATTTTCCACATGGTCAATCCGCCTGTGTTTTCATCTAAAATTTATTCTTGGCGTGCACGTTGGAGCGTTGTCGCGCATTTTCTTGAAACTAACTTTTTTTTACGAGCTACCCAACGTCGTAGCGAGAATAAATTTTCTAGAAGCTTTACGAACGAACGTTGATGAGACTCGACTACATACCGAATTATTGTACCTCCACGTCTTGAATACCAATCCAATTTTATTGCTACATTTCCGAGCCGAGAAATTCGATTTGCCATCATAGGTATCGAAATAAAAAAGTGCTTTCCATAATTTAATTTATTTACCAGAAAAACTACGTTTTCCTTCGATTTTGCTTTTTGATGTACGAGGGCGGTCGAGGAAGCTTCTGAAGAGTCGGAACTTTTTCTTCTGGTTTATGATACTCTTGATACCTTTCGTTAGGGTACGTAGGGATCTAGTTTCGCCATTACCGCACGACGTTAATGAACTTACGTGATTTGGATCGACCTAGAGAGCTGACGTAAAATGAAGATGTGGATTGGTTAATTTCGGTTACGTAAAAAAGTGTATGCGAATAAAAGTTGTGTCATTGAAACGTTGGATAAGAATGGAGTAATTATTACTATTTACTCATTTTTTAATCATAGGTAATGAATTCATGTGCAATGATAATTATTGAAATGACCTTATGACACCTCCCAGCGGTACTAAATTCTGACCAACGGCGGACGCTCGGTTGGAGCGTTGGAAACATCCCGGTAGTTGAAACTTTTATTACATATTTATTTAACGATTAATTAACTTCCTCGTTTCAATTGTGAAACTTACAATTACTTTAAGTAAGCAGTAATTGGGTCATAATAAAATATGTTCGTTAGCTCGTAACGTAATATTAAAATTATTAAATAAGACTTTTAGTTTTGATCTAGTTAACATGGCAAAAGGCAAATTTGGCGTATGTACACCGAAACTGATGATTGGTATTGGTAACCTTGAAATAGTTCACGATTTGCCATCTATTATCACATAGTTGGGTCGATTGGCCTCACTTTTACAGGTGCGCCAACATGAGTTGCCAATGTATACTCTCCGTAACTAACTTCGCGCGCTTAAAAGTTTGTTTTATTTATTATTATTTTATGCCTCTGAGGGCTTCTCAACCTTCACATTTTTTATTTTGAAATCACGTTCTCTTGTGTGTTCAAATTAATCTAGAAATACAAGTTTTATATTAAAGCGTAAAGTGGATGGTATTTTATGATTTCATATTTTCCTATTCGAAATAGTCTTCCAAGCGTGGTCTGTGTGTTCGGTAGCTTACTGTTGTATCTACAAAAAAACCTATTAAACAAAACGAGATTTTTTATTCACGCAATTATTATGGTCTGTCGTTTGGTTGCCCCGAGGCGCAGTTAGCAGCACAAAAACATTTCATAATATATTTTTTAAATTGCAGGATTAATTCTTCTTTTCATCTTTACTTGAACTATTTTAATTTTTAAAAAGCAACTTCTCTGACCTAAATTTAAACATATTTTTGTTAATCCAACATGCGCGTCGCTATACTCTGATGTAACTGACCAATTTAATAAATAAAATATTGCATTTATTTTAAACAAAATTTATTTTGTGCTTGGCGGCGGTGCTCCTCTGAGAGTTTTCGCCCCTAGGCAGTCGCTTAATTTTGACTAATGTGATCATGTAATAATGACACAATCCTTCAATTATTGTCCATGAATCCAATTAACAACCTATGTTAATTGCTTTAGCGGTGTTTTATGATGTTAAAAAGATATCATTAGGACCAGGGAACCAGTTAACTCATTTATAATGTTGCCTGAAGCCAGTGCCGTAGTTGAGTACTTTGGCGTAGGGTGAAAACTATTATTATTTTACATATCTACCTAGCTTTTACTTTCTTGCATTCAGATTAGTCTACGTCAAAATTTCATTTTTTTTTTGGGCTATTATATTTCCATTTGTAGCGGCCTGAAGGACAACTGCGTTCCAAACATCTTGTATAGCGCTTTTTCGGCACTGATACGATTGTAGACCGGTCTGCCTCATATTTAATTTAGTAATTTTAATACCAGGAGCTGGAAGTATAATATGGCAGGGTTCCCACTCGTCTGGAAAACCTGGAAATTTAGAAGTCAGGGTATTCAAGATTTCTCTAATTTTGTCAGGGAATTTCTCTTTTTTAATGCCAAGTCAGGGAAAACAATTTAATTAAACAATTTTTTTTAAATGAATTTTTTTTTAAATTTTAAAATTAAATTGCTTTTATTTAAAAATTAATTTTTTTAATTTTAAAATTTAAAAAAAATTATTAATTTTAATTTAATTTTAAAATTTAGACTTTTTTTATCTTTGTATTTTCCAATTTATCGAAATCTCTGGGAAAACCTGGAAAAGTCAGTGGGAACCCTGTATAGAATATACACCGAGTTCTCAAGAACCCAAGAGAAATTGAGACTGAAAGTTTTCGTTACTCATATCTCTGCAAGTTTTTCTCTGATTTTCCACGTGCTGCTTCTTTTTTCCTTTTTAATACCAATCCATTTAATTTAATTGCTGGTTAACGATTAGAAAACCTCTGGTTTTGTTTATTGGGTTCAACAGAAGTTACAGTTTTCAAGTTAACTCAGCTTTGTAGTGAACTTCCGGAGTGATACCTTGAAGCAGTGGCAACTGGTACAGGGAAGCCGTTGAGGCACTGCCCTCCCAAAATAAGACAATGGCCGGTATTTCAATGTCGATTTAAAATCGAGATTAAGCCAGACAAAGATTAAACTATCCTGATATATTTTTGTAATTGTAAGCAATACGCACGATCTATTATACTATACTTACAGATCAGACTCCCCCCCCCCCCGGTTTAGGATGGTAGGTTTTTGTGCCTATTCTGTCATGGGTTTTATTAAATTAAATTTTATTGAATTTAAATTGCATTGCAATTGTAAATACACCCCCAATAAGCAGGCAATATAAACGTTAATTTAACGTCAAAATGTCGTCAAATTAACGTTACTCTTTTATTATACTAAACTATGAGCCGCTGCCTCAGAGTGATAATAGTTGGTGGAAGTGCAGTGCTAGCCACATTATCATATGTGGCTTTAGTGATGACTTGAGTGACGCTTCTTATTGACTCGTCCATAATTAAGCCCCTAACTATGGCTGTTTGTAATATACAAGAGGGCCCCATTTTTCGATTATTTTGCAACTATGGTGAGTTTCTCACACGTGAACATACCTTTAAGACATGCATTTATAAAAAAATGTCGAAATTGACTATTTCGATAGGTTTCGGGAGAGGGAGCCACCATAGCTCCACCGACCTGGTTACTCCGGTGAACTCGTTACGTTAGACGATGTTTTCATGCAATTACTTTAATTTTCATTTAATTATTTAATAACATAAATGAATTGTACTAAAAAAATCTGTAAAATGTCACCGGTAATGGACAATCTGAGTGGTAGCGTGGAATATTTATGAATTCCTCTTCCTCTTTGGTGTTACAGTACCTTGTCGTATACATATTCACCCATTTCAGTCGAAACTTTGTTTGTAAGTTTGAATGATAATCGGGCGAATATTCTTTTTTCTTCTCTCCCGCCATCTTGCCTTGACTTCTTTTCATTATCTCGTTGATCATTCGTGTTTCTGCTTACCTCTGTTATTTGTTATTGGTTGGTAATTCATCATTTAAAGATGATAATTTAGTTCCGGGTTTACTGAAGACGATTCTCTCCATAAAGTCGATAAGTGACATTTATGACTGTCCTTCGAACGATTTCTTCAGTGGCTCGTCGACTGTTCGAAAGAGTTCTTCTTTTTTTTGGAGGTAGCAGCACTAGGGGTTTGATGATGTAAATGCCAAGATTGAACGAGGACAGTCTTTTGAACGTTTATTTCCCGAAGCAATAGGCTGAAGAAATAAAGTTTTTTTAATCATGACGAATTAAAGCTGTTGTTCGTTTCACTCAGGCTTCTAATCTGTTTTATCAATCTTCCAAGTGACTACCAATGAGATGGCCATTAGCTTAGTAGATTAGCCGAACAACTGCTGACTCTAAGGTACTCGGTTCGAATCCGGGGAGAGTATAAAACTTTCACATGACCGTTTACGTACTTCGGAGGGCACGTAAAGCCGGCTGTTCTCCTGGGTTGATGAACCATTAAAAACATGTTTACAGGCATTTCCAAATCCAGTTTCAGCAGCCGTGGGTTCAAAACTTGGAAACATCTTCAATATTATCCGATAACCCAAGACCCATATTCTATACCAACACTGTTTCTGGTTTTTCTTCTTAGGCGTTCTGAACAGCTACTGTGTGCCAATATCTCTTATTCGGCACAATCTCGAGAGGCTCGGAGCCAATACTGATGTTTATCAGTTCTGCGTACAGATGTTCGACTGCCTGTTTTGCCATTTCTATGTTTCGTATTTTGTGTTCCAGCCTCTTCTCTTAATTGGATCTGCAGCAAATAATGTCCATAGTATATAATTTATTTATATTAGCTGTGATATTAGTGTCAACTATTAGCTCGCTTGAGAAAAGTTTTTTTTTTTTATTGTTTTCCCGCCTAGCTTTCTCTAATTCCTAAGATGCACATTAATGTAGCCGGGCTTAATAACGTACATTAAGTGTAATGCAGGTTATATATTATTTTACTGTTTCCTCCCTAACGGACTAGAATTATTAAAATGAAGTTTTTATTTTCTGGAATCTTTTTAGAAAGTAACCACTTCGGATCCCGTTACTCTTTTCCTTTTTCAAGTTTTGAAAAAAGTGTATTCAAAAAACATCCTTGAGTAACACCTTCAGCACTCCCTCATAGAGTAGGAAATGTAACACAATTTTTTGTACTTCTGCTTTATTAAACACCATAATTAATGAATTTTTTCTTTGTTGCAGGTACGTACTCGTTGTTTTCTACTTCTTTTTTTGGTAACGGTGAGTTAGGTGGCATTTAAAGATATTATTTATTGTTCTTAATTGGCAGTGTGATAAGTGGAGCACGGAACATTTCTAAAGTTTGCTTGTTACTTTTTAAGTCGATTCAGCTTGTTGTTGCCTGTGAGAAAGTGAAAGCCTGACCAATAAATAAATATCAACCGCTGTATTTGAGTTCAACATGGATCTATCCAATTCTTTTTTTTTTTGGCATAGCAACCCTGCATCAATGTTCTGTTGCACTAACTCGATTATCACTCATTTGTGGCCTGATAAATATTTTACGCTTTCGAAGTGCGCTGCTACATAAACTTGGGGGTTAATAAAATTAGCTACCCTATGTACGGCATTACATTACGTCAACCTTTTTACAAATAATCATCTATAAAAGCGGTCGCAACCCCATTTGTTTGAGTCGACGCTGACATAAAACTATTACTCAAAAGTTAACGCCAAAGGAACCCCGCGCGTTCTGTTTTCCCCTAGGTATGTTTTTGAATTACTATTTCAGTTGCACGTTAAATATTAACGGGGTTTTTGGGGCCCCCAATGAAAGCTTTTAAATTTGTTACAATTAGACGAGCTGAAAGATCTAAATTAATCTCTCTCTTGGTGTATTATATTTAGCATTCTCATCAATTATAATGAGATAATTAGTTTAGAGGAATGTTGAAATGGAGTTTTACGTACAAGGTGCGACATAGATCTTTTGTTTTTTTTTTAAGTTAAATATTTATTGTATCACCCTCCGATTTGTTTCATCCCCACTAGGTATCTAGGTTAGGGTAACTACATGGAATTGTGTTCCAAAGGTGCGGCCATATTGTCTGCTTGTCATCCCACCGAAATAACCTTTTGAAATACTATCGTGTAGTTGGAGCATCAATCTGCTACCCTGCAATTATACATTTTTACTAATGTGGATTTATTTGAAGGTTTTTATTATAGGGGTTCGGATAGGGTGTGTGTGTAACTTATCTTGATATTCATGATAACTTACATCCATTATTGGTGAATGGCTGTAATCTTTTATGTTCCTGCGTAAGTAATTGAATACGAAATGAACTCGGGAAAAAAATTAAGAAGCTTATTTCCAAGCCTGGGACTACAGGTTAGCAGGTACCTAAATTGGGTTCTCGACATCTTTTGGATGCAGGTGTGCTTCCTCTGTGTAGGCGATATTTGTTCGCTAATCACAATTGAAAACCGTTAAATGTAACTTACTCTCGATGCGGGTTCAATTATATAAATTGAAAAACTTGGTGTCGACCGGTTTCGGTTTATTATCATCATCGGGACACGGTGTCAAATAATAAATTGATTCATTGGGCGTGAACATGATTAAGAATAGTAAAATTAGTTAGTAATGCGTAATCTGTTGATTGATAAGCAAGAATATCCAGGAACCGAATTGACGCATTCAATGGAATTACTCATCAAAACCACCCTGTACATGTTATTTGTTGAGTAAACTGAAACATAATTTGTTTGCTGAACACAGCCACAAAATTTGATTGATAGTGTTATGGGGTTAAAGTTCACACAAATGATTGAATTTATCAAGTTGAAGCTTTTTCAATCGTTAAATTTATAATAATCGCAAAAAAACTGACATGGACCAAGTTTTCCGGCTGAAGAGAAAAGCTCTAAAATGGCCCCCAGGAGGAAAATCGATAATCCCCGAACTTTCCCTCTCGATATTAATGCACATTTGATGCACCATATTGGATTTATTGTACGACAACAAACTATAAATTACGAGGAGGGGTGCCTTTCTCCCCAATTATTCAGAGTTATTGCTTTTCGAACACCGGGGATCATTTTCGTCGATATCGGGCGATCTTCCCCGGTGCTGCGGCTGCATAATTAATTATAATCCATTTCGTTGGGCGAACAATTCAAATTTGTTCAAGGAAAAATAGTTTTTTTAATTATGAAAAAATCGCATTTTTAATTAAATAAATTGTAAGTGTTTCGTTTGTTGTAATCCGCTACTGATTAGGGTAACTACCCAGGCTTTATTTGTCGTAAATCGTAATCCCTAGCTCAGCATACAAAGACTAAAATTGAACAAAACCGCAAACAACAATGAAACTCTTCGTCGTTTAATATTCGCAATTCACCCTTGTGCCTACCGAAATCAATTCACCACTTATTATAAATAATTTTAAACATCATCCATTTTTGTTGGAGTGGTTGATAATTTAAAAATCTTTGTTTCCTTTTTTCAACGCGAAGTAGGTACTTGAAAATTGTTTGGTCGTTTATCATGGTCCAATTCTCACGATGAATGGGTGAACGAATGCCCACTTCCATAATTTACAATAAAAAAAAGTATCCGGTGGTAAATGATTATTTTTTGACGGTTTGCTTATGTTAAGGGAGCCACAGGCCTTATTTTCTCGTTGTTATTAAACGAAAGGTGATCGAATTGGATTTGATGGCATTAAATTTTATGTTATTGCGTCCATCGTCGATATTGCTACTTACGTGTCTTTATGACTTTCGGATATTTTTTGGACAATGCAATAAAATGGGTCCACCCTTGTAAACATTATTTGTTTACCAATGCCGCCACGCCTTGGTTTCTCCCCTCATCTTTTGCATAAGCCGCGTAAATCATCCAAGTTATTATGGTATAATGGAATATTTTAAGGAAACTTGTTGAGAATGTGAAGCTGTTGTCCAATTTGACAAATGTGAGAACGCTATTGTTGATAACGTAAGGTATGACTTAATCTCACGTAGGATCTTGGAAGTAATTCATAAAACGGTGTAGAATGGTATGTCATTTGTTTGGACGAGGCTTAGATCAGGATATATCTTGAAAAGTGAAGGGGAAACGAAATTCTGTAATGCATTGGAGGAATAATATTCATGAGAAAATTTAAAAGAGAAAGTGAGTATGAAAAATTGGGATCATCAAGGTCAATTAAATGAAGATGACGGAAATGGATGAATTTCGATTTGATCTAAATGGTAGCAATTATTTTCAATCTTATAGTCTTTTAGACGAGATTTTAGCAGGGCGACAAACAGGGAGATGATGGATTACAGGTGTTCTGCCGAGGAATTACTTTTAGGCAAACAAAAACTCACTGAACTTTCAGAATTACACCTATCGAAGAGGGAACGAGAAAATATTTATATTCTTACGGAATTGAAAAAAGATATTATAGGCAGCGGAAGGTCGTCAGAGGAAGCAAGGGAGGCTTAGCCTCTCTTGAAAGCCAGAACTATTAATTAAACTAAACAATTTCGATTGTGGGAACTATCAAAAGATAGTTACTTTTTCCACAACACTTATCCACAAGGTAACCGAGGCTACCGCAAAAGTAGAACCTCAGCCTAACACCTGCATGCAAATAATATACTAGCGAGGGGGAAACCACTGGGGAAATTTGGTGTACAAGTGAAAGGAAATCTAACCAGCAGTATGGCGTAAAGCCTACATCGACCGACTGAGGTAGTTACAAAATCCTAGGAAATTTTAGGAAATCTGGTGCAATCTAGGGAAATCCAAAGAAACCTCATAAAAGGAAATCTTGATTTTGAGATAACTCCGACGACACTGTAGGTGAATATGCACCAAGAGATTAAGAAGCACTGGGGAGTATTCCATACCCCTCGGTTTCAGATACTATCAATTTTGATTCGTGATTTGATTGTTTATTATTAGCTAGTAAGAACCTTTCGCTCGAAAGACGACATAAATGTTTGTACACCGCATTTTCATTATTTCTTGTGAAATTTTCTCCGATTTCCTTTCACTTGAAACTGAGAAGAGAACCGCTGGGGAATTCTAGTGTACAAGTGAAGAAAAACCTGAGGAAATCCGGAACATCGAAGGAAATAGCAAATTCGAAGAAATGTTGAATATTGTAGGAAATCCGAGGGAGTGCATAAAATCATAGAAAATTCAAGGAAATCTTGGGAAATTAGGAAATCTTAGAAATACCATAATAAATTACTCTTTTTTGCTTTTCAACTTTTTCGAAAGAAAATTTTGAGGCCATCCAGAAGGAAATACGAAGCAATCTTGAAAGATTTGGTAAAAGAAACTCCAGTGGACAAAAATTCACCTGGTGGCTGGCTCTAAGGTGGGGCAATGACAGCTTTCACCTTGAAAAACAGATGTGAAAATTTGCAAATTTAATTTCAGTACGGGCTTTATTACCTGTAACTATGGTATTAGTAAAATTACAACTATCTCCTTTGGAAAATCAAGAACCAGCTTAGTAAATTCCCAAACATTTTTCCAAAAATCGCATATTTCACAAAAATCATGCAGAAGCATAAACTACGAATGATACGAGCATTAAATTTCATCTAGCTTTTACTTAAAAAGTCCAAAAATGCTTTTAAAATTGTTAAAATTTTCATTTAGCGGACTGGCCAGAGATTAAATTCAATTTAATTTAAATCTATTTTCAAAAATAATTACCTTGGAAACTTTCATGGCCAGTCTGATAAATGAAACTTTTAACAATTTCAAAAGCATTTTCTGACTTTTTAAATAAACGCTAGTTGAAATCTAATGCCCTTATCATTCGTAGTTTATATTTCTGCATTATTTTTGTGTCTTTCATTTTTTCTCTAAAATAATTAGGAAAGCAGGAAATTGCATAAATAAGTTTTTACATGTTAATTTGCTATGTTCGGCTAACTCATTCAGCACCCTGTATATAGAAAGCGGTTAGTGGGATTCCCAATTTTACACTTTTGCACTATACTTTATGATTAGCCTCCTGAAATGAAAAAGCCACTGATTATAAGATATACCTATACTTTGTTGATAAAACCCTTCAGTCCACCGGTGAAGTATGTCAGGTTTCACTTATATGGTATAATGTAATTTAATCTAACCGTTGACAGTTTGCCGCTTGTCGATCTCGGGTTTGTCTGTCTTGTCTCTTTCTACCTTTTCTTTGGAACTCATGATGTTCGCTCGCATTGCGGAGACGTTCTTCCAGATGTGCTCAGATTCCAGCATGGTATGTACCAGGTTTTCAGAGTTAAGTTGTAGTTTACCGACCACTCTGGCCGTTTCAGTTCTCTGTTCTCCCAATAAAGTGTGCGCGGCTTCATCTTCGGCTCCGCGATAGAAGCATGTGCTGACGTCCTTCTTGCCGACCTTTTTAAAATAGCAAAAACACCCATGCTTCTAAGCCTAAATGAGATGAAACGACAGTTCTCCGGTGCTTCTTGTACAACCCATGGAAGTATGTTAGGGATGAAGCTTCATCTGTTTTGCCAATCTCTCAGCATATTCGCTCTGTTCTGCGTTCTGCCCATGGGGCCGGTATTATAATTGGCGGATCTCTCTATCGCCATGCACTGCACGCTCAGATATTGTGTTGTAGGGCGGGCAGACTCTTATAGTCGCTCTCCTTTGTATATGAGCTATTTTCTTTTTGTATTTCTGGGTTTGCATAGCATGTACCCATATCGGAGCCACGTATATATAGGATGATAAAGTGCATAACCGAATCTGTGATCTTCCTTTTTATAGCGCTTGGGCCACCCACGATAGAGCCGATCAGCATTTGTCAGCCCTGTCTGCCACCACTGTGAAGTGTGGCGAGAAACAGAGTCTGTGGTCTATTGTCCTGCCGACGATCTTGACTTCTTTTTTGTGCTCGATAAGATTCCCGTCGATGGGGCTGCCTTCGTCTTGTGCGGGACTAGCTCTAAGGCCATGCTCCTGGTCCATTGCACTAGTTGTCTTATGGCTCTGTTCACTCCGAAACCAGATCTTCTTCTGTCTTTGCCACCGCCAGCATTGAAAGGTCGTCGACAAACCCGATTAGTTCCACACCCTTAGGCAAGGGAATGCGCAGAATCTTGTCGTACAGTATGTTCCATAGCAGGTCAGAGAACCGACTCCTGCGGAACGTCACTTGTCAGGCTTTTATGGCCAGTGTACATTTCTTCCATCACTAGTAGTTCTCGTTCGCTGAGGTAGCTCTTAATTATTGTCATTAAGGCTGGGTTCACGCCTCTCTTTGCTATCTCTTGTACTATGAGTCTCTAGTTTGCCGAGTTGAAAGCATTTTGGACATCCAAACTGATTAGCGTCACTGTCTTTTTAGTCCTCCATAAGATGTTTATTCTTTCTGGCGGAATGTGGCTAGTTCGAAGTTTCTTAGCTACTATTCCCAGACATCGGCATCGATATCTTTGACGACGCACCTTCAGCTATCATCCTGGTTTCTAAGGACGTGCATCGCAACTGAAAACTAAAAATTTTATTTGGTATTTTTTTTATTTTTGTTCGAAAGGTATTTTTTTAAATAAAACTAATTAAATGTAAGTATTTTATTTAAATATCGCGGATTATCACCCCCTCCCCCACACTTCAGTACTGCTATATAATGGGGAGGTGGGCGCATTGAGAGATTTTTGCCTAGGACATCACATATCCTAGCGCTTACACTGGTTAGGATTGTCCTTCGGGGCAGATTGAGTCTGAGGCAGACTGATAGGTCAGTTTCTAGTTCCTTTTTAAATTTTTCTGAGGTCTGGGGATCGTAGAATACCACTAGCATTGATTTTGCTGCGCGAACAAAGAGCAAAAGATGCACTGGGGGGTATTCCATACCTCCCAGACCCCCCGGTTTACCAATAACTACATTAATAAATACGTTTAACTTCAAAAGTTACACAACAGCTTGAAGTTAAACATAAACTAACCATACTTGTGGACTTGGCAGCGGAACCAGTTTTTATTGCTTAAAATTAAACTTAAAAACACAAAATAGGGTATACCGGGGGGTCTGGGGCGTGAATTATTCTAAAATTTTTAAATTGGAGATTCCCTGTCCTAGATCAGAACTATTTTTACCAAGTGCGTGGACTCACTTGAAAGACAGCATTAATTTTGCTGCGCGAACAAAGAGCTAAAGGTGCACTTGGGGGATCCCCCCCCAGTTTATCGGTAGCTACATAAAATCGTAAAATAAAAATCAAATAGGTACTGATAAAATAACCCAAAAATTGGGCCTTCAATGCTATTTGTTACACTTGAATATAAGGGACCCGAAAATTTGCTAAAGCCTAGTGCCCAACTCGGTTAAAAATAGGCCCTGATCTATAGAGAAAAAGCCACGAGGGCCAAAACTACTTTTCTTATGCTGCTCAAAATATTTGAAAGTTTTTCATTTATAGATATACTCTTTCCCGTTAGTCCCCCGGAGAAGCTTGGTCGCATCGGACAAGTGCATAAATGTATTGCGATTACATCGAAAACTATTAATATTACGAAAAAAAGTTGAGACAATTTTTTTTATTCGTTTTGTCTTATAAATACTTGAGGGTCTTATGACTTTGGAGCGTGAAAAAGTTGATAACTTGAAAATACATTTAGTTTTTACCAAATGAGACTTTGAAATACAAAGGGGTGGGCTTGAATAAAATTTATGCTTTTCACTGCGCTTAATTTCAGAAACACCTCACAAGTTTATTTTTATTCAAGTGGAAAAGTAACTTCAGAATTTCAAAGAAAAAGAAATAAAAATATCCTTTATTTATCATTTCGTGATTTGTTTGTATTTCGCGTGCATCGGAAAGCACTAACTTGACTTTGATTGTAGTTGGAAATTTCTTTTATTGCCGATTTGAAATTTATCCAGAAGTTCAGTAATCTTAACGGTTCTCACAATAAAAGGAGGCGAAGATTTTACGCTCGAAAGCTCAAGTTATGTAAATTATTGCAGCATTAGGGGGCCTACTTCGCAGTTAGTAAGATTCCCTAGATGGAATGTCATAGAAACTTGCCAACATATTAAGAGGGTGTAATATGTGTGGTTTTGGGGTAAGACGTGTCAATATGTCTCTCTAAAAGCTGCTTCTCTGGGGTGTATTTTACTAACTTGAGGTTTCTCACCGGTCCTATCCAATTAGTGTGTTTGAAACAATTTCCACTTTGACTTTATTCAGGTGTGAAATTACACTTTTTTAATTCTCACCCTTCGTTCAAGGAAGTTTAATTTTTTGGTATTTTATTAGAGTTGGAGTTTTTTTGTAACTTTTTTTTCAGCAAAAAGGTATTTCGCATTTTAACTTTTAACGGACTGTCTGAGCAACCTCCCGGGAATATTTTTTGTAGATTAAAGTAACCAGAAGTTGCTTTCGGAAAACTTCCGTTTCGTTTTGTCTGCATTATATTATTTCTTTTGACATTTTTCTTATGTTATGTGATCCCCAAGAATTTAATAATTTTTCTTGTTACAGGTACGTACCGAAAGATGTTTTAATAAAGGGGAGAGCATGCACGTAAGGGTGAGTTTATTTGTGTACCACTGCTGCGGATTCTTTGAGGTTTTTTATACTAAATTCGAAAACTACAAATTTTGGAATTCACAACAGGTATACAATCAGGCCTCACCCGTCCGATGGAGGGTTAACTCGTATATTTTATTAACAAAGGCCGTACGACCTCGCCTTAAAGGCGCTGCGATTTTGTGTGCCAAGGTGACTCTTCTGGAAAATGGCCAGCAATGAAGAAGATTGTCGGAAAGTTCAAATTTTAAATTTATGACCTCGTTTTGCCATCACATCTGATTTTATTTATCGTTCTTGTCGACAATCGTTTATTCATCACGTCGATAGTTTTTCATTGAATTGCATCATTGAGTGCGTAGTCTATGATCAATCAAAAAGTGACAGTTTGCACAAGTAGTAGTATCGTTTATATTGTATTTCCATTTAAATTCCTATTTGCTTGACAACTTTTTCAAGTTTTTCTCGTACTTATTGGAACATAATTAAAACGTTTGATGTAACCAGAAAATTATCCAATTCAAGTCTACGTTAAAAATTTATCGCGAAATCGATTTCCACTCGCTTGTAATTAAAAGAGTGAGAAACTTTCTTTTAAAATTTTAATTATCAATTCTCCTTGTTAATTAACAAAACGATCATATCCGAGCGGTTAAATGTGTTGACATTGACGTAAGGCTGGTTACCAGGGTTGGTAACCTACCAAACAAGTTCTCCCCTAGGGTTTAGAGGTTATGTCAAACAATAAGTCTCCCCCCACGCACATTACAGACTGGAGAGATGTCTATGTCAAGTTCTGTTTTCAAATTTTCGGTCCAAACTTTTAGGATATTGAAAAATAATTCAGTTTTCTCATTTCATTTTGATCTCTGGAGACTCAATTGTTTGCATACACTTAAAAATGTACCCACGCTCTCGCCGAGGTGGTTAAATATTTTTTAGTGTTTTTAAAGGATATTGTGCTCCAATGTAGTTAATAAAGTGAAATTTATTGTCTGCTTCGAAATAAAACTGGCAAATAAATACGAAGGTCTTTGTAGGTTAGTGTGCTGTCGAATGAGGTGAAATTTATAACATTCACATTCCGTATCGATTGCATCGTGCGAGTATCTCTCTTTGTTATCAAGTTAACCTAAAAGTAAATTGAAATACATAATGGTGGTTGGTAGCCTTGCGCGAAACAACCAATTATTGAAACACTCCGTATATATAGCTTCGGATAACAACGCAACATCCTTGAGTGTGTCACATTTAGCTATGCAAAAAATGATCGAGTTATTTCCATTTGTTGCTCATAAACAAAACACGGTCATAGTTCAATTATTTGTATTACATTAAACGTATAGTTTTGCACAATTTTAAACTCATCAGCAATTACGGTTAGCATAAAATGCGAGATCAAAGTTGAAATAAATAAACATAATTATCTAGAAATGCTTTGGTTTTTTCGTTAGGTCGCTGATTTATTTACGACAAGTCGTCAAGTGCATCAGCAAAAAATATTTTTGCCGCACCTTGTATGCTGTACAAAGTTTAATTTTTTAAATTTAATTATTAATCACTTTGTACATAAAATTAGAACAGGTTTTGTTATGCACTTACCGGGAGGTTCATTAAACTCGCATAATGCTGTTTTGATTGCCGATCTTAATTTAAAAATTAATCAACAATCCTGCCCCCTTCCCTCCCGGCCTCCCGCACAAACGATCCAATTCGAATTCAACTTTTTTTCTCTTTTGAAATTAATGAAGTAAAAGTAATATTTTGGGTCAGAAAACTTTTACTAGAGAACTTTTGTCGTTTGTTATTCTTTTGTAGGTCAAAATTCCGATAATTTTATTAATTCTTTATTTAATTAATAGAAATTATTTCAGCGAAAGTTTTTTTTACCAATTTTACAGTTTCTGTTTATTTTGAAGCGGTATACCGGGGCGATTCTATATTCTATAATCTATACCAAACCGAAATAATTAAAACAAAACACTGACAGTTTGTTTACGCTATGCGGATACCTAGACAATGTCAGTTCTCGGTTGGTAACTTCTTTGACAGAGGATTAAACAATTTTACTTTCTGTTTTATTTCTATCGATATCCATTTTTTTGAAACAATCCCAAATGGGGTGTAAAGAGTCCCTAAGTTAATAGTACAGTATAATTAGACTAAAAAACACCCAAACCGGGAAATCCAAAAAATAAACGGTTTAATTGCCACAAAATGTTCATTACTCGTTCCTCTATAAGTACTAAAAAGTCTCCCGTTCTAGAGCGACGGGTTTGGGTGGGGCGACGGGGGTAAGGAGTCAAAACCATACGTTTCTACAGTTTTTGTCAAATATCTCGAAAATGATGGAAGATACCGAAAATACCATTGTATACAAAATTAAAGGGCGTAAAATTTTCTACAAAAATGGTTCTATACATTTTTTGGGTAAACTCTATAGATTAGGAGATATGGGGAGAAGAACAGTTTTGATAATTTTCTTACTTACTTTTTGTTTTTACTGTAATTTTTAATTAATTTTAGAATTTTGTAATTACTGATGGAAGTGATGGAGACGAGAAGTGATATTAACTCTGTAATGCACATTTCAAATGGAATCTCGTTAACCTATTTATGCGCGTCACAAACTATGACCAAAATCTGTTTGGAATAGGATTTTTGTAAATATTATTACATAGAAACCTTCTCCTGACAATTACGAACACAACGAAAAAAAGATTAGCCAAATCGGTAGAGTCGTTCTCAAGTGATGAGCGTACATACATGTTTTACGTTTCATTTTTATATATTATATAGATATATATTTGTATGTCCATATGTAATTTTAATTAAATGTATTAAAATGTTTTTTATAAATGCCAGTCTGTAAGTTACAAAGATTTTTTTTTCATATAAATATATTAATCCTGGAAAAAAGTATTCAAGAAAGGGAAAAATTCATTAAAACTTTCCTCCTCCATATCTTCTAATCTGTGGGGTTTACCAAAAACATGTTTAAGACAATTTTTCTAGAAAATTTAACTGCCTTTAATTTTGTACAGGGCGGGGTTTGCTCTATCTAACGTCATTTTTGAGATATTTGAAAAAAACTGTGGAAATGTATTGTTTTAACTCCTTCACCCCCCCTCTCCCCACCCAAACCCGTTGCTCTTAAGCGGGAGACTTTTTAGTACTTATAGAGCAACTGATAATAAACATTTTGTGACAATCCAACCTCTTATTTTTTCGATTTCGGGGTTCACATCTAATTATACTGTACTATAAGGGCCCTGGTTAAACACTAAAATTTTGTCTACGTCCGACTGATATTAAAATACTGCCCTTCATAAAAAGGAAGCAACATTTTGTTTCGGCATTAACCCCCTTAATGGATGTAAACTCGGCTTTAGAGATAAGTAAATTAATTAAGTTTAACGACTTGCTTTTAATTAATTTTTAATATTCGTGTCATTATTATAATTGCAACCAAAATATTAGAATCTCAATTAAAGTTATATTGTTCGCATTTATGGTTCAACAGCTGTTGCCAATTTTATTAAATTTAATTGATGTAATAATTAATTTTCAACTGGAAAGTACTTATTCGCAAATGCACATGCAATTATGATGAAAGCAGTGGGTTATTTGCAGAATTGGAAGGAAAGTAGGATTACGGCTTCAAGACTTCATATAGCTTGACTTGGTTATGTGGTAAATTTTAATTTTCATTCTAATTTAATTTTGATAAGGGAAAGTATTGTAATCCACTCAAAATCGAAATTTTGGTATTAAAAATGTTCTTTATCATGTCCTGATGAATTTTAGTTGAATGTTCGTCTGTATGTCAGTGTGTGGTTAGGATATGAAAGGAAATAGTATCAATCGCACAGGTTAAACCACGTACCAAATGTCATGAAATTCGGCATAAGTGTGAATCATAGTTTAACTTAGATGCCAGCTGAAAATGGTGAAAATTCGTTGAAAATTGCGGAAATGATAAAGTAGGTAAATAAAAAAGGTTCAAGTGTCAATCGGTAATCGATAGCCGAGCGGTTAGCGCTTCGGACTCTAGGCAATTAATTCTAATTGTTTCGAGTTCAAAACTCATGCCAATTTCTTCTCGGTGTTATTATTTCAGTCGATTAAGTTTTAATTTCGTTTCTTTTTAAAAGCGGCTGAGTATCAAAACCTAATATTTTAGAGTTTTCGCAATTTATCAGGAAAGCTGTGACTTGCATAGAAGCTATCAATTGCTGAACTAACAAAAAATGAAATATTAGTTAATATCGAATCCTTTCATTGGCAGTTCTCCAGCTTCCAGAAGTATAACGAACACAGGCAAGACTTTTCTCCATGCTTCATTAGTCTATCGATTTATCGAAACATGAATGCCTGCCAGGAAAGGAAACCTCGATTTTCTGTAAACTAAAGCTATCCCAGCCAGCGGAGAAATTTTCTTTATTGCTATGGCAATCTTCCAACGAGCTTTAAACTTATAGTGGTGATATAGTGGTTTAACTGATAGCTGACTTCCAGTGCAGACACTCAATGTTCTTCATAAACTTCAAAAAGTAACCTTCATCGCCAGATACGTACGCGTTTATTAGCTGTTTATATAGAAGTAAAATTTGTTTTGATTACTCACCAAAGTTGCATTGCTCAACTTTTTTTAGAAGTTCGGTACCGCAGCGTAGATGTTACCACAGTCACAGCCAAAATTATTACTGTCGCGAGACGCTCGTAATTTTAGTGACCGACCTTTCTTATTTCTTATGGTGGTTCTAGAACTAAAACGCTTTCGGAAAGTTTTGAATTCGGTGTGAACTCGGCTTTTAAGCCTGATTGCAGACTTCAGTAAGTGAAGTCCACTTGGCTTTCTGGATCTTGTCATTCTCTGTTGGCAATATCTAGAGTATCTGCAGTGATTCTAAATATAATAATATTTAATCGGTGACGGTGAGCCGTCACCGACAATGACCTATTAGTGTTTGAATGGAACGGAATTCGATGGTCAAGGTTGTGCGGCCTGAAGGCCGCATTTGTTTGTTATAACTTTAAATTTGTTTTATATTAACTAACTTAAAAGGAACCAATCAGGTGATTGATTGTGTATTGACATATTGATTTTGTAATGCCCAGAATAACTTAAATTAACATTTTAATTACGATGTGATTGATTATTGATCATCGATTGATCTCAATATAAATGATGAACTCTCAGTACCGCATTCGACAATCGTCTGCTAGGAAAAATTTGATGATATCTTTATGATTTCAAAGGAAAACTTTATTTTGCTCATTCGTTGACCTCATATTCCACAGTGTCACATGCGACAGACAGCCATTAGGCGGCTACTTTCTTCATCATCCGATTTTTACTTATCAACAGATCACAGGCATTATTACTAAGAACTTTTGTTCAGTAATTCGACTACACCCTGCGATTCGCACCCATGACAACAACTATGACCGCTGGGTATCATCTGGAGCACGCCACCTAGTACAAAGCAAGAAATTACGTACCCTCCGAAGCACGGCAACGGTCATAGAACCATAGAGGTATTTTCTTATATAGATTTTTCTGAGGTTGAACTTCGGATACGTTAGTATAAAAAGTTGCTCGCCTGAATTTCTAAGACAATGATTGTCCTCGAGAAATACAGTTTTTTTTCAAAAAACCGGAAAAACAAAAGTATTTTATCTATAGTTGATGGTCATCGGGATATCTTAAGTTCCAATGGCCGATGGCACAAAGAAGTCGATGCCGATGGGACGCTTTCGCAAGGGGACGTCCATTAATTATATGAGGCGATTTTTTGACCCCCCCCCCTGGTGAGATGTCGTGAGATTTGGATCGATCCCCCCCCCCCCCTCTAGTCGCACATGATATTGTTTGTTTTACCTAATTTAACCCAGTTCTCTCGTAATTTTACAGTTCCTTGCGGAAAAAAATTTTTGAGATATTTTCCGCGACCCCCTTCTCTCTCACGTGAGGGGGGCGATTTTATAATACAATTATTGTTTATTGGTTGATATTTAATCGATGATCGAGGTTTTTGAAATACTTGAAAGAAAGAATTGAAATGATTTTGTAAACAATATACACGTAGGTATGTAACATTTAACAGAATTAAACCAAAACCTTAAAACAAAAGAATATTAAGTGTAAAGTTAAGAAATACGGTACGTAGAAAATCAGTTATTCAAAACAATAAAAAAGACATAATTCTCACTTGACAGGTCAGGATTAAAAATATTTATGCAAAATTAAAAGTTAAAAATTTATAATGCGATATAAGGCCCTATTTTACGGTTATTGTTTAGTTTTGTTAATTTTATTTTGGGTTCATTTTCTATTTGTAGATGGGTGATTAAAATGTGTCGGCATCTATTTTTCATTCGGTGTATTTATTGAATATCTCAGCAGGAAGAACGTAAATCCTGTGGCATAATAGAAAAAATTTATTTGCTGTTTTGATAAACAAAATTAAGTAAAATGGAGCAAGTTTCTTCATGATTGCCAAATTTCTGGCCATTTCCACGAGATTTAAAAGCATTGTCACGGGCTAACGAATAGTTTGCTTCATCGCAATCATCGTTAGCCAAACCTTAATGAGCTAAAACAGTTGCTTGATTTGTTTAAAGAGTTTTCGACAGTAAACGAGTTTTTGGTAAACACAAAATAATTAAGGTTAATGTTAAAATTTGCATGAAACGTTTACTTTTATTATTAGTAGGCGAAATTGTGTGGATTTACTCGCACTTATTAAGGCGGCTCTTCTATTTACCTATGCTAATTAGCTTTTTCACATGGAATTCGATGAAAGTTAATAAATTAATTTCATTTGCAAATTTAAACGAAATCGGGAATTGGTTATAGTTACGAAACGACACACCTCGGGTTTTGTGAGCCATAAGGTAACAAAGAGAACCTCCGATTGCTTAATTTCCAACAAAAATATATAATTATTTTGTCCGCACGTTAAATTGCGCGTCATTTAAGTAAACGTGGCTTTTATTTTTTAATTTTCGTGTACTAATTATTTCTGTTCAAAATATATACAAGCGGTTCAAGGACGGAAGGTGTAATTTTTGTAATTGCCGGTTTGGACTAGAATTGATGGTGCTATGCTCGCGTTTGTGGATATCACAAGGTTGAACGGAAAAGTTTGCCCCCAATGAAGTTTTCCATCCTGCGGGACTCGACTTCCCACATGCTTGGTCAAAATCTCTTTCAACGTCATATTTGACGGAATCATCAATCATCTAAAACCACGCAATATTTTTATGGTACTGAGAGGAAGTGACTACGTAACGGTGGAAGTGGAAAGTTTTTAATTGCATCTTCCCTATTTCGCTCGCCATCATCGGACGTGTTGATATATCCAGCCATTTAATAACCTCATGATACGAATTGCTCGCGAAGGTTAGATGAATTTGTATTGTGAGGTATATTGTTGTCATTATTAGTTTGAACCTTTTTGCGTCATCTAATAGAAAAAAAAGGTTAATTGTTTACATCGCAATATTCATTATTTATTTGTTTTAATAGTCGAGCGGTTACTTGCGTAAGAGCTCCGATGATGACGATGAGTTGAATGAAATTATTATTAGTGCAATTGACACCAAATCGATAAAATTACTTCGTTTTACAATTTAGTGGCTTGCATTGGCCGGTACCGACTTTTCGTGTGGTTAATTCGATTTTCTAGCCGTAATTGATATCAAATCGTGGGCATCATTGCCGCCCACTCTTTGTGAACATTTCAATTTTGCATTGATCGAAATGTCCGTTTTTGTTCTCTTTGCTTCATTTGTAATTGCCCACGTTTTATCTCTTTAACGGATTCATTCCATCCGTTTTTGGAATTTATTTCATTTGCCTACGTTTGTGGCAATGTATCTTACCGCCAAATATTTGGAATTGGATTGGAGATACTAATATAGCAAAAGCAATAAATGAAATTAAGCAAGAAGAAATGCTTCCAAGCACCAGCATCGCACGTCGAACGAAGCAAATTTGCATAAGAATATGTTTGTGAAATGTAAAAAAGCAACAAGTATATAAGATGTGGTGCTGGAGAGAACCAAAATCAAATAGTGACTTAGGCAACCCCTTATACATGCGCACTGGGCGTACCCGAAAAAGAAGCTAGCTATTGAGATTTAACTCACAGTTCTGGAGAGTATAGTTCTCTACCTATTCCTGCCATCCGGGAAGTAATAATTTTTCACCAATTTTATCAAACAGGAAAGAAAGTTTATTTCCCTGATTTCAGCGGGTATTTCAATATACCGGCAGTATGTAGTACATAATGTAGTCTAAAACAGTAAAAAAGTTAAAATCAAAATAATAAGCATGAAGCAACCAGTGGCGTAGCTAGATGGAAGAGGGCCCCAGCGTAGAGAATACTCTAGGGCCCCTAATCATTATACAAATACGTATTTAAGAAAAGTAATTAATTACGCTATACATAACCCATCAAAACACCCCCGGTCGAAACAGCCCCGTCAAAACAGCTCCGGCAAAATAGCCCAATGACAAAACAGCTTCGACAAAATAGTCGGATGACAAAATAGCTCCAACAGAATAGCCCAATGGCTATTATGCCGAGACTATTTTGGCGCGGGATATTATGTCGGGGATATTAGGTGGGGGTTATTTTGTCCGGGTTATTTTGACGGGTCACCCTTTTGAAGACATGTTTTCTCATATAAAAATCGCTTCTACAGCAAAACTTATTAAACATTTTTTGTTAAAAATTTCATTCATTCAAAAATTAATTTTTGTTTATATACATTTTTCCATTTCGAATCAGCGTTTTCGAGATTATATTATTATAATTAAATCAAAATTATTCAATTTTCTCATGAAAATACTTAGAATTGACCGAGAATCCCGGGGGCTCCCTGAACTCGGGGGCCCCGGGGCACTGCCCCGGTTTGCCCTATGATAGCTACGCCACTGGAAGCAACAGAATCAGGAAAAATTTTAGTTGGGACTTTAGATCATAGCTATCATTACCACAGTCGTTACTATTACCAGCGTTGCCTGGTCTAGTGATTTTCCCGGAATCTAAGAATTTTAGAAGTGGAAATCTAGAGAAATTAACCCGTGTGGTGAAAAAAGCTAACTAGCACAGCAAAAAATTAGAAGTAACAAAATTTGCACATAGCACTCGGTACACTCCGATGTGATTTTGGTTGAATGCATTTGGTTTATGCGTATTGGTTTTTGGAATAAATGGAGTTGATCTTGAAATGTCCAAAATTTTCGCAAAGCTCTCAGGGTAAAATATGTTGCTACGCCGCTGTGTTTGTATATTAAAACATCTGGGAAATCCTAAGGAATAAATTTATTACCCGACATCTAGGTATTTTCCACTTAACTAATATGGCAACGCTGACTTACTATTTTGGTTTTATTGTGAACCAGCGTTTTACTTTGATCCTGCTCCCGTTTCTCGCAAATTTTGTGTCCACTTATTTGGAATTCCCTTGGAAATCTCTGGAATTCCTTGGAAATCATAGACATTTTTCAGATTGGAATTGGGTTGGAAATCAAGGGCTGATCCAGGCAAAATTCATGTTAGGGTTAAATGAGGGTAGTGAAAAACTAGAGGAAGTTTAGGAAATCTAGAAAATCTTAGAAAAACCAAGGAAATCTCAGTAAATTGAACAAGATTTTCTCAAATTTCCCGTCAGTTTTGTATAAATGACGATTTCTAATTCAAATATCGAAGGGGAAAAATGTTACGAAAGCCAAGAAAATCTCTAGAAATAGGAAATGCAGAGAATCATAGAAAATTTTTGGAAATAAAAATATCACGAAAATCATAGGAAATCCAAGGAATTGTAGAAAATTCTAGGATATCTTAAGAACTTGAGAAAAGCTCATCAAGTAGTATTCTTAAGATTTTCTAATTTCCTATTTCTTAAGATTTCCTCAAATTCCCCGTCATTGCACACAAGAGCAGATTCAGATAAATACATATATTTTTGACAACAATTTTAGTATATTTTTCAAATTTTTAACAAAATTTAGTAATTTTATTGGTTTTGATGGATCATGGGGGGGGCAGTTAACTCGTTACTTCCCCCTTATTGAAAACCATTGGAATTCTTTGAAAATCTTTGGAATTCCTAGTCCTGTGTACAAAATTATTTTGAGATATTTGCCCCTTGGATCAAAGTCTAAGTTAACTCTGGTTTAACTTTAATCTGAGGTTTATCTTCTGTTATACATACAACTGACAGCAGAAAACTGGAGGGTATTCCATACTGTCCAGTGCGTACTACCGAGACATTTAGATATATTCGTATTTAATAAAATAAATCAAAGAATATGTAGACAAACCTTCGGTTTCTGAAACCGGGGGGTTTGGGGGGTATGGAATACCCTCCAGTGCACTATCAATTGCGTTCGAAAGAAAACATTCTTATAATTGACTTGACTATAATTAACTGAAAAAGTTAAGTGCTGTTGTTTTATCGCAATATTTGTTTGGGAAGAGGAGCGCCTCAGTCTTAGAAGTAAAGTTTATCCAAGATTAATAAAAACAGGACTAACAATGTGATTTTTTAAATAAAATTTAAATTCCAGTAAATGGAACGATATAAACATTTAATGTAAGTTACATAATTTAATTGGGGAAACGTGAGTTGCAGACTCAAGCTCTAACGTCAAACAAATTGTTACTAGATAGAGAATTTTTTACAATTTTCATAAATAATTTAGCTGCACGTAAAAATTTGTGGTGTAATTCAGCACCGTTGGGGTAAAATAATTCATGTCTCAGATAATCAACATGGATCTATCTTCTAATCTTCGAATGGCTTTCAATTAAATTTCCCAGTTAGTTTAAAATATTTAAAATTGTTTGGGAAAATTCGTTGCTATAATCTAAGGTAATCAGTCATTCTTATCAATAAGACGATGATAAAACTAAAAGTGATAATGTAACCATGGCTTGTTGATCTGACTGTACCATCAGTATGATAACAGCATCGGAAATATTTTCACTGTCAAGATTTGGTCCTTTTTTGTTCACTTGTAATCAAATAAAACTGGATGCCGTGGGTTCCCTTAAAATGAGAAATGATAATTTCCATCCCATTTCAAAATTTTATTTAATGAATTTCTAGCTTTCGGAGAGCCACTTCGCTGTAATAATGTATTAATTTAATTTGAAGAGTAATCTCTCTTGCACGCTCGTTTATTGCATATTGTAGAATTTAATTGCGTTAGTGCAAGTGAAACCCCGGGCACACGACCTTTAGTAGCAATGCCCACGAGTGGTTTGTTATAGTATATAAATCAAAGGAAATCGTGGAAATCCTACATTGCGGCATTCTCTTTGTTTAATAAAACCGAAATTGTTTCTGCAATATTACAAAAATGTCCAAACACCGAGGAAATTGAAATTTTCAATATTGGCAAAGTTAAACGAAACTACAATCGATAAGTTTGCGTTTCCTGCATATTAAATGCAGGTTATCCCATTTTCCACTGTTTCGAATTTGTGAAATGTTAATTAATGTGATCGGAAAATTCTTTCGAGGTAATTTAAAGAGTAAAATGGAAAGAATTTGCGGCGATAGCATGGACCATTAGTCGTTCGAATGGAAAACTGCCTTCAGATATCGACGAGATTTATCTTGGACTCTTTTTCTAATTGTTTCCATTTTTCTTTCACTTTCTGTTTCCTTTTCGATTTTTATAGCGTCAAGTTGACCTTCACCCGTTTGACTAATAACCCAGTGTGTAGCTGAGACTGCTTCCTTAATTCAATTAAGGGTTAGTAGAGTAAACCAAACAACTCTCATATGCGAGAATTTACCGATCAAATTTGGTAGTTGCCACTAATTAAAGGGTCTCCGAGTAAGTTTTGCTCCCAACGAGGCTCGAACGGATTTAAATATCAATCAAAACTTTTTATCTCGTCGATGTTTTTAATCTAAAACTGGAAACATCAATAATAGTCTTTTATTTTCCGAGGTTCAAGTGCAAGGACGTTCAAGTTCATCCTAATTCCAAACTTTTATAGATAACCAGCAATCAAAACCAACAGTTCTAAACAGGGCTATCCGCCACTGTTTTTCAATTTTGGTGCAATAATCCGTTCTGTCTGCGTTTATGTTTGGGTTTTTAATAAAAATGGAAGCTTGATTAAATTTTATGGACCCCTTTTAATTGAATCGTTCTTATTGTGGTGTCTAGACGTTCAACCCTGACAGAATTATTTATCAATTACATCTTGTTTTCGATTTACTTTTCTCAAAGGTCAAATCGTTGAGTAATTAGGAGCACAGGGCCGTAGCGAGTTAATTGTTTTTTCTCTCGTTTATTTTATTTCTGTTGGGAGCAAAACGGAAGGGTCATTACGTGATTCGCATGCACATTTAAGTGGCTCAAATTTTTTTTATTTAAATATCACTTTTAAGGACCGAATCATGTAGGCGCTGTTTTTCCTCTCTATTGTCTCCTGGGAAGACTCGGAATAGAAATTGCCCAAGGACGAAATGAATTACATTTTGATGTGCAAGTAGGTCGCACGCTTTTAATTTGGTCCCTAAAACTTTTGCAATGAAGGAAGGAAATTAAGTGCCGTGATAACAGGTTTACTGAAACGAACCAATTAATCAAAGATTTTGTTTTTTCGCCGCCCTAATTTAAATTTCCACGTTTTTAATTGAAATTTTAAAATTATGTGCATATTGATAAGTTGGGGCGGATTTTGTGTTGAACACATTTTCAGTTGTAAGCGAGAGCACATTTTTGTGGGTGGGTGGCGTGGGTGCTTCTCATCGTTAAATTGATTTCTATTCACCTGCATTCGATAGTCTTTTGTATCCTTTTTTTCTCAATTTATAAAATGGGAAATTAATTTTTTTCAATTTGGAACGAATTTTTTTCAATTATTTTTTAACGAGAAAAATCGTACGAAGTAGATAAATTGGTTTTTCTTTTGTACCTTGCATGGCGGCGAGTGGGTTGACTCGTACGATTTTAAGTGGATGTGCGAAAATCTTGAGTCGTCTCTCAAAAAATATTGCAAGATTTAATAAAAATGCTCTATAAACAAAGGACCGTAGGGCGGTAAGGTGGTTACTCGTTGTGAACACAAGGGGGTTATCGGAAAAGGAAGCTTTCTGAAAGTGTTGACCTCTTTTAGACACTTCATTGAACAAAGGATCGCAAAAAGTCATAAATTTTTGTATCATCCTAAATTGAAACAAAGTGGAATTAATTTTTGTTAACATAGTATCCGATACCTACGACACCTAGAAGTAAAATTAATATTGTTGAATTTTTTGTTCTGAATGAATTCGTGCACGCACCCAGACTTCCAAAGGTTATAATTCTCTTTTATTGGACCCAGTGCAGGTTGTCGTCGAACCGCTACGTGAATAACAAATAGAAACGTTGCATCTAAATTAATAGTTAGCGCATCGCGTCAGCACTTGAGGTTTCTCTGTAATGAATCAAATGTTGACAAAAGCAGAAGTTCAGAGCTATTAGGCATATTATTGTTTTAATTGAAAGAAGATTTTCCGGCTCATATGTACCTCCGTAATGATAAAAATGTCAGAACAGAAAGCTTGAAATTAAATCAAATTCATTACCAAAGATTGCACCTTGCAACTTTGAAACATTAAAATCATCTCAGTTTCAGCGTTTACATCAACCTATTACAGAATGCATCTCCAAAATGTTAACAAGAGGAACAAAAGTCGTTTAATAAAATATTAAATGATTAGGTTCTAATTAAGAAAAAATAATTATAGAACTGAGGATTTTCTCAGTGATTGTGTTCAAAAGAAAAATTCATAATCTACTTGACTCCATGAACTGCAAGAGTAAAGTTAGTAAGTTCTGCCGACATATCGAGGTTATTGTTTTTGACAGTTTGTTGTCAAAGAAGAACTTGTTAATCGGAGGTATCGGGAACGAAATCATCCAGTTAGCATATAAGGTGGCCATTTTAATGAAATGTAAAACCATCAGTACATGGAAAAACGCAGGACTTTTTTTTAGGTTTTCACCTTTCTTTCGATACAACAGTAGAACAATCGTCATATCAGTAAATTTTTGTGGACCAGGACAAGAGTTTCAAAATCAGTACCGTCCTGATAAAATCAGTACAAGAATGGTAAAACCCAAGTTAGCATAAAAATACTGCTCCAATGACTGGCCACCAGAGTGGTTCCGTTATATTCAAATAAATTACATTTTCGAGTGGGTATGTCCTCGACTACAAGAAAATCTCCCACTTATTGTTAGTTTTGAATCTTGATTAGAAGTAAAAGTGCAACTAAAAGTTTAATTGAGAATTGAATAATATAACAGTTCCACATCTGCAGCTTAAGATTTCAAGGAGACTGCCGCGGAATTGATACCACCAATCTAACTTTTTTCTGTATACCATTCGAAAGAGGATAAATCGAAAATTTTACATATAAAATCGCATGCATAACATAGTGGGAGGAGCCTAACATTTTAAGGTAGATTCGTGATTTGTCGTGGTTGCGCCAGCCAAAACTCGCGTTACGCATCCTTCGCTGCGCTACGGGCGCTTCAGGCCGTTATGACTGGCGCTTACTCCCTGAAATCAATCCACTTCGACTGGGAGGCCCGACCTCTACAGGAAAGCCCGAACTCAGCGAAGTATGAAACGCGTGTAGCGTAGCGGTTTGACTGCGAAGCATGGAGTGCCGGAAAATATATGGAAAATTTCGATTTTAATGGTCGATTTATACTCAACATATAACATTTATCATTTAAGAAGATTAACAATAGGGATTATGTCCCTATTGGAAATAGGGTTGATTGGTTAAGTGTTAAATGATAAATCTTAAATGTAAAACCATAAAATGCTGTTTTCTCGAAAACTAAGGGATAATCCGTAAAATCGCATTTTTATAGAATTTTTAAAAAATAGTCCTGCTCTTTCCTATAGGTATTAGTAATAGGAAAAAATTACATTCGTGGGATCAATCGTCAATTAAGTGACAGTAACCGATTCCAACATTATTCGACACTTTATTCAGCTTTTAGTTGCATTTATATTTGTTATGTTTTATAATCAGTGGCGTAACAAGCAGTTGAGGGACCCGTGTGCGAAGTTCTAACGGGGTCAATGGCGCAACTAGGTATAACATTTTGAAGGGGCTAAAACGAGAACTTTTTTCTTTGCTTAACAAAATCAAAAATCGACGATAGATAGTAAATTTATTTTTTAATATAAATTTATTGACACATAAAATAAAAAAACTAAAAACTTAACGGAATTCTCTTTTCTTTTTTCGCAAATTTGTCGATTACGCTTTCCATATCAATAGAAATATCAATTTTTTTTACCGTAGTAAATTTATTTTGAGGGGGCTAAGCCGCCCTCAAGCACCCCCTAGTTGCGCCTATGAACGGGGGCCTTGTTTTTGTAATAAGACAAAAACAAAAGAAAATAATTAAAAAAAAAAAATTAAAAAAAGTAATAATTTACTTATATTTTAAGATAGGTAATAAAATAATATAATTACACTAAGAGCCGATTTTGCAATAGTCGGATAAGCTTAGTATAACAGTATTCCCGGTATAACAAATGTCTACTGCTATTTTTTAAGTGGCTTATGATTAACTTTAATTTTGAAAACGATCTTTCAGGCAAAACTGAAGTCATAAGTTACCAAATAAAAAATTGTACTTTGGTGCTGTTGTGTTGGTGCCCACATATAAATAATGCCCACTTTGTTTACCCCACTAAAAGAAAATCGCCAATATACTTATAATAATTTCCAAGCTTTAACATTTCTAGCCAAAGGTTTAAATTTCGCTCACATTTGCTTAAAAATTCAAATTTCCCGGTTTTTCCTGACGAAATTTGAAAAATTATAAATTATTCCCTATCTTCTCCAAGTAATCTAAAAGAGTGGAAATCTTGCGATATGTACTGGAGGGTGTTCCACACCCTCCCACAAATATTATATAATTTTTTAATTAACTTGCAGTAATTCAGAAAGTTGCTGCTAAACTCCGCGAGCAGTAAGGTAATTAATAAAAATGCTTTCCAAGTTTTAATTTTTTCTACCCGAAGGTTAAATTTTCCTTATTTTTGCTTAAAAATTCAAATTTCCCGGTTTATATTAATGGTAAAAAAAAACGACCAATCGGAGCGCGTATACCGTCAATTCGTGGCAGACAATTCATTGTTCGATAATTCGTCGCGGACAATTCGTGGCGGACAATTTGTCGCATGCGACAATTCATCGCGTGCGACAATTCGTCGCAATTAATTGTACTTTCCCCATCTCTTTTGTTCTCAAAAGTAAAAACTAAACAATAAACAACAACGAAAAAAATAATTAACAATAAACAATAAAATAAAAAATCTGATGTGGACACCACATAACTTCCTTGTAATTTTTATAATGATTGTACAAGAATCTCGTTAATCTATTTATGCGCGTCATGAATTACGACTTTTAGCACCGACAATCGCAACCAAAAATAGGAGGTGCACAACTAGATGCTATAATGCCCGTATTAATAGTCACAGATTAATCCGAGATTCAAGATAATCCTAGATTTTACCAATGAGATTGCTTGAATTTAAAAATTTCAGTGATCTCATTGGTAAATCTTGAATCTCGGATTAATCCGTGACTATTAATACGGGCATAAGTGTCTCAAATCCAAAATTTCAACTTTGTACGACCTACCGTTTTTGAGTTATGCGACATACAGACGTCCGTACGTACAGACGTCACAACGCAATTTGTCAAAATGGATTCAGGGAAGGTCAAAATGGATTCAGGGAAGGTCTAAATGGATATTTCCGTCAAAATCTGGAAACCGAAAAAATCGGGATTACAATACTTCCTTGTTTTACAAGGAAGTAATAAATTATATTTGTAATTTAAAATTATGCGCAATTCCTCGAAGAAAATTCAAAATTTGTCTGTTTTTTAATGTATTTATTAAAATACATTATTTTACAAAATTGTTCCTCTTCATGTTTTGTAATTTGCTGTTATTTACGTTGTCCGTAAAAAAGAGATATCCGCGCGAAGATATGGATCGGTTATGTAGGTTAGTGTTAGTTTATGATTTTTCTTTAGCAAAATTGTCCGTAAAAATTAGATATTCGCGCGAAGATATGCATCATGCGACAATTTGTTGCACGCGACGAATTGTTCGCGACGAATTGACGTGGATCCATCGGAGCGAATTCTTTTTACCAAAAAATGACACGCTGGCGCTGTAGCAGCAGGAGCAGCGTGCTGGGATTTTATATATTAGGATATTTTTCATGGTTTTATTTTTTATTTTTGAAAACATTGAGAATTAAGGTTACAGCAGAACTAGGAGCCCTTTTAGCCGGGGGCCCGCGTGCGTTGCAACCACCTTATCATGTTCATTGTGAATCCACACTTAGAATAAATTAATTCAAGAATGGAAAACCCCTGACTTAAGCAAGCTATGTATGCAACTTGCGTACACATATGTCAATCGTGTTGCATGCATGAGTCCTTGCATATCTAAAGGACGAATACAATTTTAATGATATTTCTAAAATTCTTCGAAATCAACGTCATTCGTCTCTCACCAGATGAAGGACTTCAGCCAGTTTATTGGTGTTGATTTTGGAGTGCAGTGTTATTATGACACTAACTTGATGATTTCACATTTGGGAACTTAAAGATTAGGTTTTGCTGGTATTCGAAAGTGGATAATTATTATAAAACTCTTCAACAGTGATCAGTATCTATCTTGGATGCGGCGTAGTCATTCACTCGGGCATTCATCCGAAACAAAACTGCTCGATATTTTCGGTGATTGATATTAAGTCACGAAAGCACTGAAAAAAAAATGGTTTAGGTGTGGTAGGCGATTTAATTTAAGTCACTGCGATACCTCTCTTCAGCCGTTTTCTGTCCACTCCTGAACGTAGGCTTCTGCTTTTTCTTTCCACTTTTTTCTGTTCTGCGCTAACAGATGTTGCCAACCCACAGCCGCTGTCTCCCTTATGTCGTCTCCATCTTCTTGGCGGTCTTCCCACATTTCTTTTGGACTCCCTTGGTCGTCAGTGTAGAATTACCCCGAAAATAGGAGTATTAAGTACACTTTAGGGTAAAATTTCTCTAAAATTAGTGGCAGGAAAGTGGCAGGAAAGTGGCCATCATTGTAAGAGGGAAATTTACCTTAGTATTTTTTACAGTGCAGTCGTTTGTTATCTAGTGCTGGACCTGACCTTCCTTAATGTATGGTTCCCATACCCTATGCCACGCTGGTCAGGGAGCAGCGATTCGCGGAGTTCATAAAGAGGTCACCCATCCAAGTGCTAATTTGGATTTAATTTAAATTAATCTTAATTTAGCTTTGCTTCTGGTAGCAGTGGTGCTAGAATTTTTTCTGATCGAAGATAATACAGCGGTTCCTGTAATTGGAAACTATGATTTCAGGACTGTCGACAGGCAATTTCTATCATTATGGTATTAATGATTGGGGAGTATTAAATACTCTTCAGTGGAGGTTTATAGGATTGACTAGGACGAAGTTCCGGGAGAGCAATTGAGGTGGATAATTTGTATTGGGACTGATCACTTAATACAATTTACATCGGAGTTTCCTTCCAAAAATATGATTTCTTTCGCGTAGTAATAGAAATTTTCAGCCCCACTTTTCACTGTGGTTTCTTTACGTAATAATGACGCATATCAGTAAAATATTTTACCCACTTGATGACGTATTTATTCAATCACACCAATTGATAACAATATTGTAGTTATATTTAGATAATTCCTCAAACTCCCGATTTGGTATATTTACTCATCATTTTATCAGTAGGTTTTTACCTGTTGACATAATCGGCATTTTTCTTAACCTACACTACAGGGTGTTTTGCCAAAATAGCCGAGCATTGTCTCGATCGTTTCCAGTTCAGCACACACTGGCATCCATTATTATTTGACTTTGTGAACGGAACAAATAGCATTTGAAAGCCTACTAATTGTTTAAGTAGATTTTCTCTAAAATGTAATCTCTCCCCTAGATCATTTATTTCAATTGAGCCCGTGGCAAATATGTGCTGAAAGCTTTAATTTAGAATGAGAACATAACTTGATAAAATTGTACTGGAAACTGAAGAACGCGTAGAGGCTTCGTTATCTCCGCTCCAACACTCGCTTCATTTCATTTAACTCCGTTATTTCCGACATTTAAACTTCCTGTTTCTTATTGAGTTAACTTCGTCGTATCATCTCATTGTAAATGCTTGTATTCAGCAACTGTACAGCACGAACGGTTTCTATTTCTCAATTAAAATGCAAGAGAATTATAAGAGGCGGCCATCAACGAGGAGCATTCATTAACGGCAAACCATTTTTTAAATTATCTTTAATTGCTAACTTTACAATAAGAGAAATTCAAGTTAACGTTCGTTAGGCTCATTCAAGAGTAAAATGGATGCACTTTCATTCGGCTCAGTTATTGCAAGTGGAAGGCTTTATCGACATTTTGAATGAGGCTCTCGGAAAGTTCAATGCACGCACAAAGCTTAAATCTTAAATCCAATAACCTAAATCCTTCGCACTGTTTGGAACTGCGGCTTCAGTTTTTAAAATAAAGGATGGCATTTAAAACGATAAATAATTACTCCAGCACAAAATCTTAATTAAAGCTTCATTATGGCAGCAAAGCTAAGTATCGCTTTTATTTTGAAAGCGTAAGAACTTAATTCCACGTTTAATGATAGGATCTGTCCCAAATGTAAACTCTTAGCGGTGGTCTAATAAAAATAAACTCGCTTTGGCGAACCAGATGCTACTAACCATCCACTTTGTTAAAATTACGATTTTCGTTTCCTCTTAATTTTTATTAATTCGATTTTTTTATTTTCAGTTTTGGAAAGCGAACCGGGGGTGGAGCTCGGAGGCAAAATGAATGTTTTGTCCTCGAGCCGTCGGAGATGATTGTGGTAAGTTGATTTTTGAATTAAAACTTTGTCACTTAATAAGCGGATTTATTTTGTCTCCAACTTCGAGTTGAAGCCATCAAACTTTCTCTTCGAGCTTTCATAATGGGATTTAATAATTAGGAAGATGGAGGTTTGCCCGCGGGACAGGAATCAGAAAACGCGTCATTTAATTATTTTTCTATAATCTTATCCTCAATTTGATTATTACTCATGAAGGTTGTACGACGACGTGCAATTCTGGTAAATACCGAGTTTACTTGTTTCGTGTGAAAACAATAAGCTATTGCGGTTTAATGACTCCAATTATGGCGCCTGCCAGTGATTTATTCCATTCATTATTCATCGTTGTTATTATTTATGGCAGATTCGGCAAGATGCCGTGGGTAGATTTTCTTTTTCAACTCCGATCTCTTCCAAATTTGACAGTTATCGAGCTATGCACTCTCCAATTCTCCCATAATCGAAAACCTTGCACGTAATTATATTTATGATCGCTGCTTGTTCGACACAGGAAATGAATTTTTTACTATTATTCTTATTATTAGCAAGAATCTGATTATTAAGTTACAGGAAGGAAGTTCAAGCTAAGTAGGCGTTGTTTCTTAATTAGTAGTTCGCATAAACACGTAATTACTCTAAAGTTTATATAGGAAGCGTAGCCTCCATAAAACTGTTCTTCGTTTGCAAGGTGAGACGGAATACCATCACGTAATTTAATTCGAAGGTCGAAATATTGGAGCAACACCCCCTTTTTTGGACATGGATTAACAAAATTGACAGAAAAACAATGCAGCCAAAAAATTTAAAATTCTTTAACGGGCAGTTGAAATTTAACGAGACTATTATAGGGCGGTTGTGCTTTAATTAAACGAACAGCTGATAACAAACCGCCATGTTTTAACATCAATACCACAACATTAAAAATACATTGTACAATAGGTATATTTTGGGAATTTTTTCAGCGGAACCATGAGATAAATCAAAATTCAGAAAAGAGAGTCTTTATTACACAACTTATGAACTATCAAAAATAATTTTTCCAAAGCGATACAAAACAAAATGTCGGCTGTGCAGCATTTCTAACGACGATGTCTTTTTTTGAAGGGTAGACGGCCGGTTGACTTGGAAATTTCCAAAAGTTGTTATTGTTGGAAATTTGGAAAAGTTGGAAATTTCCAAGAAAATTGTCAGAAAATTAAGTATAACAAAAGAACTATGTAGAGAATGTAGTCAGTCTTTAATATACAGTTATATTTTAAAGTCAATCGGTGAAGATTTGTTGGAGTTGTTAATCTGCTTTATGTTATGCAGGGCCTATTTTACCACTAGGCGTATTAGGCACGTGCCTAGGGCCCAATGACTAGAGGGGCCCGAAAAGAGAGAGTATAAAATCGTACAATAAAAATCAAATACTGACAAAATAACCCAAAAATTGGGCCTTCGATGCTATTAGTTACACTCGAATATAAGGGGCCCGAAAATTTTCTAAAGCCTAGGGCCCAACTCAGTTAAAAATAGGCTCTGGGAATAGATTGAAATTCTATTTTTGATTGTGGGATGTTCTGAGCGCAAACCATACTAGGATCAGGGGCAGCGCTAGGCACTATGGGAACTAGGCAACTGCCTAGGGCGCAAACCAGATCAAGTCAACAAACAGCAAAAGGTGCACTGGGGGTATTCCATACCCCCCAGACCCCCCCGGATTGCCACAAAACAGTTTTATAGTAGTAGCAGGTATGAAATACCCCCCAGTGCACAGTTTACTGTTCTAAATGTACTATTTTTTACTATTTTGGTTATTTTTTAGAAATAACCTTCCATAGTCAAGGAATTTGCTTGTTTGATGGTTGTACGACCTTCTAGCATTGCGGATATTTATTTCATTACTACGGGGTCGGTACCTTTTAATATTTGTTACTAAAAATAATACCTTAATTCGGATGCGCGAATAAAAAACAAAAGATGCACCCCCCCCCCCGGATTCCCACTTACATTTTGTGTCTAAACCAGTTTTGTAATAGCAGATTTTAGAAAATTCTATAGCAAACTAGATAATTAATTGTTAAAACTTCTAAATTTCGTTGTAAAGCTTTGTTGAGATTTAGTTCAACTGCTACTATAAAACTGTTTTGTGCCAATCCGGGGGTCTGGGGGAACACCCCCCAGTGCATCTTTTGTTTTTTGTTCGCGCATCCGAATTAAGGTATTATTTTTAGTAACAAATATTAACCCAAACCCAAAAATTGGGCCTTCGATGCTATTAGTTACACTTGAATATAGGGAGCCCGAAAATTTGCTAAAGCTTAGAGCCCAACCTTGTTAAAAATAGGCCCTGATGTTATGAAATGCTTTATAGCCGCCATTTTCTTTTGTACCGCTGCGGAAAAATTATTTTTTATAGTTCATTGGTTCCATAATTAAGATTTTTTTTTCTGAATTTTTATTTATTTCATGGTTCTGCTGAAAGATATTTCCAAAATAAGTCTAACGTGATTTGTAATGCTAATTCCGGGTTTTTCTTATAACGCGGTTTTCATTTAATGCGGTAGGAATTAACCGCGCTATAGTAGGGTTCATTGTATATTATTTTCATATAAATTTTCTGACGAAAGCGAAAACTTTAGTCATTGAAAGCTTAAAAATAAAATTGATTTTTATTAATATGATATAAATTTATAAATTGATGAGTTTTGAGGTCTTTTAATCAATTAAATTGACCGACGTTTCGAGTCTTTTTTACATATAACCCATTTTCAAGGATTTCGCGTTTGTTTACAGAATGCTGCTCTGTGGTTTGCGTCCGAGTTTATTTCTCATCATCTTGCTCTGTTTTCTTTGGTATATTTTAGTATTTACCAATCGGTAACTTTAGACTCGAGATAACTATATAAGACCTTCGTCCCAACTTCTACCCGCGATATGATCGCCTTTAGGGTTGTACCTTTTCTACCACACTTTGGGCCGTCTCAAGGTGTGCTTTGGTATACGTTTTTATGCAGGCTCATCTGGAAAAGTCGGGGAATTTAAGATTTTGCTAATTTTGTCAGAGAAAAGTTAGGGAATTTCTCATTTTTAGTGTCAAGCATTAAAATAAGTTTGGTTTTAAATTTTAAACCTAAAATTTTTTTAATTAAAAATTAAATTTTTTTCCGCGGCTACAATCCCGCCGGATCTTACGTACGAACTCATATTACCTTAATTTCTATCGCAGGCTTTACATCTATTATGGTTAAGTTAGTAGGTTAGTGTTAGTGTATGACTTTTCTTTAGCGAAATTGTCCGTAAAAAAGATATCCGCGCGAAGATATGCATCGGTTATGCAGGTTAGTGTTAGTTTATGATTTTTCTTTATCGAAATTGTCCGTAAAAATAAAATATCCGCGCGAAGATATGCACAACGTTGCCAGGTCTAGGGATTTTCCCCGAATCTAAGGATTTGAAAAGGGAAAAGGGATTTTGTTTAATTTTCCTGCAAATCCAGGGAAATTAACCCGTGTGGTGATAAAAGCCAACTGGTACAGCAAAAATTTGGAAGTTTCACTGTACAGTTTGCACGTAACACTCGGTCCACTCCTTTTATCTAGTGACATTGGCAATTTCGAATTTAACAGTTTCTGTCAAGCTAAGTCACATTTTTATTTTGTGTTCTGTTCCCGAAAGTTTGGAATTTGAAGCGGCTTTAAATTAATTTAAAGTTTTGTCGGTGTAGTATGGTATTTATTACCCTGGTAATAAAAGATGTTTTGTTTTCGTTGCTGCTGCAATTTAAAATTATTTTTTATTTTCAGCATTTTTGTTGGTCCTTGGTTTTTGTAGATTGCAGGTGTTGGTTTTTTGGTAATCACATTCTTCAGCGACAGATGTGATTTTCTTTGAACGCATTTGGTTTACTCGTGTTGGTTTTTGGAAACACTTGTCGTTGATAATTGTATGTTTGGAATAAATGACTTCTGTATTTGGTTTTCCGCTATCGCACCTGTGGGTGGTTTTCCGCGCAAGCGAGTTGATGGAGAATTAAACCTTCTAGTGTAAAATATTTTGCTTCGCCGTTGTGTTTGCATATTAAAATATCTAGGGAATTCCAGGGATAAATTGCCCGGCATCTAGGTATTTTCAACTAAACCAATATGGCAACACTGAATATCTTTCACACAACAAAAATGGACGGCGGGATTTCGACCCGGTTGAATTTTCGTTCGGCAGGATTTTGGTTCGACGGGATTGTGGCCGTGGGATTTTGTCCTAGTCCGGAAATTTTAAGTTTTAATAGAATGTTTCCTTTCAAATCTTTTCCTAACTTCGGGTTTGCTCATGATTTGATCAAGAATCAATTATCAAAAATGTATTTAAGGCCGGTTTGCAATAATACTTTAAGCTTAGCTTTTACTTTAGCTGAACTGAGGCTCAACGAATTTTATAAGTTTACACAACTGGAGGGAAAATTAATGTAAATTATAAATACCTGATTGATTGTTAAAACTTCCCAAGCTTTTGGAACAAAAATAATTTTTGAAAATGTAACAAAAAACAATAATTGTTTTAAATAACTAAATGTTGTACAATTTGATAGATGACATTAAAATGAAGCGACTAATCTGAGGATGAACTTCAATAAATATCGATCAATTTAGGAAATATTAAAGTTTCAATTTTCACGCAAGAAACACCCGGTTGTTTGAAGTGGGCGGGGCTTAGATGTATTCTGTTAACGGTGTGTGCAATCGATGTAAGTAGATGCAGCAAGTTTTGTGAAGTTTGCAGTGGCCGTCAAGGTGTGCAACTGTTAACATTGTTCTATAAATTTTTTAATTTGTGGGCTCATTTACATTCTATTGCCAACTTTTTTCAAACGGGCATAGAATTTTCTTGTGTGTAGTATTGGTTTTTTTTCAATATGTGACACGCGGGGGGGGGGGGGGGGTACAGTTTTGTAAAGTAATTAAAAAAAAAAGAATACCTAATTCTATTCTAATATTTCTAGTCGGATTTTTAGAACAGCGAATAGCGAACTTATACAACATTTTTGAAGAAGGTAATCGAAAAGACGCCGAACGATGTCTATGATCTCGTCAGGTGGCATTCCATCAAATTATTTAATGAATGATAAAACGGAACGTCCATCCATGTGTTTAAATTCCATACTTTTTTGAAGAAACCAACCTATCTATTAAAGCAGCAAATTTTTTTGTTTACAGAATCGAATTCTGTGATTAAATTTTTTGTGCCAATCAAAAAGCGGCGTAACCAAATAATCTGATTTCGATTAGCCATTTCGAAGATTTGTAAAATAAAGAGCAAATTTCAATTATATTTTCAATTACCTGAGGATATTAATAATCAGCCGTAGGATGGTCGAAACAGGACTTGATTAAGGGGTGATTTGTTGAGAGTGGAATATCTCAGTAGCCTAGCAACGCGCGATGAACTGAGTATGACCTATAACCTTTCACCTACATACTGCGGATGTCTCCACAACTTACCCTCTCGTTATTTATTATTTAAATTAGCAATTAAAATTCATTTGAAAGTACCTTATATACGCAACGCCCACTATCCTTTTAAAATTCATTTAGGATTAACCGAAGCTTAAATGACGATCAGTAATAAGTAAGCAATCAGCCTGTCTAGATTTAAATTTGCAAATTTGGATTTATTGCAATTTCTTTTTTTTTGTATAAATTCATTTTCCAGGTTCGCTCGCCCACTCCTCGTAATTCAACAGATGAAATTGTTTCTTTAGTTTTGCTTCTTTATTATGCTAATTTGGGTCTTCATTAAGAATTGTTTTCAAGTTTCATTTGCTCGAACTTTTTAATTCAATAGCGAATTCCTTTGCATTTTCAACATCACGAACCTTTTGAAAATACCGGAGTAATAGTAATATTGGCTACCTTTATCGGACTGGAATGTGAGGTAAATGAAATCGAAACCACCAAAAACCCGTTTAAAAGTGTAACATGGTTTTTGTTCTAAAAGTTGCGGTGGGGTCCTCGTACTTCCAAAATTCTAATAACTTCCGGAATTTAAAACGCGCCGAAGTTTAAATTAATTTCTGTTCATGTTAAACGGAAAAACGGTGTAACTGACACATAAATTTGGTTAATTAGAAAACTTTTTCCTTATTAAATTCAATTAATAAATTTCGGGTAGTCGACTTGACAAAACTTGATGTATTGTACATTCTTAACTAACTATTAATTTCGTTCGGAGTACATAAATCTTTTTCCGTCTTGTAAACTCCTTACACATTTGAATTTGACAAAGCCCCAACAAGTTTGCGGCGTTCTTCTCGTCGTGTTATCTTGTCGGAATAATAAAGTTGTGTAAAGTTCTGAAATTAATTGTTAGATTAATGGCTGGAGGAATAAGAACATGCAAAATGGCTTTTCTTCTCGTATTCTTTGATAGATGTGTGTTTGTTTGTGTGTTGTGTGAGGTGGGAAAAAATTAATTGGTTTTTTTTCCTTGGGGGAAGTAAATTGAGTTTGATGTTTTTCCACCAACCACACCAGGATAATTGAGACATTTTCCGACGTGATTTATTAGAACGTAGGCGAGAAAAGCCATAATTACCGGTAATGTTTCTTGTTCGAAATTTTGATGTTTAATGGCGAATTACTAATTAAGATAAATCGAAATTATCGTTTAGTCTGATGACGATGGAATTGGGTTAAACGTTAAAGGAATTACGATTATGCTCTATTTCTAAAACATATTCATCCAGAAAATTGTGCAATTGTATTATATAGGATGCTTCACAAACAATAATTTTCTGTGGCTTGCCAAATTATTATTATTCGATTAATTCGTATCTGCCCCACGTTGGGCGCCAAATAAACTTTTTATAAATTTCTAATTACTGACCGTTTTTCGTTGATCGACTATTGATACCGATTTTTACAATTAAAATTTATTGGTGAACCTACTTGGGAGTCTTGGGATTGGGGAAGCTTAGATAGACCAAACTTACTGTACAACTACTGGATTTGGGAATGCCTTTAATAGTTGATGTTGACCGCTAGCTTTACGTGCCCTCCGGAGCACGATTACTGATTTTATATTTGTTAATATTTGATAAGGACTACAACTGGTCCCGAATGGTAATTATGGCAGTTTACTAGTGTAGAAACGTTTAGATGCTTTAATAATTTATGATTCAACATTATCTCGGCGAAACACTGTTTATTGGGATGCCAATTTCAATTTATTTTATATAAACTCGATTGTCCAGGTTGTGCGGCCTGTAGGTTGCACTGATCCGTAACTGTCCAATTTGACATGGCTTTTTTATTTAATAATAACTAGGATGTCAGGCGGCTGGTGGCCACCGTGATCCCGTAGTGTTTGAATGGTAAAGAATTGGAAAAGTGTGCAACTTGATTGCCTAGGTTGTGCAGTCGCACTGACCGGTCATTCTACCTAAACCCACTAATGATTTTAGATTGTCAACTTAAAATAAGATAGATATTTTTATTTAATGATTAAATTTTGTATCTAATGGAGGGGAATCACCGTGGCCGATGACTGGAACCCCAGAGGAATCGAGTCTACCAGAGTAGATTCGACCAATTGCGTTTACGAGAATCTCAACTTGCACTTTGGAAGCGTCGAAATACCGCTTGTGCCAGCTAGTACTATAATAAAAACTGTATAAATATATTATTGGATGAAAATTCTTTGAATTGAATTTCAAAACAGCATTTACAATAGCTTATTTATATTTTACTAGCTGGATACCCGGCTTCGCCCGGGGTCTCATTAAAAATATAATACTTTGCCTTAGTGTGTGTACTCTAATGTTTCCAGTCTTGCTTTCCGTTGCCGGTTTGTTTGTGAAGCCCGAAATACTTTTTTTTTGCGTGATCAGCGATTTTCGATTCGCTTCGCCCGGTTTGAAAACCCAAATATTAAAACTCGTTTTTTACTGATGTTTTACAGATGTTTTGATCGTATTAAGCTACTTAAGAGCTTAAGTAGCTTAATCCGTTAATTAACTAATTAATCCGTTAGTTAATCCGTTTATGCGCGTCAGCTAATTTTGTGAGATCTCACTTTCCTTTCAACTTTTTTAACATTTTCTTGTTAAAAGAAAACCAACAGTGGCGTAGCCATGCCCCCCCCCCCGAAATTATTATAAATTTTTATACATTAAATTTTTATAACATTTATAAATTTTGTGTAATAAACCCTTTTTCCGACTTTTTAAAAATATGTTTTTAAATAGTTCGGAGTGGGTGCCCCCCCCGAACTAAATTTCTGGCTACGCCACTGTGCGGAGGTTTCAGACACTGTGGGTTAATTTGTGCTTGATGATGAGAATTCTCTTCGGAATAATATCGAAATCATCATTAGTCCACTAAAACCTAGCCGCGCATGTAAGTTCTGGGGAAAAAAGTATCACCTTATCCTACAATAGAACTGCCGATCGATAATCTACGAAGTACAAAAATTTATGTTGTCATTCAAGTGAAACGGTCCTACTTAATGAAGTTGATCACAGATCATGAACAAAAATTATTAATTCTCAAACTAAGACCGGGGGTCTGGGGGGTATGGAATACCTCCCAGTGCTTCTCAATCTCCTGCTTCTTTTGACACACCTACGGTTTAATCAGTGTAGTCGGAGTTATCTCGAAATATTCAGTATTTAGTATGTAGTCAAGTCATCTTCTTCATCTGGTGACGGAATGTTGGCAATGACATTCTTTGGAATTACGTTTTTCACGTCGGCAAAGAGTGACGTCGGTCTGAGTGGTGTTGATTGTAGTTAATACAACGTAGAGCCGGGGGGGGGGGAGTATTAGTTCACACGAGAATTTGTACCAGGTTTTTAACGACATCAGAGGTGTATTCGGTGGGTGGGAATTGTAATTTGCGAGGCAAAATCCATTAAGTATGGAAATAAATAATGTTAAGTCAAGTAATTCGGCCCCCTCCAAGTTGAGGTTCTAGTTACGCCACTGAATGTGCCTGGTACTTCTTTTTTTGTTTTGTTGTTATTTGTGAGGTTATGTAATTAATGACGTAATAGTGATCAGTTAAATGATTTCCTAAAATTAATTAACCTAGTGATTATTTGGGGACGAAAATCTAATTTATCAAAAATAGTGTAAAGAATAAAATGAACGGAAAAAAATCGCTTATATTGTGGACAAAAAGGATGAAAATGAAGATGAAGGTAAATAACTAATAAATAATCTGTTAAGTAATAAAATGTATTATAAGATCGGCATTCCAAACAATCAAATTTAAAAAAATTATGTAGTAAGTATTTCAAAAAAATTAAACCTACTAAACGGGCCGTTATACACGTGTTGCTTTTTAAGTTTTAAAACAGTGGCGGCTGGTACGAGAAAGCGATGGGGCGCCCGCCTTCCCTCCCAGAACGGAATATTAAATCATCATTAAATTTTAAATATATAAATTGATATTAATGATAAAAAATCGAAGTTCTTTTTTTAAGATTGCTTATAATAATTAGTAGATATTATTACCAAATGTAACCGGGGGGGGGGGGGGTATGAAAAATTCTCAAACACACCAGTAATTATGTTCAAAAGATTATGGAATTTTCTTCAGTACTTTGCTAATTCAAAATTACATAATAGTTTTAACATATCAATGTATCTGTTCATAACGACCTCCTGATTGGTGCATTTTTTACCAACCTAAAAATTTACTAATTAAATATTAATATTATTAAATTATTATTTTTCACATTATAGACTTAATTTATCTATCTGCTTACGGGGTGATCGGGGTACACACCAATCGAGTTACACATAATTTATACATTTGAGGTCATTAAAAAGAACCGCCACTGTGCGTTAGTCAAAATGAGATTGTCATCACAGTTTCTGTTATTATTGATTATCCGACTATTTATAATCACTCTATTCGTTTCTGCTTCTACTGTTTCTCTAAAAATAGTGTTGAAATACGTGTTAAACAAAGGAAGGGAGAGTGCGCATCCCTGTTCAACTCTACTAAAGAGCTGAACATGTCTGGGTGAATAAATTGGAGTAAAATATGTGGTTAATAAACAAAATATTCGTAAATGTCAATGCATCATATTATAGCATTGATTCATAATATAAACAAATGAGTGTCGGATTGCTACGCCACTGAACTATTAATAATTTTATTATGTAAATTTTTGTGCTGATTTAAATTTTTACACTTTGATCACGTAAGTGATTAATTGTTTATAAAATTCTGACTAATTGGTTCAAAATACCGGCCAGTTATTGGAAACTCGAGTGCATACTTGAAATTCTATTTTTGTGACAGTTTTGAAAAACATATCAAAGTAGGGACTCGTGCACAGGAAGGACCAACTTCCTGTCGATCTTGGCGGTTAGTTACACTAACTTAGTGCCGCAGTAGTCTCCGGGCACTCGGTCATAATTGCGTTAATTATGTTATTCCAGTTTTGCTGTGATTTTTTAAATTTATGTGTTATCGCTTGTTTTTATGTGCCATTTTGTTTGTGCAATGTTAATGGATAACATCAATTTTTAATTGCGTTTCGTGAGTGATTACCATTTTTACGATTTTGCAAATTTCTCACAATTTCACTTTCCAACCTCAGGTTTACATACAGGGCGTTTAAGTCGCGTAATGTTTTTACGAAACCGGTATTCTCTCCAAATGGATATTTCGAAACCGTTTTTCTTGTTAGTCAGTAGAGTAAACAAATGGGGTTTGGACATTTTATTTCGACACTTGTGACGAGATATTTACATTAAAGTAGAGTAAAAAATTCAGCTTGGTTCAACACGCGTCGAACGTTAACAAGTAAACGCCGCATTTTTTAAATTCCAACTCTGCTCCGCCTTGACATTCTAATTTTTCACGTCGGCGTCGCCCTGTACACCGCTAATTGAAATTTTAAACGACAAAATCGTTTTAGCGGTTTACAATTTCTCAATTATTGCAATGTCGTTAAATTTTAATTTGCCTATAACAATTTAATTAAGGCGTGTGCCTTTTCAGCCTTCGCTTGGTTCAGTTTTCATAAATTGCATGGATTTTTCCAACCCAGATTGAAGATGACCCATGACGACTGAAAAATCCTGTTGATTTTAGGTCGTTCTCTTGTAGTTTCCGTCCGCTTTTGATAAGCAGAACAAATAATGTACAAATTATGTGAGATTAGTTTTATTGGATTATTTTGGCCGTGAAATAATAACTTATTTGATAATAAATTGAGGAAAATTAGATCAGAATTTGTGATGATATGAAGAATTTAAAAATTGACGACATGAAAATCGATTAAAATAGAAGCGGTTACGCAAAAAAGGAAATGACGGAATTGTATTAACAATTTAGGTTCTTTTACTAAACATCAGTATGGAAGCGTTCGTACAGGTTCAGGAAACCCCCTGATGATATCTGATAAAATGTCAAAATATCCGTCACCAACAGGAAAACATGTGGGTACGAAATTATTTCAAGTCTTCAAAACTTACGATATTACGCGAGAGCTAGGTTTGGTGTTTTCTAAAACACAGTGCTCGAGAGCTTGGGTTTAACGAAATGAGGCTCTCAGGTGTAGTCGTGTAGTCTCAACTAATGGATGGATCAGCCAATAAAAAATACACTTGGAAATCTATACGCACAAGGAAGAACCACTGGTTGTTTAAAAAAAATTAGAAAAACCTAAAGGAGAAATTAAAATAGTCATAAATTAATTATAATATTAACTAAACGCAATTAACCCTTTTTAAAAACTTTCACGGAAACAACTTTCTTAAAGTTATAAATCCTGACCACAATTAAAGCGATGCGCAAGGGAATATGTATTTTTACAATTTCAAGCAAGCGCAGATTTCTGGAGGGGGGGGGTTCGGCATTACTACATTTTTTGCCATAAAAATCGCTTTTACAGCAAAACTTTTTAGAAATTTTTTGTTAAAAATTTAATTATTTTCAATTTTGTACCTATACCTTTTCCTATTTTGTCGCCCCGATTTTGACTGACAGCGACTTAAACAAGACTCTGTAAAACACAAAAAAATGTTGTTACCTGTATCTCAAAATCGGTGCAACGAAATACAAAAATGAATAGGAATTTTTTTTTGGAAATTTCATTGCCTACATTTTTATTCCTATTCATTTTTTTATTTCGTTGCACCGATTTTGAGATACAGGTGACAATATGTTTTCTATTGTACAGAGTCTTGTTTAAGCCCTTGTCGGTCAAAAACGAGGCGACAAAATAAAAAAATCTATAGGTACAAAATTGAAGAATGAAATTTTTACAAAAAATGTCTAAACAGTTTTGCTGCAAAAGCAATTTTTATATTTCAAAAAACGGATCCAAAATGTGTAATTTACATTGTCAACAAGGAGGGTTCGAATATTTTCGTTGGTCACTGTATATATTGAAAAGCATTTAGAAGGAATTTTAGGTTCAAGTAACTTTTGGGTTAACCTTCACCAGAAGATATTAGATAACACTAAATTGAAGCGATTAAACTACGGAAGATCATCTGATATCGATTAAATTATCGGAAATAATCAATGTTTTACAGAAGAACACCCACTTCTTAGAGGTGGGCAGAGGTTTTGATTCCGTGTACGGTACGTGTACCCGACGCGACGTAAATATGTGCAGCCATGTGTTTTAGTGAGCGCAGCCGACTGCAGTTGTCTTCTAGCTGTGCAACTGTTAACATCAAATTATAAATTAATTTTAAATCGGATTACATCAATTATTGCCAAATTTTACTTAAAAACGGATTCCTGCCATTGCAGTTTCGATGGTTTTAAAATATTTACGTGGATTCCAGAGATCCCGTCTTTCTATATCCGTAATTTTTGAGTTTGGGCGGCTTCGGGGATGTTTTGTTATTTTAGTTAAATCTGTCATTCATAAAAAATACAGTAAACGCAATCCCAATTGACAGATTTTGGGTTTTTTACACAAATTTTGGAAAATATTTGCAAACTATTATTTACTCCCTTAACTGCCACAATTTCATTAGAAATTTTTTAAAATCCGCGCCAAAGTTATCGCACTCTTTCCAATATTACAGAAATGGTTATTAGCGTTTAATACCTCAAAGATATCATCAACATCTTGCGAGGGAGACAGTGTATTTAGCGGGGGTTGAACTCACGACCCGGGCATAACAATCCCACACTCCAACTGGTAGCCTTTAACCTTTGCTTAAAAATTTTTTAGTAATGCACCCGGTTTATGCGACTATAAATAGTTTTGGGAAAACATAAAATAAGTATCTCTAGAATACCCACTTGAACCAACACATTTATTTATTTTAATTATTATTACATATTATTTTATTTATTCCCACTCGTCTGGAGAGCTAGGAAAAGTTAGGGAATTTTAGATTTCTCTAATTTTGTCAGGGAAAAGTCGGGGAATTTTTCATTTTTAGCGCCAAGCCAGGGAAAAATTTTTGCACCTTAAATTTCTTCTTTTTTACCTTTTTATCTTCCGATTTATTGAAATGTCAGAGAAGATTTTGGTTTTTTGTCGGGGAAAACCTGGAAAAATCACGGAATTTGCTTTAAAAAATTCAGTGGGAACAGTGGGAAAAAACAGTGACATTGGGGAGCTTAATTAAAAACAACTACTGGGAATTGCGGAGCTAGAACAGCCTCTCTAAGCCTACACAATTATTATAAACATCCCTAAAGCTGCCCGAACTCGAAAATCGGGGGTTTAAAATAGCTGGAATTCGTTAACCATAGAACTTGATCAAACACAGTTCTTATACTAGTAACTAGATTTTATTGTGATAAAATCAAAGAAGTAATAATTATTTATTCGTGTTTTAGTAACTCGACCTACTAGGTTATTCGATTGTATGCGCTATACACTGTCAAAATTGGCCCTAGCCAATTTGATATTAGAAATAATATTAAAACTTGTTAAATCTGACAATGCCGAAAAAGCGAAACCGATAATCAAAAATAAATTATGATGAAATGAAATTTTACGTTTACCTGGATTATTATTGTCTGGAAAATATAGATTCTTGTTCTACTAATTGACGGGATAATTAATAAAACAAACTTAATTGGAAAGCCTTTTCCAGTTGACAGATTTTTATTCGAATAAATTGAATTGAATTTAAAATTTTGACTTTTATGTATGTCGTTTGGCCGTTTTTCCGACCGATATATTCGATATCTCTATGGATACCATTACGGAACAAACGAATTTAAAATTACGTTTGGGGAAATCACACCAAATTTGACTATCGAGTCTGTATATCTTAACGATTCCTATTTACGAGTTGTCTGATTGTCCACAGAGATTTCAATAGAAAAGGTTCATCAAAATGAATCCAACATTGATCTTCTCATTAGTAGAAAGAAACTGAATTAACCGTATTGTTCTTATCTTTCATCTTTATGTTTCTAGAAGTACAATAAATTAAATATTTTTTAATAATCTTGAGAAATTCTTAATTGTGTATTTTTAATTTTTCACTTAATTTTTCTCTCTATTGTCTTCAAAATTTCTTCTTTCAATAAATAATTTTTATTCTCGTCCTTCAAACTCCACTAATTAAGTAAAATTGTTTTTGTGATTTTAAGTGTTCCTGTGCGTCTTTTACAACAAACGATTAATAATTTGATTAAGTAGCTATCAATTTAAACTTTGAAAACGATGCTGGAATTTCACTTGAGAAAAGCTCTCGAGAGGCAGGCAGCGTAATATTAAACACATGGCAGACGACGCGACTACAAGAAAATAACTTTATTTTTCGTGCTTTTTTTCCCAATCGCCTCGTCGAAATAAAATTATTCACACACTTTTCAAATGGTTTTCATTTGTTTTTTGTTTTTTGGATCGTAAGTAGGTTCTTGAAATTTCCAGACGTCGTTTCTTTCGGCGTCTATTTATATCAACGCACGAGAATTGGTAGTAGTCGACGCTTTGTTTTCTAACTGCGAGGTTGGAACGAGAGTGAAATTGTGAGAGAAGTTCAAAATTTGAAATTTTTTCAATTTGACTTCTTCGTAGGTAAAAATTTTGGAAAATGTTTAAACACACCATAAAGGGTGCCATCGAGCGCGATCACTTAGTAATTAGGAGAAGATCCACCAAGACTTTAATCCGATACAACCGACGGAGTTCGTACAATTCGCACGATAAAGTCGCCGTGCGAAAATTTCGCGGCAGGATACAATCCATATCTTGGCCCAATTCTAGTACCGATCCAGAGGTACCAAGAAAGTCCCAACACTGCAAAACCTTTTGCTAATGCTTATTTTTTTCTTCCAGATCGATTATCCAGATATTGAGCAAAATCGTAGGCTTCAGCAATCTCCTATCATGGATCACAATCAATTTCGTACCACAAATATTATGTTCGATGATAACGTAAGTAATTTTATCTTCTACTTTTTTTTTTGCAAGACTGTCATGGTTTTTTTTTTCTTAGTATGGCTCGACTTTAACGCGTCCAAGTCTTTACCACAAATGCAGTCGAGGTTCACATTCTTCAGATACTAGTTCGGCCTACAGTGGTTCCGATACGATGGCCTCTAATCATTCAGAATTGGATGGAGATGAACTCGACCTTACAGGTTTGGTCGAAAGCATCGTGGACAGTGACGAGGATGATGATTTGGCAGAAAGCATGGATGTAAGTCCTTTCCCTTATCGAAAAACCTTTTCCTAATACAAATTTTACAGAGCTTGACGGTTAGGGATCGGGTGCGGGATTGTTTGGAACGCGATCCTGCCGATAGGTCTGAGGATGACGTGGAATCTCTCCTGGAATTTACTCAACATTTAAAGGCCTTCACCAATATGACTTTGGCAGTTCGAAGGGCTCTGTGTTCTGTTATGGTAAACGCTTGCCATTCCATACGATAGAATCTTTCTCACTTTCAATTTGTAGGTTTTCGCCGTGGTGGAAAAAGCAGGAACCATTGTGATGAACGACGGGGAAGAATTAGATTCTTGGTCTGTGTTAATCAATGGAAGCGTCGATGTTGCCATACCTGGTCAGGACACGCAATCCTTTACGGTGGGCGATGCGTTTGGAATTTTGCCCACCATGGATAAATTATACCATAAAGGCGTGATGCGCACCAAATGCGATGATTGCCAATTTGTTTGTATAACCCAAAGCGATTACTACAGGTAAGAAAGCTGAAATTACCGATTGTTTCCAATACCGATTCGTTATTCCTTTAGAATCTTGCACCAAGGCGAAGAAAACACCAGGCGGCACGAAATTGATGGCCAAGTTGTTATGGTAACCGAATTACGCGGTTCGATGGAACCTCAGAGTAACAGAAGGGGTCACGTTGTGATAAGGGGCACTTCTGAACGTTTAATGTTCCAGTTGATCGAAGAAAATTCTTTGACAGATCCCACTTATGTCGAAGACTTTTTACTAACCCACCGCGTTTTTATTCCGAGTTCTTTACACGTCGCCAACCAACTCTTGGATTGGTTCAAAAATCGCGAGGTTCGGGACCGAGTCACCAGGGTGGTTTTGCTGTGGGTCAACAACCATTTCACCGATTTTGAAACCGATCCCGATATGATCGAATTTTTAGAAACGTTTGAACAGGGCTTGGAGAAGGAAGAAATGACGGGGCAACTGAGACTCTTGAACATCGCGTGCGCCGCTAAAGCCAGAATACGCAACGTGGTTTTGGCGCGACCCAGTCGCGACGAACCGTTAAATTTTCAAATCCTCGGTGGCTTTGAAAGAAAATTTGGAATTTTTATTTCGAAAGTCGACAAAAAATCTAAAGCGGAAGACGTAGGTTTGAAGCGCGGCGATCAAATACTCGAGGTGAACGGTCAGAGCTTCGAGCATGTGAGCCATACACGAGCTATGGAAATTTTGCGCGGAACCACACATTTGAGCATTACGGTCAAGTCGAATCTGCTGCACTTCAAAGAAATGCTCAATACTCCCGACAATTCGCCGCGACCGAGGGGACGGAAAACGTCAGAAATTTCGCGATTGCAACCTGATCCTCGTGCGAGATTGTCGAGCATCGATGGAAATTTGATGTTCAGTACGGACTCCCCATGTTCTCAACCGGTCAGCATTAACAGCCCTCAAAAAGATAATAAAAGTAGTAAAAGTTTTATGACGCTCGGGCCTAAGAGAAGACTGCAGAAGGCGCTTATGAAGATGAACATTTTACCGAAAACCATCATCAAGTAAGTTTGAATTTTTGTGTTGTCCGTTCTCTTTTTAATTTTAATTTTATTATTAAGTGTCAGCATGGGAATCGATCAAGTGGACAGCACTCAGCCTGTTAGTGCTTTGGGAACGAATTTGTTTCATTCACAAAGCAATCCAGATTTGATGTCTATTTGTTACGACGATTTGAGATGCAACGACTATCCCGAACATGTTTTAAAAGTAAGCATGCGTTCGTAACTCTCTAGCAACCTCTAAACTTGCGTTTTGTAGGTTTTTAGGCCAGATCAAAGCTACAAGTACCTTCTAATACACAAAGAGACGACGGCGCACGAGGTGGTCATGCTGGCCCTTCAAGAGTTCGGCATGACGGATTCCAGTAGTAATTTCAGTTTGTGCGAAGTGTCAGTGACGGACAATCAGACGATCAAACAACGCCGCCTACCAGATCAATTACAGAATTTGGCCGAAAGGATTGGTTTGAGTAGTCGTTATTATTTGAAAACCAACGGAATTACCGAAACTCTTGTACCTGATGAACTCGCGCCGGAGCTGGTGCGCGAGAGCGCCGTACACTTCTTACAACTGAATGCAGTGGAAGTCGCCATTCAGTTGACTCTACAAGTTAGTTTTTTTCTAAATGGTTTTTGCCCATTGTTACTACCTTTTTGTTTGTTTTAGGATTTCAGTATTTTTCGACAAATTGAATCGACGGAGTACATTGACGACCTTTTTGAGCTGCACTCCAAGTACGGAATTCCGATGCTGGAACAATTTGCCGCCTTAGTTAACAAGGAAATGTTTTGGGTGGTAACTGAAGTTTGTAACGAACACAACCCCGTGAGGAGGATGAAAATTATCAAGCAGTTTGTGAAAGTTGCAAGTAAGTTTGAGTTTTTTTGGCCTGGGACGTTTTGGCGTGAGCCAATTCGAAAAAACGGCATTTAAAGATGTAATCGGCAAACCGGTTTGCGCCGAAAACTGGTCGAACCGAAACGCCTCATGGTTATTTTGATGTGTAATGAGAGAGTCTAACTTGTTGTTGTTTAGGGCAATGCAAGGAGTGCAAAAATTTCAATTCCATGTTTGCCATCATCAGTGGGTTGGGTCACGGAGCCGTCTCTCGATTGCGGCAGAGTTGGGACAAATTGCCCGGCAAATATCAACGTTTGTTTTCCGAGTTGCAGCAATTGATGGATCCATCGCGAAATATGAGCAAATACAGGCAACTTGTGAGTGCGGAACAAAACCAACCTCCAATTGTGAGTAACCTGTTCAGGTTTGTTTCCTGATTGATAATAATTTTATTATTTAGATTCCGTTTTATCCCGTGGTTAAAAAAGATCTAACTTTCATCAACTTGGGAAACGATTCTCTAGTGGAAGGTTTGATTAACTTTGAAAAACTACGCATGATCGCTAAAGAAGTTCGCGGCCTTAGCAATATGTGCAGCAGTCCATACGACTTACTCACAATGCTGGAATTGGGTGGACAACCGGCAAGTAACGCGATGGTAGCTCTCAATCAAATGACCACCGGTTCTTCACAACATCATCCTCAAAGTTTGTTTTGATAAATCTTATCCGTACATTTTTTTAATTTCCTCTTTTAGATCAAAACACAGTTAAGCGACGGAAAAAATCTGCTGCTGTTCCTAACCCGAAAAAGATGTTTGAAGAATCACAGATGGTGAGGCGTGTGAAGGCTTACCTCAACAATCTGCAAGTGGTCACAGATGAAGCCAAACTTCACGAAATGTCCTTGGAATGCGAAAATTCAATTAGCGCGAATTCGGCTAATGCTACTGCACCGAGGGGCAAACGCCACCCCTCTCCCGCTCCCTCAACTACCAGTAGTACAAGTAGCACCAGTGAAGACCGAAAACCAACCACCGCCAAGTTTGGTTCTGCGTCGCCTCAAGCAGTCAGAAAATTACTCGCACTTTCTGAACAGAACAAAACGAGACCTCATCAACCGAGGCAACCCCCACTACCGCATGGTTTTAATGGGCCACAACCCAGTCCGATAGTCAGAAGAGCTCCTAGTTCAACAGGTACGCACGTTTTTTTCCTTAATACTTTCAACACTAATTTAATTCTTGCAGGAAGCTATTCAAGTTATGGTAGCTCGAGTAGTTGTGGTGCTGGTGGTCGGGCAATGCATGAAAGGTCACACTCGGACACGCCCACGCCTCTTCCTTCTGTTGCACTGTCTGCCGAAAGCAGCAGCGTGACTTCACTCAGTAATCTACCTCTTAGAAAAACTTTAACGTCAGGTAAGTTTTACTCCATCCTAAAAAATATTTTGGCAAATTTGGGAGACCTCAATGGTCGTTAAATTCACACCATCTTGTATAAATTTTTTTCACATTTTGTTGAATCTATCTTCTTGAGCATGAACTTGAATGCGCATGTTGTTTGGTACAGGCTCGGTGGCTTCTTCTGATTCTGGACATAGCACCAACAGTTCTGGTGATGGTTCCGCCGTTTTACCGCACTCTTATCAGTCTCAACAGCGATGTCCTAGCCCGTCTAGGCATCCTCCTGCTCTGCCAGGTATGTAACAATTTTTTTTCTGACTTATTTGTGTCATTAAGAGAAATCAAGTTGCAATTTTGAATTATACACTGTGCATGTAATTTTGACAAATTTGTAAGATGGTTGTATCTGTTGTGGTGGTAGGATGGTATTCCCGCGTTGGTGCTATCCCTCCCTACCCTGATGCTGTGGCCGTGTTACCTCCTTTGCCCAATGCTTTGCGTAATGGTAAGTGAGCATTTATGGAATGCCGGCTTTTTTAGTTAGGCAATTTCTTCTTTTTTTTTATTACTCAATTGCTTTGTAAATGCTTTGTGTTGCAAGTTCTATGTATTTGGAAATGACCCGAACTTACGTGGTTTTTGATTTTATGTTTGTGGCAAAACAAATTTGAAATTATAATGTAGTGGTTTGCTTTTATTTCTTTGAAAGTTTGCAAACAGTCGAATGAATTCTAAGAGAACTTGGAGCATTTGTGTTCCAATTGGTTCAGGCAACGGACAGCAACGTGTAACAAACTATTCAAATTTGAATTTGCTGGAATTTCAAGAAACAACTGCAACAAAGAGGTGACTCTTCCTTATATTTGGTGCACAGGGTTGTTAGTTGCAGTTGTTCCTAGGAAATCATACCCGAAGTGCTAATTTGAACTGTTAAAAATGATCAAAAATTATTTTCTGGCCAGCTTTTTTATACGAAACAATCGACTGCAGGACGTTAGCTTTTTGTTGCCTTTTTAAAAATTATAACTGGATTTCTTGAAGAAGTCTCAAAAATTGACTGCTTATAGCAATGCACTTTCAACACTTAAATTCACCAAATGCAAAATTTGATCAAAATTGTTATTTTTTTTAGAATTCTGATTTTAATATATCGAAAACGCTATTTTGTACTGCCAATGCTGTTTAACTTTGTTCTAAGTGTAATAACTCCCCTAACTCCTATGTGTTATTAATGTAGGTCCTGGTCGACGGCAACAGCCTCCGGCATATAGCGTAGCTGCACAAATGGCTCGCTTACATCGATTAGGTAGAGCACATTCGCATGAAGGTGTAACACAAGGTTATCATTATCACACGGATCCTGATACAGATCATGGTAAGTTCTGGACGAGATAAAAACACAATATATTGTTTCAATCTTCTTTTTTCTGCCCAAACGACAGATTATGGTATAAAAAATATGAGTTACGAAATTGATATGACTGATAGCATTACAGAATCGGCATTGTGTGATGTAGATTCGATCATTGTTATGGTCTAAATGTGACACGACTCAGACTTGACTAAACTTTTGACTATGGACTATCTAGGTATTTTATTCTTTATATATTTTTTTGTTGCACTAACCTTTCTTATGCACAATCTTTTAGTGGTTTATTTGACCTGTAAGTTACCAAGACAAATTAAAATTACAAACTGTGACTAACATCTGACTAATATTTTAGTATTGTGGCTAGCTTAGCATTTCTAAAAATGCATAATGCAAAAAGGCCATAAAAATGCACTGACTGTTTATGAAAAAATTTAGGAAAAAATTTGAGAAGCACCGATTTTTAAATATTTTTGATTAATTTTTAACAATATTTTTTTTTTTAGATGATGAAGAAACCCAAGTGTCGGCAGTTTGAAAGCCTTGAAGTAATCTCGATGTGAATTTTAATGTTGCATATCTTCCTATTGTACTACTACGTTTTAATACTCATAACTTTCTCATTGTAGTCGAACAAGAATTGTGTTCCGTGTTATCTAATGAAGAAAAAAACACCGGTACTCGGACAAACGTTTTTTAAACTCAAAATTTTTGTCACAAATCAAACGCGAACGTTTGCCGTATTATTTTGTACCTGATTTTATCATCGCCGCCTCTCGGGTCGCCCCTAATTATTTATTGTTTGAGCGATTAATTTTTTTATTATTTTGTAAATTGTATATAATTTTAATGACCGCGTTCCTGCTTGTTTGGTTCAGTATCCATCCGATTTACGGATCAAACTGGTTTGCAATATTAAGGATAATATAGTAAATTTTATTTTAACGAAAATCATTCCAAATATGGATAGGACTCTGTATATTTTTTGTGTTTATAACGAAAGTTGATGTACCTACGATTTTTCCATCTCGATGTGTTCTCTCTAAGAATTAAAATAAAAGAAAAATTTATTTAAATCAAATTTTATTGCAACATTGTGATTTTGCTTAAAGACATTTTTTATTTTTAAAGTTAGATTAATTTTTTTAGGAATTTATCGAATTTTTTACGTTTGAAAGTTTGGTTGCAATTTATTTAGGTTTTGTGATTCGACTAGTCACTCGACAATTAAGAGAAGGTTTTATTATTTGTTACATTTTGGTGCAAGTTCAGTTTGTATCGCAAATGTAAGATTTTAATACCATTTTTATTAGATGGATAGATGTATATTTTTTTAAATGTAACAAATACTTGCCTTTCTTTCAATTGTTCTTTTTTTATATTATATGAAAAGAATATCGCTATGTGTAATAATATATTTTTCAAATAGGTGTAATATCTGTATATTAGTGTACAAAATAATTTGAATCTACTTAAATAAATATGTCGCAAATTTTTCCATTTTTTTTATTTTTTTGCCCTTTTCAGAAGAACTATGGACCTATCAGGATTACTAAAATTTATTTTATCGAAATAATTTATTTATCAGGCAATTTTATTGAACGAAGTCACCAAATATAATCGATGTCTAATAGAATTACAGTTATTAGCCCAAATTTTATGACCACCAGAGGGTCATCCCATATCAAGTGGTCAGTCTTGTTGCTTGATCATTCTATAAAAAAATTGATTTTTTTGTGTGTAAACATCCTAACGTGTTAGTAGTACGGTAGTACTAAATACTAAAATCTTCTCTGAGTTTTGTTTAAATATCTTTCCGATGCCGAATCACCATGCATATAAATACCCCTAGGGCTTTTGTACATTTTTTAAAAAATACTATCATGTGGGCCAGTCACTAAAGATGAGAAGGGTGTGGTAAAAAGGGTTTCAATAATTTCGATTATCTGTTTTGTCTTTTATGATATAAAAAATTGGTTTATAAAATTCAACGCTTGGGTCAGTGTCTGACCTGCGGATCATAAGTTTGTCAGCACTGGTGTAAAGCCTACACCAGGTAACGGGTAATAGCAGTTCAAATCCTGTTGTAATCTAAATTACAATTGGCTATTGGGAAGGCAATGGGAAACCACCTCATTAATTAAATTCCTAGTTTAGTACATCATCTTAACTTCGGCCAAGTAATCACCTAGGCGCTGAATAGTGTATGATACTTGAAGAAGATGCTAGGTTTTCATTTGATGACAATTTTAAATGCGGTAAGTGTTTTTTTCTAAATATCTTTGATTTTTTTATTCAAAAAATTGATATTCATTTACACAAAGAGATAATTCTTTGAAATTGCTTCAAAGTCTTATATTTTCTTCAAGTCTTGATCACGTTCCTGAAAATTTAAGAATTAATAAAATTCATTCCAAGTAGTGGAATGAGGAACGTGGAACCAACGGATTCATAGCTTTTTAAATCGAAATCTTAAAATATCGAGCCCGCATTGTAGTTGTGCGAAAAATTACAAAGCTCTAAAAAAATTCGAACGGTTGAGTGAGATGATTAATTTAAATAAAAAAGAATTCACTTATTTTATTGTCTTAGGTCCTCTAAATTAATTTCTTTTTTATTTCTTTCTTTTCTGCTTCTTTAGAGTTTTGTTCTGTGTATTATTCAAAAATTGTTATAAAGTAAGAATAAAAATTAAGGATACCTAGCATATAGCATTGTGTGTTCGAACGTTTACAGATTACGGATCCAGCCCCATAATATATTTGCTGTAAATCTAGAAAATTTTCATAGCTTCAGTCAGAGTTTTTATCTCTGTTTTGTATCGCTTCCTTGCTTATTCATGTCATATATTTTACAGAATTGAATAGTACTTTTAAAATTTTAGTATGATTAAAGTAAATGCAGTTTACCCAAGAATTGGTGAGATCATATCCGTTATTTCTCTACCAATGATGCACATGAATAGATTAACAAGATTCATGTTGCTGCGATCCAAGATTTTTGATTTGGGGCGGCCTTTAGGGATGTTTTGCCAACTCCGTGGGATTAAATACCTGCTCACTACTTCAAAGACTCACTACAAGTCCCATGGGACTCTCTTTATGTACCTACGTGAACTTTGCTCCCCCTTTTTTTTTTGAAATTATAAATTTTTTTGGTTGTTCTTGCTTGTTCTTCATTTATTATCAATTGTTCCGATATTTTTTTTTGATTTTACCAAAAAATATCGAACAAATCACAAAAACTTTTTTTGCCAGTTCCCCTTTTTTCGAAATTAAAATTACTTTCTTGTTTGCAATTGTTCTTGATTTGTTCTCAAATATTTTGTAAAAATAAATTTTTTAAATCTAAAGATAACCTCAAAAATCGCCAAATAAGTTTTTCCGCCAGCTTCTTTTTTCCCGAAATTAAAAATTTATTTGGTTGTTCTCGATTGTTCTTGATTTGAAAATTTATTTTTACAAAACAATTGAAAATATATGAAGAACAATCGAGAACAATTAAAAAAAAATTTTAATACGTATCGGATAAAGGGGAGCTGGCGCGAAATCTAATTTCGCTATTAACGCGGTTACAATTAGATTTAAAAAATTTATTTTTACAGAACAATTGAGTACAAATCAAGAACAACCGAGAACAAAAAAATTTGAATTTTGAAAAAAGGGTAGCTGCAAATAAAAAAGTTTTTTGTGAATTTTTCGATAATATATTTTAGCAAACTCAAAAAAAAATATCAAAACAATATTGAGAACAAAAAAAAGGGAATCCAAGTTTACGCACGTGATTATTTTATTAAAATATTTCTCGTTAATCCATTCATGTGTCAAATAAAAAATTATTTTAATTTATAATACTTTGGCTTTGAAAATGGGAAAAAGAGAACCGAAACGTTGGAAAAAAAATTGTTTAAATAAATTCTATAAATAATAAACAAATAAAAAATAAAATAATTAAGTCTCAATTATTTTTATTCAAAACTATTTAATTGAATTGAATAGCTGAATTGGGTAGTTGTAATTAAACAGGTAAATTGAGTAGTTAATTCAATTAAAAAGTTTTGTTCTAATAATAATGTATGTACTAAGTAATAAAATTAAAATAATTTTTACTTTAGTAAGAAAAGTTGTGTTGTGGCACGAAGGCTATTGAAGATGAATGAAATCGTATGGGGGGAACGGGGGGTTTACTTGAAGCGATAAAACATAATACGATCATAACTTCGAACCGCAATGAAATAGGTAAAAGTTTATTATGACAAAAAATTATCACCATCAAATTACCTACAACTTTTGTTCTATAAAATTTTTTCAAAATAATAAAAAGAATTAAAAATTTTTTTTTAAAATTTTAAAATTAAAAAAAATTTTTTTTAAACATTAATTTTTTTTATATTTCTAAGAAAAAATCTAAATTAATTGCCTATAAATACGCAATTTTCTTTGTATCTACATTGAATTTTAGTTATTTGTGATATATTCTTTTTATTTGTCTATCTGGTTTTTGCTTATTATTTCGATTTTCTGAATGTTTTTCACGATTATTGCTGATGATGATCTGATGAGATTTAGTGTTTTAGTTTTTTCTATCCAAGGTAAATAGGGATAATTTAATAAATTGGAAAGTTTGCGATTGCCACATTTAAAACTTAATGCCAGTGCGAAATTGCTGCTTTTCAGTTGATGAAATAGTTTCTTGCTGACTCATTAGGAAACTTAATGATAATGTCGATAACTTCTTTAGTAGAGTGAAATTAAATATGATAATATTTAATTTTGCAAATTTACAAAATTTTAAAATTTAAAAGTTAAATTGAATTTTGAATAAATCCAATAAATTGAATTGAGATGAGCAAAAGTGATGTAATCCATCAGATGATGAAGCTGAATTGTAAAATTTTGCGGTTTTCAAGTAAAATGAGTTTATTTTCAAAAAACTTCAAAATTCAAAAAATAGTTATCAGCACCACCTTTTCTAAATAATATTGGTTTTTCAGAATTTTTCAGAAACAAAACCGTTTTTTAACATTTAGCGGTTATCCTCAAAACCACAGAGTTATGAACTCAGGGGGGGCCTTGCCACGTGGAAACTTTCGTTTGCCTGGTTGCATAAAATTAAATTTTTTTTTTAATTTGAGCAGAAGTCAGACAAATGCAGTTGAAAATGTTGACATTCACTTTCAACACATTTTCAAATTATCCATAAATTATTATGTTTATTTTTTCTCTGCCCCCGAGAGTTGGAAACGACGAGTTGAAGGCAACTTGGAACCGAGTTTTTGTGACAACGAGAAACAAATTGTTGCCGAGAGAGTCTAAATTTTGGATTTATTATTTGAACCAGATTCTGAAACAAATAAAAAAATTATTACTTTCATCATTTGAAATCTAATATTTAAGATTTTGTGTGGACGAGGAAAATAGAATTGCGACTCGGGTTTTTGTTGCTGCCTTTTTAGGCGATCAAGCTTTCTTTTGAAATCCCCAAAGGCTGCCAGAAATTTTTGGTTGATGTTCGCTCTTTTATAAATTTGACCCACTTCCGAAAGCTTCAACATTTTTAGGTTTGGACGGTTTGAAACTGCTTGGGAGGTTAATTACTTCTAAGTTTATCTCCAAATATGGACCGAAATCGCACTAGAGCGCCACTTTCAAAACAAAGAGTTAGATGTTTATTTCGAAACTCCCTGTCAAGAAACGGGATATTTATAGATGTCACGATTTGAAGGCCCTTCAAATAAGTAATTCTTGTTACATTATCAAGTTTAACTTGAGATGTTCCTATTTTTAGAGCGCAAGTATATACATTAAACAAAAGCGGTCAGAGCACTAATTTTATTTTAAGAAACTCGGGCTTTAATAACCGTTTAAATATATCGCGTGTTTATATAATAAAATTAATTTTGTGTTTAGTAGCTCGATCCTGATAATTTAAAATAAACTCGATTTTTTTCCCGGTGGGCTACGTCCATTTTTGGCACCTTCGGATTTTCCCTCGTTACAACAGACCTAACGTGAAGCGGTGGTTGGAAGGGTAGAATAGGAATGGACGACATTAGGGCGGAAAAGCCAAAAAAATACTTACAGGTTGCAAAAGTTGAAAACGAAAACTCGAAAAATTGGAGAACACTATCATCGGAAACGTGTTCAACGAGTACTGGCACAGAACTCCATTTCGTTTACAACACCACGGTGAAAATTCTATTTTTATTTTGTAAACTTGGCATCGGACGTTAGACAGACTCCACGATATAACTTATTTTGCCAATCGGAACTTTAAATTGTACAAAATTTGATGCAATGTTGATAATTTCAAGTATGTGTGTCACCAAGTAATCGGTTCCTTTTAATCCAATGTTTCCCAAGCGTTTTGCTTCCTTTTAGACTGACAATCTTATTTTGAATGAAATTATTAATTTGATATTGGAGGTACAGGTGCTTACATGGGCAAATGAATCACATCTTGTTTCTTCGAAAGATGCATGTTGAAAATTGCAAATTTGGGCTTATTTTCTGGACCAAATTTTCAATTTCTTTAAATTAAAAGTACAGGGGTAGGCTGCTTCACCCCCAAAAATGTCAATAAACATTGTGGGTAAAAAAAACCGTTTGACGACTTAATCTGCTATGCAATCCATGATCTGAAACTTTTGCCAAGTTAAATTGAAATTAAATTATTTGGTGAAATTATCAAGACAGAATTATTAAAATTGCACTATAATTATTTCCAATTATAGAAAGTGTAATGTCAGATTATCCCCATCCAACCTTAGTGCTGAAGGAATTTGGTGACAGAGAAAGAGGCCAAGTTCAGCAGTTGACATCATAAAGCTGAAGATTGGGAATTTTAAAAGAGAATAAAGCAACTGCTTGTTCTGTTAATTAATGATCAGTAGAAGGAGGCTTTCAGGCAGTGGCGGCTCGTCCGATGAGGCAAGGTAGGCTCAGCCTCTTCTGAAATTCTGACCTATTAATTTAACTAATACAATTTTCATGAATATAACAACGTAAATTTTCGATTGTGAGAACTATCAAGAGATAGATACTCCTTTCACAACACTTATCCAAAGCAACACTATGATACCGCAAAAGCAGAATTCTCAGTCTATCATCTACTTGCAAGTTGCAAATGATGTAGTAGTCGTCACATGGACCACAAGGTTTTACCGATTAAACTCCGATTACACAGATTAAACCGTAGGTGAGTATGCATCCAGAGATTAATAAGCATTGGTGGGTATTCCATACCCCCCAAACCCCCCCGGTTTAAAAATAAACAGTTTTGTTCATGATATTTCGCTTAAATGACACCGCATTTTTAATATATCTTGTGAAATTTTCTCAGATTTCCTTTCACAATTTGCCTTGTGACTCACCCGTCTAGTGAGACATTGGCAGCTTTTACCATCCAAAACAGATGTGAAAATCTGTAATTTTAATTTCACTATGGGCTGATTATTACCTGTGACGTTGGCATTAGTAACATTAGAACTTTGTTCTTTGGATAATCACGAACTAGCTTAGTCATGGTAAAATAATCACATCTACCACATATGGAAAGCCGCCAGTGGGATGGGATTACACTTTTACACTATACTCTATGATTAGCCTCCTCAAATGTAAAAGCCACGAGCCGCCACTGCCAGAGCACAAGTGACACGCCTTTCGGCCTTTCCTTATTATGCGAGAGGGGAATCTCTGGAGAAATCTGGTGTACAAGTAAAAGAAAATCTGAGGAAATTCAAGAAATCTTAAAAAACTAGGAAATCCAAGGAAATTAGGAAATCTAGTCAGTCAATCAAATACTTTACCATTGGTTTACTTCCCAAAAATACTGAAATGAAAATGTGGATTTATTATGGAACTACTGGAATTTTGTTAAACTTAACTGCAATTCAACCACGGCTTTGCATTGATAAGATCGCTTGTTTAGTTACAGAATGGAAATTCTGGATTCGAATCTCGTACTGGACAGAATCGTACTAGAACTCATACTCAAAGGCGATCATGAGAAGGGGCCGTGTATCCTTGGTTCTTTTTTTATTTTATTAGCTATCCGACTACCACTGACGCGCATGAATAGATTTACAAAAAATATTTTAATAAATAAATGAGCTTACGCACTTTAACTGGAAACTTACGGATCTAGAAAGACATGGTATCTTCGGTGCCGCCCCAACTCAGAAATCATGAGTTATGGTAGTTCAGATTCACATTAACCCACTCATGCGCATCAAGACAGATGATACTGAATAAGAACAATTTTGCAATATATCAAGAGCGCAAGTGAGACGCTTTTCCTTATTGTGCGAGAGGGAAATCTTTGGGGAAATCTTGAGTACAAGTAGGTAGAAAATCTGGGGAAATATTTCAAAAATCGAGTATACAAAAATTAGCCTTGTGACACGCCAGTGGCGGATCCAGACAATAGTCATAATGAAATAAAAAATTTTTAAATATAAAGAATAAAAAATAGTTAGTACTTAATAACAAAAGTTAATTAAAAATTCGTTTTTTAATGAATTAAAAACTTTTGATGTAAATCCTCTCTACGGGGGGGGGGGGGCAATATTGCCCCCCACATGGAATTTTCATATGGCTAAACCGCTAGTGGCGTCGCGTCGTCGCCACTGAAATCGGATGGTACCAGATTATGAAAATTGTCAAAATATTTCAACAGAAAATTGACGAAAAACGTGGTGATCAACAAAAAGCAGTTCCTTTTAAAATCAACACCTTTTCGTCAATTTCAAATATTATAAAAATTGATATCGAATTTCGATAATTGAAAAACTATCGATAACTTCGATTAATCGAATGTCGATAATGATCGGAGTATCGAAGTATCGATAATCGATTAATCGATATTTATAAATAAAATATCGTTCTTCGATTAATCGATAACTATCAATATTTATCGATTAATCGATAAAAATTTCCAGCCCTACTACATAGTTCTACAAACAGAGAAAGTGTCTTTATTATAAGTACTGCAACTTTTTTTTCTCAAATAAAGAAACCGGTCGAACCCAAAATTGACCAATGAGAAGTCTTAAAAACATAAGACAATAACCTAAATTAGAAATATCGAAATATCGATAACTATCGAAACATCGATAATTTCAAAAATAAAATATCGTTCTTCGATTAATCGATAACTATCGATATTTATCGATTAATCGATAAAAATTCCCAGCCCTAGACATCAATAAATAGACGAGACGCAAAAAATACAGTGGCTCCGTATAAAGCACACTATTTTTCTGAAAATGTAAAAAATAATTATTAAATTTAACTAACATTACTTTTATTGGTGATGAAGGGCAGCATATTTTAGATTTAACAATTAAAGCCGCACTGTCCCCGGTCTTCTTTTAAATCTCCAACTTTCTTGTTCAATAAAATGAACTTACAGTAAGGGGGCGTCCATTAATTATTACGTGCGGCGATTTTGGAGATTTTTCGACCCCCTCCCAATCTCATGTGAGATTGTTTGACTTAATTTAATCCAGTTCTCTCGCAATTTTACAGTTTCTTATAGGAAAAAAATTACTTGATATTTGCCACCCCCCCCCTCTCCCCCACTTGAGATTGGGTAAGATTCGGCTTGACCCCCCCTTAACGCATCATGTAATTAATCGACGCCCCCGATGAAATTTTAAGTAGATTTGTGAAAATTAGGATGTATTTGTAAAATATGATATTTAACAGAACTAAAAAAAAATTAAAATAATAGAATTTTAACAATAAAGTGAAAAAATACAATAGGTACGTAGAAAATCACAAATTAAATAAAAATAATAAAAAAATACATGGATACTACATATATACTACTTGACTGAAAATATTTTGAAAACAAGATAAATGAATATTGATTGATAAAAATTTAAAAAAGTAATTAAAATTTAGTAATGCGATATAAGGCCCTATTTCACGATTATTTTAGATCTTCAGTTGCATATAGTAGCTAAGGAAATGAAGAAGTAAGAAACAAGAAAGAATATTTGAACTAAATTAAAAAAATATAACTAAAATTTAAATTAACTAAACATAAACTAAAATTTGGTTTAGAGTTTTTTTTTGGCATTTTCCTAGTCATAATGTGCGACTGAAAATCGAAAATAATTGTGACAAAAGTTTGCGGCAAAACTTTGGGCAAACAGACTTTTCAGTCTGTCATGTAAAAAAGGTAGTTACATAACTACCAACAAAATTCATAGTATTGATGAAAAAATCATTGTACTGATGAATTTTGTTCATTGGCACAAAAATGATGAATTTTTCATCAATATGATGATGAACGATTTTTTTCAGTGCAGCCTTAAAAAAATTGGGAGATTATGTGAGAGTGACGAACTAGTGCGGCCTTCCGGTCACATAAGATGGGAAATTTGTGTATTTATTAAAAACTCGGTCTTTCTATCTGTCTCTCTGTTTCAACCAAGTTCTACTAAATTCACTCATTAGGGGGTTATAGCTTCTCAATTCTTTAGTCGCTTGCGGTGCTTTTCAAAAGGGCTTGACACTCAATTTTCACAATAAAATAAAAAAATTTAAAAAAACAGAAAAGCTAATAAAAAAAAATTTAATAGTCCAATTAATAGTCCAGAATTTCAGAGGAGGCTAAGCCTCCCATGCCTCCTCTGGCAAGCCGCCTTTGATTTTGACTTGACAAAATTTGAATGACTTCTTTTCCCTAGAAGTAAACAGCGCCGCAGGTGATTTGTTTCGATGAATTGCGTTAAAATTAATAACATCGATAGATTTTCTTAAGATTTTGAAATATAGGTATAGAAAGAAAAAATTGTTTATTATTAATTAAATATTAATTTAATTATATTTTTAAAATTTACTTTCAATACTTTCAGTTAGAAACTGATCTTTGCTGATATGACTTGTCAAATGTAAACCAATAGAAAAATAAATATTTAAAAAATTTGATTAGATTGTTATCTATCTACTAGTGACGCACACGAATGAATTAATGAGATTTCCGCTACCACAATTCATGATTTTTGAGTTTGGTCAAGCTTCAGGGATGTTTTTACCAATTGTGTGAAAATTTTGTATGCTACACGTGTAGAAACGTGTCATTATCGTACTTTGTAAACGCGTGCGTTTGGTAATAACTTACTTTCTACACTAATCACATAAACTACTACTCGGCTGCGCCTCGTTGCATACGATCGACCATACTATGTAATCAAAGCATGTATTAGAAATCTGTTTTATTTTTTTATACAACAAACATTATAAGTTTTCGATTTATTTGAAAAAGTGAGGAATAATTAATTAATGCAAAATCGAGACGGAACCTTTCACTGTATATATTGAACTGCGACTAAAATTAGATTAATTAAACAAATCGAACTGTTCTCAATTTCTCGAACCAACGTGAGATGACTAGAAATTACGAACGCCCAGTAGATCATTATATTTTTAATTTTAAGTTTAGAACTTGATAAAGTTACCTAATAAGGAAACTTAAGAGAAACTAAATTTGCTGTTGTGCATTGTTCGGTTAACATTTCGGTACCCAAAAATTTTGATTGTGCAACTTGATGATTAGAATTTCTTAAGAAAAAATTGGCATCAGCTTATAATTTCGTCAATAAATAATTTGTATTATTATAATCATGGTAATTTCGTTATGAAATTAAATTATTATTAAAATTAAAATGAAATTAATTTTTGTGTTATGGGGCCTCATCAAGACAACTATGGTAAGAGGTACTATTATGGAGGGCTTGCACCTTGTCGCATACGAAAATTCCGCCACGGCGCGCCTCCTACAGCTTCAACAGGGCTGCCTTATTTGGGCGACGCCGTGCGTCTGCGTCGCTACCCCTAGCACTCCATACATGGATGCTACATACTATTTCGAGCCACCACGACGCTGCCTATATAATCTCAGCGACGCTTAGATGTGTTCACTCGCAGCCTTCAAGCTTAGCAGCTGAGTCCTTTCTGTCTGTCTAGGTTGGTATTTAGTGAAGTGTTTAGTGTATATTATTTGAAAAGTGAATTCAAACCAGTGCACATATTTTGGATTACTTTCCATTTTTTGGATTTTTTCGAAAAATAGTGACCGTCTTTCATTTTCAAAAATTTTTTCAGTTGAAAAGTTGAAAAGTTTTCGGAAACGGTTAACATTTTCAAAATTTTAAAAATAACAAAGAAACAATCGGAAGTTGCAAAAAAATTTAATTTGCGTTCGGTCAATTTTCATTCCGACGAAAAGTAAATTTTTCGCGGCGTTGGTTATAATTCATAATAATAATAATAATAATAATTATAAAAAATCGATTTATTTTACGTCTAAACGGTTTTTTGAAAAAAAAATTATTTGTAATTGGTTTAACGTAAATTGAATCGATTTAAGTGTAAATTAGATTATAAAATTGAGGATTAAAGCGGCAAGGCCGCCAGATTAACATTTTTCTTTCGTTTTTCAGAAGTAAACAACCACAAAAGCAAAAATGTGTGACGATGATGTTGCGGCGTTGGTCGTTGACAACGGATCCGGTATGTGCAAGGCCGGTTTTGCTGGGGATGATGCACCTCGTGCCGTATTCCCCTCAATTGTAGGTCGCCCAAGGCATCAAGGTGTCATGGTCGGTATGGGACAGAAGGACTCATACGTCGGTGATGAAGCCCAAAGCAAAAGAGGTATCCTCACCTTAAAATACCCAATTGAACACGGTATCATCACCAACTGGGATGATATGGAAAAGATCTGGCATCACACTTTCTACAATGAATTGCGTGTCGCCCCAGAAGAACACCCAATCTTACTTACAGAAGCTCCACTTAATCCAAAAGCCAATCGTGAAAAGATGACACAAATCATGTTTGAAACCTTCAACACCCCAGCCATGTATGTAGCCATCCAAGCCGTACTTTCCTTGTACGCTTCCGGTCGTACCACTGGTATCGTACTCGACTCCGGTGATGGTGTATCTCACACCGTACCCATCTATGAAGGTTACGCTTTACCCCATGCCATCCTCCGTTTGGACTTGGCTGGCCGTGACTTGACTGACTACCTCATGAAAATCCTCACCGAACGTGGTTATTCATTCACAACCACCGCTGAAAGAGAAATCGTACGTGACATCAAAGAAAAACTTTGCTATGTTGCATTGGACTTTGAACAAGAAATGGCCACCGCCGCTGCTTCCACCTCACTCGAAAAGAGCTACGAATTACCTGATGGCCAAGTCATCACCATTGGTAACGAAAGATTCCGTTGCCCAGAAGCCCTCTTCCAACCCTCATTCTTGGGTATGGAATCTTGCGGTATCCATGAAACCGTATACAACTCCATCATGAAGTGCGACGTTGATATCCGTAAGGACTTGTACGCCAACACTGTACTCTCCGGAGGTACCACCATGTACCCAGGTAAGACAATCCCGCCGGAACCTGTTTAGGAACAACAAACTTACGATAAACATTTTCAGGTATTGCCGATCGTATGCAAAAAGAAATCACCGCCCTCGCTCCATCAACCATCAAAATCAAGATCATCGCTCCCCCAGAAAGGAAATACTCCGTATGGATCGGTGGTTCCATCTTGGCTTCATTGTCCACCTTCCAACAGATGTGGATCTCGAAACAAGAATACGACGAATCCGGCCCTGGAATCGTCCACCGCAAATGCTTCTAAACAATTTCGCATGCGAAATAATTTTATTATTATTATTAATCTTATTGTATTATAAATTACATCTACAACTTTATTACGACTCTCAATGGTTTGACTGCCAGAAAGACTCTTTTTACATAATTATTATTACCTTACATGCAATCAACATCTTGTGAATACACGTCACTATTTATAATTTAATTATTATAATATTATTATTATCATAACAAATAAAAAACATCAGTTATTAATAAAATATACTTTTTGTTACTGTTAAATTCCTTATTTTTTCTCTCGTCGCACCATTCTCTCATACCTCACCAAATATGGTAATAACGGCAACGAAGACGCCGCGGCGGCTGGCGATTCTTAAATTAAATCGATCAAAAATAGAGACACGAGTTACTTTTTCGGTCGTAAGCTAAGAACCCCCTGGATCTTAAAATCTAAAAATAAACCCGATACACTAACATAGTAGGACCACCACGTGTGCCAGATAAAAGAATCTATTCTTTCATGTGCTCCAAAAATAAAATGTTGGGTACCAACTTGTACTACTGCACGGTTTCTATTTTTGTTCAAATTCAAGAGCGAATAAAAATTATTATACAACCAATAAAAAACGGGACCGACTTCTTTTTTTCTGACGCACCTACGTAACTCGAAATTATTTGCATCCTGCCGTTTGCCAATGCGAAGATTCATTTTAAAACCTTTTCCTTCAAGTTGAAGATCCGGTTGCGCGATTTATCTATTCGTCGCGTTTTGGCGCTATTTATTTGGTTTATTTTAATTTTTGACCTTTATGAACTTTTTGTTTTTATGTAATTGTTTTTCATACCAGTGTACGTCAAACTGTGCCGTATCGCAGCCTCCTTGAGGTTAAGAATAGCACGATTGGTGTTTATTTCCGGTGCACCTTGGGTGATCAAGTTGAATTATCCAGGTGAATTTTATCAAATTCAAAATAGCTCGTGCTTCATAAAATGTTCAAGTCAAATTGTGATGAAGGACCGATTCAATAAGTAAAATATTTTCCAATTTTCCTCCTGCATGTCGTCAAGATTTTTTTTCAAAAAAATTGAAAAAGAAGAAAAACTGTTTATTAAATTTGTTATTAAGATTCCCTAATTTTCCAAGACTTTTCTACATTTCCTGGAATTTTTCTATTTTTTTGGATTTCCTCAGGTTGTTGTTATCTCACAAGAGATAAAGAAAATGATGTACACAAAAATTAATGTTTTTATTCAAGCGAAAGATCGCAAACAAAAATTGTTCGATCTAGAAGCCGGGGGCTCTGGGGGGTAATCTCTTGAAGCATACTCAGTGGCGTAACAAACAGGTGAGAAACCCGATTACGAAGTTGTTAACGGGGGCCCTGCTTGTTATAAAATACAGGACTCAGAATTCCGACGATTTCCAGGCAATTCCAGTGATTTCCAAAGAATTCTTTCCAAACAAAGGCGAATCTAGACGAGTACCTACCCCCCCCCCCCTATTTAATTTTATTAAAATTTGAAAATTATAATTCTTATCAAAAATATATAGATAAATTCTAAAATATCCTAGAATTTTCTGTGATTCCCCACTTCACAAGGATTCCTAGGATCCTGAAATTTTTTAGATTTTTCGAGATATCTAAAGATATCTTAGAATTTTCCATTTTCTAAAATCTTCTAAACTTAAGAAGATCTTAAACTTTAGAATCTAAAGTTTTCTGTATTTCTCTCGATTTCCCATTTACTAAAATTTTCTCGAGTTTCCTGAGATTTTCTTGAAATTTTCATCGATATCTTGAAATTTTCTATATTACTACAAATTTTCTAAGAATCTGTTTCTTAAGATGTCTTGGAATTTTCCAGAATTATTTGACTTAGGAAAGTATCTTAGGAAATTCTATGAGTTCTTAGTAAAACAATGGTAAAACTTAAGAATGCTATTTTCTGCCCAAGAAAATCTTGGGAAATTTAGGAAATCTTTAGAATACCATAGATTAATTATTTTATTTCCATTTTCAATTTTCTGAGATTGCCAGGCAAACCCCTTGAGGGGGTTCTTTTTTATTAATTTAATTAGTAATTAATTTTTTGACCTAAATTAATTTATTAAATAAATCATGATTTAAAAATCACTCAAGGCTTTTAAATATTTAAATAACAAATAATTGTATTTTATTTAATATTTATTAGTTACAGAGGGGGTCCCGACATAACAATTACAGGGTGCACTTCTTTGAAAAATCTGGAAAAGTCATGGAAAATTTAAGATTTCCTTAATTTTCCATTTTTAGTGCCAAGTCAAAGAAATTAAATTTTTAATCGAGGTAAATAATTTAATTTAAAATTTTTTTTTAATTTTAAAATAAATTTGTTTTTAAACATTAAAATTAAATTTATTTTATTATTAATTAAAAATTTGTTTTTAAGTTTTAAAATTTATTTTATTTAAAAATTAATTAAAATTTTTTTTTTAATTTTCAAATAAAATTTTTTAATTAAAAATTAAATTTTTTTAATTATAATTACAGATTTTTAAAATTAAATTGAAATTGAACTTGAAATTGAAATTGAAATTGAAATTGAAATTGAAATTGAAATTGAAATTGAAATTGAAATTGAAATTGAAATTGAAATTGAAATTGAAATTGAAATTGAAATTGAAATTGAAATTGAAATTGAAATTGAAATTGAAATTGAAATTGAAATTGAAATTGAAATTGAAATTGAAATTGAAATTGAAATTGAAATTGAAATTGAAATTGAAATTGAAATTGAAATTGAAATTAAATTTAAAATTAAAATTAAAATTAAAATTAAAATTAAAATTAAAATTAAAATTAAAATTAAATTCTTAAAAATTAAAATTAAATTAAATTAAAAATCTTAAAAATTAAAATTAAATATTTTAAATAGTTTTGAAATTTTTGAAGTTATTCAAATCAGTTATTCAGTCAGTACAACTGAAAATTAAAATTAAAATTAAAATTAAAATTGAAATTGAAATTGAAATTGAAATTGAAATTGAAATTGAAATTGAAATTGAAATTGAAATTGAAATTGAAATTGAAATTGAAATTGAAATTGAAATTGAAATTGAAATTGAAATTGAAATTGAAATTGAAATTGAAATTGAAATTGAAATTGAAATTGAAATTGAAATTGAAATTGAAATTGAAATTGAAATTGAAATTGAAATTGAAATTGAAATTGAAATTGAAATTAAAATTCTTAAAAATTAAAATTAAATTAAATTAAAAATCTTAAAAATTAAAATTAAATATTTTAAATAGTTTTGAAATTTTTGAAGTTATTCAAATCAGTTATTCAGTCAGTACAACTGGGGTCCTTCTAGCCGGGAGCCCGCGTGTGTGGCCCCAACCGCGCCCCGGTTGTTCCGTCCCTGTGCATACTCATCATCATCCATATGATTTTTGGATAAGTGTTGTGGAAGAAGTATATAGCCTTTGATAGTTCTTACAATCGAAAATATACATTTTCACTTTTAAAAATTTATTAATAATTTAATTAATAGTTCAGAATTTCAGGAGAGGGTAAACCTCCCTTGCCTCCCTTGACGATCCGCAGCTGGTAGAGACCGAAAGTCTCGATTTATTTAGCAGTCATTTCAAGTCGCCGACTAACTTTTGAAGATTTTGATGAAAATGTGACAATTACTAGATCTAAGGATCTACTTATGTACATCTAGTAGTCACAAGGGGATTTACTCTCGCACGGCAGTTGCAGCTATTTTGAAAGTTCATTCAGGTATTGTGTCGATAAAAAAACGAAAATTTGATTTCGATGCAGAAAGAATTTCTTGAATTACTTATAAGAAAAAAAGAAATGAAAATCAACCAAGAAAAGCACGAATCCGAACAAAAGAGGATTTTGAAAAACAATTCGAAAATCGGGAAATAAATTGCTTGAATTAGAATTGAAGTAAAGAATAGCAATGAAAGAACTTGAATTGAAAGAAAGAATTGCGATGAAAGAAATAGAAAATGGATGAAATTATTGTTAAACAGTTAAAAAAATAAATTTTAGATTTTTCAATTGTGTTTATTAATTATGTAATTCACTACTACAATTCTTTTGTTTTCTTTTCAATTTCACTTTCACTTGTTTCAAATCTGTTTCCGTTTGCTTTAGGTCTGCTTTCGTAGGTAACAGCCCGGAGCTGTTTATCCGAGTATGGCACGAGAAGGACAGAGATAGCAAAATAAGCAAAACGTGCGCGTAAAAAATTGTTTTTCTTCAGAAAATTTAAATGTTTTTTTGTTTGCAACACGCCACGAGGGCAAATTCTTGGATGGAATCTCGTTAATCCATTCCTGCGCGTCGGTAATGGGGGCCTGTATTCGGCTCTTTGACTTTCCCTTCCTCGCTTCGCTTCACCATAATTACTTTAGCCAAACTGTTTTTTATATGAGTTTGTTTTAGCTTTAAATTGCTTATATATTCGTAAATATTTGACAATTCCTTTCCACGTTTTTCGTAAACGTCATACTGATCTAGAGAACGAAAAGATCCCATTAATGAAATATAGATTGAAACAGCAATTGATAAATCTGTTCCGATTTTTTGAAGAGATTTGCTGGCTTAGTCACATTTATTCAAAATGTGGGACCAACATTCAGTTAAAATTCCAGTTTCCAATAATCTTTTAGTAACCCAATTGTTAACCCTAATTTAAGGAGGTTTTTCAGTTTCATTTAAAAATTTAGAAAATTAATTTTCTACGTATTGTATTTCTTCACTTTACTGTAAAAATTCTATTATCTCAACGTTTTATTTAGTTCTGTTAAATGTTATTGTTTACTTCAGCGGATGTTTCAGGAAAAATAAATAATAATACAATCCACATTTAGTTTTGGTTTCCTATTTACTTCAAAAAGGAAATTTATTTATTAATTTCTTTATCAACCTTTATAAAATCTTCCATTATTTCTCAAGTTTTAATTAATTAATTTTTAATTCAAAGCAATCAATTGAATACTTAATGTTATACTTATATTACAAAATTTATAGTTCGTTTCAAGAAAAATTGAATTAAAAAAAAGTTTTATATCAAATTATTTTGAATATATAAATCTTAACTTGTGAGAATAAAACTTGAAATTTTAATGTTCAAATTATTTTGATATAAGAATGTATAAACTTGACCGCAAAAACGTAATAATAGAGATAAGGTGATGTTTTTAATCGCGCACCAGCCATGATAACGCATGCATTGGTATTGGCATATTATGTTTTTACGGCAAAGTATATACGTTCTTATATCCTTAATTCCATTTTGTTTTAAAACAAACTATACTTAAGTATATAAAAAATATAATACACACAATTGTCTGCTTTTAGTTAAAATTTAAAAGCTAGACTACACTGAAAAAAATGGTTTATCATATTGATGAAAAATTCATCCTTTTTACACCGATGAAAAAAATTCATCATATTGATGAAAAATTCATAGTATTTATGAACAAAATCAATGTATTTATGAATTTCTTCATCAATATGATGAATTTTGTTCTTGGGTGTAAAAATGATGAATTTTTCATCAATATGATGAAAAATGATAAACCATTTTTTTCAGTGTATGCATACAGTTTAGTTAGTTGGCTATTTTCTAAGACACTAGTAGCGTGTTAATATGCATAAAGCTGTACAATTTTTAGTAGCCTACTAAAATAGTCTCTTAACTCAACTATTCATGCAGGTTTTACCTCTTTTCTAATCTAATCATAATAATAATAATAATAATTATTATTTAATACTAAAAGAGTTGAGGATAACTATCCTATAAACTCTATAAATAGCAAATTGCAACTAGATCAAGGCAATATATTCAGCGCGACCAGGGCTAGAATCCCGGTTTCACTCTTCCTAGTCAGACCATGTGTGCTGTACGCCACTCTGCTGCTCTTCAAAAATCTAAAAATATTTCTAAAAGCATTTGAATTTCGTAGCGTCAAAATTATTATTAATTAAATTATTTATTAAACTGCAAAAATATATATAATATATTATAATAACTAAAAAAACGCTTTCGCAATTTTGATGAAAAAATTTTGTTTTTCAATATGATGAATTTTAATCAACTGCGCAAAAATCATGAATTTTTCATTAAAATGATGAATTATATTTCTCAGTGTATAATCCTCACGAATAAATTGATTATAACTGCACATGGTTTTCAGTGACGCTGCTAGTATTTTTGAAATGGATGGGCACAAATAGTGGGTCTAATATATTTGTGGTGGGCAAGAGAAAACTAAATTTATAAATAAACTCAAAAAAATATATTATTGAAATAATATTGAATCAATAGGGTGGGCACGTGACCTTCCTGGCCCTCCCCTGATGTCGTCACCGATGGTTTTTAAAAAAAAATCACATTAGAATAATAGGTATGTTTTGTAGATCATCGTGATAAAATTTTTATATTACTAATATTATGCTTTGTGTGCATTATGGGTTGCCGAGTCTATAGGCGCACAAATTTAAAAAAGCACAAAATTAGCATATAATTTGAACAATATTATTAACTAATTGATTTTTAATATTGAGGAAGTGGGGATACTGGCTGTATCATCTAATCTATACGAAAAAAAAAAACGAAAAAAGATCAAAATAATTGAGTTTACAAACTCACTCCTTATTTGTAAAATTAATATTCTTCTTCTTCTTAATAGTCCAGTCAATAGGGATTTTTTGCTTACAAAAGATGGTGTAGAACTGAATTTAATTTATTTTGTTATTTAGCTCCGGGCCCTGATGAAAAACCCAAGCTTTTGATCTTAGGGGGGGGGGGGGGTCGGCGCGGTCCGCTTTCTTGGATTAAAAGTACAAAGTTAGTTTTTAAAAAATAATGTCTCAACACTTGATCCCACAACAAAATTTTCTTATACAAATTTGAAGAAGGTTAAATTCCCTAGATTTCTTGTATAAACACTTTTCTTGTTAATCTGATGTGTAAAGAGTTACCGCGGCGGAAACGTGAACATTCTCATTTTTCTCATTGTAAGAAACCATTTTGTAAATTCAAAGTTAATTCATTTCTACACCATCATGAGGTAGAGTAAATGGCGCGTAATTTATGTCCTCGGGTTGTTTCTATTATTTCCTTTGTTTCGATGATCCGGGTCGGTTGCTGTTGATATATTTATCATCATCGTCTTCAGTACTATCTTCTAACTCATTTTCTGCACTGAGAACCTGGGCTTCTGTCCATATCATTGCCTCATCTTCGTTGTTGCTCTTGATGATGACCTCTGGTGCATTTTCGAATGATTAAACATTGCAGAAGATGCTAATGACGGCATTGAGTCCTCTGGTTTTTTGGACAAGCGAAAAAAATTTATGTGTGTTGAGTTGGGACCCCGGGCCTGCAGACTTTTCTGCTTTATTCAGAGAGAGGAGATGGAGTTGTTTTTTCCGAAGAATGAACAAGTACCTTGTGGTGGTATCGAAATGAGTTAGCTTTGAATTAATTTTGAAAATTTTTATAATTACCTATTTAAGAATAGCTAAGTACAAATGATTTCTTAAAATGAGAAAAACGAGGAGTTGAACGATTTTTCTGAAAAGCCTTTACGTTTCCGCCGCTGTAACTCATTACACATCAGACTTACAAAAAAAAATTTTTTAATGCCAGAAATAAAGGGAATTTAGTCTTCTTCAAATGTTTGTCTCTGAGGCGGTCGTCCTAGTAGTCTCTTACCCGAAAGTCGTCTATTTTCACAAATGTAGCAATTCCTTCTTCTCCCTTGTTATTAACGTTATCATTCCATGTCTTTCTTCTGGTCCTATTTAGTTTATTTAAAGACATCCCGTATACAATATTTTATCTTACATCCTCACGTCTTTGATGGCCCAGAAATATTACTTTTTAAAATTAGGTGAATCCACCTCCGCCCTAGCCATTTGTTTTGTTCTGATTGTTTCTGCTGCGTATGTGGGAATTTGGCAAATCATCAGATTATCTTAATACAGTAAAAGCCCTCGTATCCGAATCCCTCGTATCCGAAAATTCTTAGAATTTATCGCGTCAACTGAAAGATGCTTGCGAGGTCAACGCGTAGGCAGACGTTTCATGTTTCAACCAACCATTTATCCGAAACATTCGCTATCCGAACGGAAATGGGTCCCGTTCATTTCGGATACGAGGGCTTTTACTGTATATAAAAATGTTGGTGCATAAGAGTTTGTATGAATCTTCATCCTGTCCAACCCACTGGATATATCGAAACCATGTTCAAACCATATGTTCGTTTGGTGCTCCCATAATTATTTTCTTCGAACCTATTCTATCACACATACTGTTGATGTTAGGAGCTGACTACCACAGTATTATCTTTTAGGTTCATCAATCGCACTTGAACGACCATCAGTAACAACAAAGTTGGGAAGTGTTAACGGTTTTCATAAAACATTTTACGATGGTCGAAAGTATTCAGCATTTGAAGGAATTATTTACTTAACAACCGATTTTACATTTATTAACAACATCGGTGGTGAAGATTGCTTATATTTAAATGTATATGTACCTAAAGACATTCCTAATGCAAACGATAGTATGAATGTGCTTGTTCACATTCACGGAGGTGGGTTTATGATTGGTAATGCGAATTTAACTGGTCCATTATTCCTCATGGACAGAGATGCTATATATGTAAATTTGAATTATCGCCTAGGAGCATTTGGATTTTTAAGTACCGAAGATGATGTTGTACCAGGAAACAACGGCTTAAAATACCAAACTCTAGCACTTCAATGGATTCAAAATAATATTCAACAATTTGGAGGTAATCCAAAATCTGGAACAATTACAGGAGGCTCCGCCGGTGGTAGTGCAGTTCATTTTCATTACTTTGCTGAAATGTCCAAAGGATTATTTCAACGAGGTATTTCTCAAAGTGGAACCGCTTTAGCTCCATGGGCTCTTCAGGAAGGTGCTTTAAACTTTAAACGACAAATTTGATAAACTTTGTCATTATTATCTGGATTACAATTAAATCAGAGAGAAATATTTTGGAACAGATAGAATAGGAAGAGATACTTATCGAAATATAATGAAACTATTCGGAGACCGAATGTTTGGATTTGATTTAGAAAAATCCGCTAGAATCCAAGCAAGGGTGTCGAAATCCCAAATTTATTCATACATTTTTGGATATAAAAGTAGTTTTTCAGATGCTTTTAGAAAACTTATGGGTCATGTAGAAGATATGCAAATGTTGTACGAAGTGAGATCTCCACCAGGCGATGAAGCTATAAATTCTGTTTTATCTAAATCCGATGAGCTTATGAAAGATATGATGATGGATATGTACGTTTCATTTGCTGATAGTAGTAAATCAATAATAAATGGTCTGGCTGTAGACCCCGTGAGCAACTCCAAAGGGTTTACTTACCTATCTATTAAAAGTCCTACTGATATTAAAATCAATGTGGCTGAAGAATTAACACCAACTAAGTTTTGGGAAGAGTTACCTATTATAGAAAACGAAAAGTTTTCTAAGAAATCTTGTGATAAAAATGCAATAAAACATGAGCTATAAGATTTTGTAATAATTCATTACTTGAACTGTAATTTAATCAAATATTATGTTGCGATTTCAGTTATATTTTGTGGAAATCATTGATATTTACTTTCTTAATTTTTAAACTTTGAAGGGTAACAGGATTACACAGCCCGCAGATCTAGATTATTTTAGAAGCCCAACTTTAGTCTCCAATTTTGAACAAAATAAACAAACTATGATAACCATTTCTGTAAGTTTCATTTTTAATTAACTCGATTAAACTGCTTCCTCAAGTTCAGATTTCTCGTCAGTTGCTAAAAACTCATCCACTGTAACATCTGATTTAATTAAAATTTGAATAAATAAACTTTCCTGGCTTAATTGTCACATAAGTTTAAACATTACCAATTTCACCAATTTTATAGTCAATCGATAGTTGATGCAAAACCACATTTACAAAAGAATCGTCATTAAAATATTAAAATCGAATATGTTAGGTGTGTTGCCTAATTTAGAATTTTTATACGTTTAAACCGGTACACGTCGTTTCGGCGACCGCAGTTCGGCGAAAGCGATTCGGCAACGTATATTCGGCGACCCGAAATTCGGCTAAGCTATTTTCAGCGTTTCCAATTCGGCACCGGCATTTCGGCGATTCTTATTCGGCGACAGAAAATTCGACTATGTCGATTCGGTGGCAGAAAATTTATTTAAGTGTTAAAATTTATTTTCTATTTTTAAATTAAATATTTATTTACATACATCACAGATATCATGCACATACTTGTTAAGCAATTAAACAAATTTTAATCCATGTTATTAATTTATTATTATAAGCTATACCGTGAAGATATTGAACAACAACAGAACGCTTCTGCTACAGCGTGTCATTTTTTGGTTTGCTTAAAATTTTAAATTTCCCGCTTCTTCCTGGCAAAATTTGAAAAATTAAAAATTTCTTATCTTTTCCAAGTTTTCTAAAAGAGTGGAAATCCTGCGATATGTACTGGAGGGTGTTCCACACCCCCCAGACCCCCCGGTTTACGATGGGGAAAATTTAACCTTCGGCTAGAAAAACTTAAAACTTGAAAGCATATTTATTTAATTACCATACTACTCGTGCAACTTTCTATGTTACTTTGAAAGTTAATTATAAAAATAATATAAAAATCTAAAACCAAAATTTTAAACCGGGGGGTCTGGGGGGTGTGGAACACCCTCCAGTACATGTCACAGGATTTCCACTCTTAGAATACTTGGAGAAGATCAGGAATTTATAGTTTTACAAATTTTGGCCGAAGAAACCGGGAAATTTGAAGTTTTAAGCAACTTTTGCGTTACTTTGAAAGTTAATTGTCAAAATTATAGTAAAAAATGTAAACCGGGGGTTTGGGGGACCTATCAAAACCAATAAAATTTCTAAATTTTATTAAAATTTGAAAAATATACCTAAATTTTTGACAAAAAATATGTATTTATTCTCTCACAGCCAGTCACACTTACATCCAGGAATTTTTCTTAAATCTGCTCTTGTGTACAAGTGAAGAATACAATAGAAGGACTTTTTTTTATTTTTTTTGAGCTTTCCTTGGCTTTCTTAAGATTTTCCAAGATTTCTTAAGATATCGTAGAATTTTCTTTGGATTTTTTAAAATTTCTTAGAATTTTCTGATATTTCGTTGAATTTTTCTTTTTTCCGGAATAGAATTTTCCCCGTTTCCTTAAATTTTCCTCTTCTTTAAGATTTTCTAAAATTTCGTTATATCTCCACAGATTTCTTAAATTTTTCACCAGTTCACCGGAGTTTTCTAACGATTACTCCCGAGTTTGTTGCTGGAAACCCGAGGGGAAATCGTGATATACAAAAGTAAAGGAAAATCTTAGGAAATTTTAAGAATACTACAGACGAGTTCTATTTTTTTAACTTTTTACATTTTTTGAGATTTCTTTCGCTTTCCTAAAATATTTTGAATTTCCTTGAATTTCTCACTTTTTAAGTTTGCCTGGCAAGAGTGGCTGGAAGGAGGGAAGATAACGGCGTATGACAAAAATCAACAAAATCTATTACAATTTTTGTTAAATTTCAAAAATAAACCGAAATTCTCATTAAAATATATTTATTTTCCCTCTCTCCTCACCAGCCTCATTTACCTCCTACATGAACTTTGCCTGAATCCGCCCTTGATTTTCAAACGAATTTCAATCTAAAGAATTTATATTTATATATAATTTTCGGGATATTTACCCCTTGACTAAAAGTATACCATCCGTCGCCGAATCGACATAGTCGAATTTTCTGTCGCCGAATGAGAATCGCCGAAATGCTGGTGCGGAATTGGAATTGCCGAAACTGGCATAGCCGAATATCGGGTCGCCGAAATTATGACGGTGCCGAACTGGAATCGCCGTAATGACGGTGTCCGGTTTAAACGATCGTTTAAACGACAGTTAAGGATAAAATAGTTTAAGGAATCTATATTCCAATCCAATTTTGAGGATTAATTATGGATATTAAAAAGTTTCGATCCGGATAATCGGTTTAATCCTGCATGCAAAAAAAGGGAGAAACGTTAAGTAATCGATTGCAAAGTTTCACACACAGAACTAAAAAGCAGAAGATGATTATTTAAATAAAAAAAAATTTACTGCAATATTCTGCAAAATTGATCACGGTATTGATATTACCAACGTCCATTCCACGACAAAAGATGTTTGTAGCAACCAAAATCTTCTTCTTGCCGCTTTTTATCTCTTCGTATCGAATCAGGCGGTCTTTCTGACTCATTGTTCGGTGAATCCCCGTTGCCGAATGGTTATTTTTAACCAATAAATTCTCCAAAATTCTGCATTGCTTAACCGATTTTACGAAAATAACCGCCTGAGTAATCTGCAACGAACCCAACACTTGAACTAATTTTTTGAATTTGTCACATTCTGCAACACATGCGTAATACTGCTTCAAGCCGCTCGTTCGTAATCCTCCTTTGCTGTCCAGATAAATCTCAATGGGATTTCTCATAAATTTCTTATACTCGGTTCGTGCTTCTTTGCTTAAAGTGGCACTAAACATCAAAACTTGCTTATCGCGAGGTAAAATTGAGTAAATCTCTTCAATATGTTTTTTTGTGTTGGGAATTTTCAACATTTGATCGCATTCATCCAAAACGAAGTGCTTCAGATGTTGTGTTTTCAACGCTCTAGTCTTGATTAGTGCTAAAATCCGTCCTACCGTTCCAACAACAATGTGGGGACAGTTCTTCTCCAGTACATTAAAATCATTTTTGATAGGTAACCCACCGAAAAAAGTAGCGATTTTCACTCCCGATAAATGTTTGCTAAAATACTCGTATTGCTTGCCTATTTGATAAGCTAATTCACGAGTGGGGCAAATAACCAAAGTGTGCACTTCATTTTGCTTGGGTTCCAATAAATGCAAAGTAGTCAAAATGAATGTAAGAGTTTTTCCTGTGCCGGATTGAGCTTCGGCTAAAATATCGCTACCCAAAAGTGCTTGTGGAATGCATTCGCTTGGAATTTCTGATGGATGCTCATATCCACCCGAGTTTAGCGATTTTATAATATCAGCGTTGAGATATAAGTCTGTGAAGCTAGAAATGTCTGCACTTCTCATCTCACTAGTTTTAGCTTTAGATGCAGCTGCAGGTAAATCCGGTATGTCCAATAGAAAATTTTCGTCATAGTCCATAATATCTTCTTCTTTGTTTTCCCATTCGTATTGAGTGTTCAATATTGAGTTTTCGTCATAATCACAATTATCTGCTTGATTTGTCATATTTGATTTTGATTGATTAGGTTTAATTAAATTGTGTTGTTGTTTGATGCTTAGGTACTGTTTGCAATGTAATATATACGCCTAAATACAGATTGAGCATATTATCTGTTGATCCGTTGAGCAGATTATCTGTTGATCCGTTTAACCGGTTAAACAACCGGTTTAACAAGTATTCGATTGCGCTCTCGTGATTTTATTATGTGGAAAATTTAGATACATATGTAAGTTATCCAATAAATCAGTTTACATTTTTTAATTTTTATTATTTTATTCACAAATTAATAGTAAATCATTTTGTTATTTGTTTTTATTCTGAAAGCATTTTGGATTTGGAAGTGAAAGGAGTCGGTAATTATAACAAACATTTCTTCAAAAAGATAACTAAAATTTATTGTTGATGATGAAGAGCTGAAAATTATGTTAAAAATTAATGATTAAAAATACACGTCAATTGAAAAAACCTTGGATTTTTTAGTTATCCCGATTTTTTAAACTTGCTAGTAACTTGCTAGTAAATAAACATTGGTTATCGCCCACATTTGGTTTTCCGTGACGATTCGAGTATTTATTTCAGAATTGGAATCATTTTAAAAACTATTTAACAAGTTAGACACCATCTTTGGCCCAGCTTTCATAACTTTTCAATTTTAAACTTTAAACTTGAACCATCAATTTAGGAAGGTCAAATGAGTTAGGCTACAATGATAATTTGTATATTTTTTGTAATTTTATAAGTAGCTACCAATTTCAATAATGAAGCATTGTTTAATTTTCTCAATTGAAAAAATGTTCTCTTTCCGCGTAGTGGTATTTTTGCTAAGTAAGTACATAAAAATATAATTGTAAATTTTTTCGCTGTAAGAAGTCTAAAAATTATAATTTGGGAGATTTGGCTTCAATAGTTAAAACTCCTTCGTTACACCTAAATTATTAATTTAACCCTACAGTGCGCAGCTGTTTTTTAACGGAAATAGTACAATTGGTACACAACATAAGGCTGGTTTAGCCATAAAAATAAAACAATTTTCTGACAATTGTTTGGGTACATTTTTTACTTTTCACTTTAGAAGTGTGCCATTTGGCCAAAAATCAATATATCGAAAAAGTCTTGCGTACTTCTATAGCTATTGTAACATATACAGGGTGCTGAATGACTTAGCCGAACATAGGAAATTAACCTGTAAAAACTTATTTATGCAAATTCCTGCTTCCCTAATTATTTTAGAGAGAAAATGAAAGACACTAAAATAATGTAAAAATACAAACTACGAATGATAATAGTATTAGATTTTATCTAACTTTTACTTAAAAAGCCAAAAAATGCTTTTGAAATTGTTAAAAGTTCCGTTTATCGGACTGGCCATGAAAGTTTCCATGGTAATCATTTTGGAAAATATAAATTAAATTGAATTTATTACAAGGCCAGTGCGATAAATCCAAATTTTAACAATTTCGAAAGCAATTTTTGACTTTTTAAATAAAAGTTAGATGAAATCTAATGGTCTTATCATTGGTAGTTTATACTTCTGCATTATTTTTGTATCTTTCATTTTTTCTCTAAAATAATTAGGGAAGCAGGAATTTGCAAAAGTAACTTTTTACATGTTAATTTCCTATGTTCGGCTAACTCATTCAGCACCCGGTATGTTACGGTCAATGATGACAATTCGGCCATTAACGCCAATGCCAATGCATTTTGGGCGATCTTGACATTAAAGATTGCATATGTGGTTTTTAGTTTTTACATCATTGATTGTCCGGGCAATGACGTTAATGCCCAATACAGGGTGGGCAATGATGAAACTACTATTCTACAGATTCTATCAGATTCCATATTCACTTTCAATGATAGCCGTCAAACACAAAAGGTCAGTTTTGGCTTGCGCAACCACGACGAATTACGGATCTACCCTAAAATGTGTTTGAATTGTCTAAATTAAGTAAAATCCCTGTATACACAAAGGGGCGAGCTGCTGTGATTTACACGGAAAAACGCGTGCACAACAAATAATTGTCCCGAGTTGAAGTGCAAATTGCTGTTTCTTTTAGTATTTATTTTATAATATTATCATTGCCAAACCCAAAGGTTTACCAAACCGCAGACTGGCCAACAGACGAACCAACACTTCAAGAGGTTATATTAGCAATAAAGAAACTCAAAAATTCGAAGGCCCCCGGAACGGACGGGATAACGGCGGAAATGATAAAACATGGGGGACCAGCCTTGCATAAACAGCTGCATGATCTAATACTGGCAAGACTGGCAAGAGAGCATCATAATACCGATTCACAAGAAAGGAGACAGATCAAACTGCGGTAACTATAGAGGAATATCTTTGATCAATACAGTATACAAAATACTCTCAAACATCCTACTAAGTAGAATAACACCACTAGTAGAGAGCAGCATACGGGAATACCAGGCAGGTTTTAGGCCAGGAAAATCAACAACTGACCAGCTGTTTACAATCAGATAACTACTTGAGAAGAGCTGGGAATTTAACAAAACCCTACATCCCTTATTTATAGACTTCCTGAAAGCATACGACAGCATTACGCGGACGAAACTTTGGAGCGCCATGTTTGAACTCGGAATACCCCGAAAACTAATCCAGCTCACAAAGATGTGTGTAAACGGATCAAAAGCGAGGGTGAAAATCGGAAATTCAACATCACAATCTTTCACAATTGGCAATGGTCTGAAACAAGGAGATGCCCTCTCACCTCTTCTATTTAACATAGTCCTGGAAAAAGCTATAAGACGGACAGCGATAGAGGCACAGCTGGTCATAGGCGATGGACCTAGACTACTACTAGCGTATGAAGACGACATAGATGTTATTGGGAACAGCGTGATCAGCGTAAAGGAGACTTTTGGGAAAATAGAAACGGAAACGGTAAAAATTGGCTTGATAATAAACGAAGAGAAGACCAAATACATGTGCGTAAATAGATTACCACAAAGAGACAGAGTGGGACAAAATATCACAATTCACAACTATAACTTTGAAACAGTCCAACGCTTCAAGTACCTAGGATCTATAATCACCCAAGACAACGACTTGACTGAAGAAATAAAAAACCGCCTTCAAAGTGGAAATCGATGTATATATGCATTAGCAAAAGTCTTCCAAGCAAAGAGCTCCTCGAGAACCTCAAAAATCCAAATTTATAAGACGGTCATAAGACCGGTAGTAACATACGGCTCTGAAACATGGACTGTCACTAAATCTAACGAGGAGAAACTCCGGCGCTTTGAAAGTAAAGTGCTGAGAAAGATCTTTGGACCAATACACGATCCTACCACGAATTCCTATCGGATAAGAACAAACGCCGAACTCAAAGAACTATACAAAGACCCTGATATAATTCAAGAAATAAAATCTCAACGACTGAGATGGGCAGGTCACGTGCGGAGGCAGCCGAATGACAAACTGATCAAGATGGCTTGGGAAGCACTTCCCGAAGGGAAAAGACCTGTAGGACGACCACGTCTTAGGTGGCGAGACAACATCAGAGCAGACCTCAAAACAATAGGAATTGATGAAAACCAGATAGAGACGCTCATGACACAGCGAGAAAGATGGAAGGAGATTGAGAAGTCAGCCAAGACCCACCCGGGGTTGTAGAGCTGTACGATTAGATTAGATCATTGCCAAATCCCGATTTTCCATTAATGTCATTGACCGGCCAAAGACATACATTTTATAATCAGATGAAAATATTTACATCATTGCCCACTGTTAACAGTCGTTTACGTCAATTTCCGGTCAATGACGTTAATGGCCAGTCTAAATGGGCATTAACGATATTGTCCGGTCATTGACGACAATGCCCAATTTACGTCATTGACCGTAACATATGTAATCGAAAAAAATTAAAAAATTACAGGAGTTGTTTGTCCGGCCGAGGACTCTGGAAAATCAGAGACGGCATTGCAAAAACGCTGCACAGCCTCCATTTTGAAATTAATCGCTTCAAAAAAAGTATTATACTTATATAGCCACTGAAACATTTGTATGATAAACACTCTGTATTGTAATCTCGATTTATTTTCAAGTTTTTCTGAAAAAAAATCCTTAAGAAAGCTTATTTTTCGGCTTCTAAAATCTCCAAACCCTTTAACATGGCGTGGATTGTCCTATTTTGTTGCCATTTTAAAGGTAACTTCGTAATTCCTCTCTCATAGAGATTGTTTCTCTATTCTTACCTATTACATCTCTATAAGCAAAGAGTATGTATATATAGAGGGACAGCCATTAACAAATATTTGTCACAAGTTTTTGTTAATGGCTCTACTACGCCATCTAGTAGACGGTGTGATCTCTACGTTTTAATTTTTAATTTATGGCTGATCCTTTGTATACAGGGGGGTATTTTTACAAAAATAAGTTTTTACATGTTAATTTCCTATGTTCAGCTAACTCATTCAGCACCCTGTATATAGAGGACCAAAAATAAAGACGTAGAGATAACCCCCTCCACTAGATGGCGTAGCAGAGCCATCAAGAAATACTTGTGACAAGTATTCCCATAAGAGCTGTCCCTCTATATATACATACTCTTTGCTATAAGAGAACCAATAGGGACTTTGAAGAAATAAAGGGTGAAAGTCGATTAGTCGTAAATCTTAGATTGTTTATTATTAATTACTTGTTGGATACCCGGCTTTGCACGGGTTCTCACTGAAAATAAAATTTTTTTTCTCTCACATTTTTGAAGATACTCCTGTACAAAAACCTTCCCCAAGTCCTACTGAGTAAGTGTGCTAAGTTTGGATGAAATCAGTTAAAGAGTCTATGAGTTATTAAAATACGAACAAACAAACAAACTTTCATCCTAATATATAAAATCCCAGCACGCTGCTCCTACTCCTGGTCCAGCGTGTCATTTTTTGGTAAAAAGAAACACTCTGATTGGTCGATTTTTTTTACCAACCAAAGAATATATTAAAGTAAGTAAAGTTAGGACTAAACATATTTGTCCAATATTCTAAATGAGTGGATATCCTGCGATATGTACCCCCCAGACCCGCCGGTTTACTTTTAATTTATTTAGAATAATTTATAATAATAATTATAATATAAAAATATAAAGTCAAAATTGTGTACCGGGGGGTCGCGGGGGTGTGGAACACCCTCCAGTACATATCGCTGAATTTGGAGAAAATAGGGAATTTATAATTTTACAAGTTTCGCTAGGAAAAACCGGTAAATTTGGCTTTTTAATCAAAAGTGAGGGAAGTTTAAACCTTAACTTAAAAAAACATTTATATAAGTGTCTTACTGCTCGAAGTTTAGCAGCAACTTTTGCGTTACTTTGAAAATTAACTGTTGAAATTATAGTCAAAAATGTAAACTGGGGGTTCTTGGGGTGAACATATTCTGCAATACGTACTGGAGGGTGTTCCACACCCCCCAGACCCCCCGGTATACTTTAATTTTATTTTTAATAAATTTAATCTATAATAATTATCAAAATATTAAGTCAAAATTGTAAACCGGGGGGTCTGGGGGGTGTGGAACACCCTCCAGTACATATTGCAGAATTTGGAGAATCTAAAGGATTTATAAATTTTACAAATTTCGCTAGGAAAAACCGGAAATTTGAATTTTTAAGCAAAAGTGAGAGAAATTTAAACCTTTGGCTAGAGAATATTAAAGCTTAGAAAAATATTTATTTAAAAGCCTTACTGCTCTGTCAGAATCATGTTAATGTTAACGTAATGTTAACGAACGGGAGCTTTTGATTGGTAGACAAGCGGAAACATGGCTTTTGATTGGAGCGTTTGTTAACATTACGTTAACATTAAGATGATTCTGACAAGGCAGTTACTGCTCAGAGTTTAGCAGCAACTTTTGCGTTACTTTCAAAATATAGAAAAACGGAGAATCACCCAGTAGCGGCAAACAAAATTAAATGTTTAATATTATACCACTTAAAAGGAGATCCCCCGTCTAGCTGCCCGTCCGCGGATGGGCTTTCCAGCTAGTTTTTATATAATAGAAGAAAAATCAGACCCTAAAAATTAAGCTGATACATTTTAATATGTTCATAAGGGAACCTTTCGCTGTCGATTGGTGTAACTTTCAAACCCTGAAACGCCTCTTCTGGGTTGAAGTCTTAAGCCATTGGACTAATAGGGTGTAAAAGATGGAAGTTAACAATAAAAAAATTTAAAGATCGACTTTTGGGCAACCGCAGTTGCCCGTGCAGTTCTTCTTGCATGAGCATGCTACCAGTTTCAACAGGGCGTCTGGTGCTGGGCTCTTGAGGGTGGCTTTTCTCCATCCCCAATCTTCGGGTGGCAACTTCATTTCCAGCCACTGTGGTACTTAGTAAAACATCCTCAGAGAGTGTTGCTTCGCTGCGGTATCAGTTTGTGGAACCTTGAAACTTGAATTTTGCAATTGCAAAATTAAGGTAGTTCTACGATAGATTCTCAAACCGTCGGCTTGGCATGTGCGGAATGTCATTTCGTCGCGTAGCGGAGTGGTATGCGAAGTATGTAGAGCCGTTGAAAGCGTAACTGATTGGCATGCGAAGTGTAGAGTGCCGGAGGCACTTTGATCTTCTTCATGTGGTGATGAAAAGTTGGCATTGAAATTCATCGGAATTGCGCTGGCGTAATTTGACCACGTCGATCTAGGTGGTGCTGATTGTAGTTTTCAAGGCAAAAAATCATGGGGGGGGGGTAATATAATTTAGAATGAAGGCAGAAAAGAGGTATGCCGTAGGTACTTTGATGGAATGGAATGATTAATATTTGATGAGACACAACCATCACTGCAGCCATCTGGCGAAACAATAATGGATTTCTTTTCCCCCAACCTAATAATAGTATATCATTACAAACACACGAAAATAATAAGAAATAATATATGAATCACAGTGCACTGCAGGGTTAAATTATTTTCTAGCTATTTATTCGACTAGGCAATAAAATAAGAAACTAAAATATAATATTAATTGAAAAAATAAAGATTAAAATTTACTTGAACTGAATTTAACTTAATTATAATTTTAATAATTTTAGGTTCCGCAATAGCACTTGAACGACCTTCAATAACAACAAAATTGGGAACTGTTATTGGAACTCATAAACAATCTTATGGTGGTCGTACGTATTCTGCGTTTAAAGGAATTCCTTATGCCAAACCACCGGTGGGTAAGCTAAGATTTGAAGCACCAGTCGAACCGGATCGTTGGGAAAAAGCTTTAGATGCAGATAAAACATATGTTTGTCCCCAAACCGATTTTGTCTTTAAAAAGACTACCGGTAGTGAAGATTGTTTATATTTAAATGTTTACGTACCTAAAGATGTTCCTAATCCAAAGGATAACATGCCCGTGATTGTTCACATTCACGGAGGTGGGTTTATGTTCGGTGGTGCGTTTATGGCCGGTCCAGGTTTCCTTATGGACAGAGATGTAATATATGTCAACTTAAATTACCGCGTTGGAGCTTTGGGATTTTTAAGCACCGAAGATGACGTAGTACCGGGAAACAACGGCTTAAAAGACCAAATCTTGGCACTTCAATGGATTCAAAATAATATCAAGCAATTCGGAGGCAATCCTAAATCTGTGACTATTACAGGTGAATCCGCCGGTGCTGCATCAGTTCATTTTCATTACTTCTCTAAAATGTCCAAAGGATTATTTCATCGAGGTACATCTCAAAGTGGAACCGCTTTGGCACCATGGGCTATCCAGGAAGGGGCGTTAGAAAGAGCTAAAGCTTTGGCAGTACTTGTTGGCTGCAACGATACCACAACAAGCCGTGCTTTCATTGGCTGCTTGAAAGAAAAATCTAGTGAAGAAATTATAGAAACAACTCTATATTTAATGTCACCTGCCGGTGCGTTTCCTATTGCAATTTTTTCACCAGCTGTTGAAAAGCAATCAAGTTCTGCATTTTTAGACGACTATCCCTACAAGTTACTTACTCGTGGTGATTTTAACGATTTGCCTTGGATTAACTCCATGTGCACCGATGAAGGAAGTATAGCCATGATATTGATATCTAAAGAATTAGAAACTTTGAATGGAAAATTTGATAAATTCTGTCATTATTATTTGGATTACAATTATACAACCTGTGATGCCAATAAAGAAGTTATAGCTAAAAATATCAGAGAACAATATTTTGGAACAGACAACATAGGAAGAGATAATTATAGAACTATAATGAAACTTTTCGGAGACCGAATGTTTGGATTTGATTTAGAAAAATCTGCTAGAAAGCAAGCAAGCGTATCAAGGTCCAAAATTTATTCATATATTTACGGATATAAAAATAGTTTTTCCGAAGCTTTTGGAAAACTGATGGGTATGGGCGACCTAGATCTTGGCGTTGGTCATGCAGAGGATTCTTATGCTCTGTACGAGATGAACTTTTTACCAGTTGGCGAAGCTATCAATTCTGTTTTATCTAAAGCCGATGAGATAATTAAAGATATGATGGTTGATATGTACGTTTCATTCGCAAACGGTAATTCTCCAAAAATAAATGGTCTAGCTATAGATGCCGTAAGTAACTCCAAAGAGTTTACTTATCTTTCTATCAAAAGTCCAACTGATATTAAAATGAATGTTACTGAAGAATTAACGCCAACTAAGTTTTGGGAAGAGTTACCTATCATAGAAAATAAAAAGTTTTCTAAAAAATCTTGTATTAGAAGCGCAATGAAAAATGAGTTCTAGAATTGTGTAATAATTATTAATTGGTATTCTTTAATTAAATGTGCTTTTGACCAGATTCATTCAAAATTATTCTTTTTTTTCTATGCTTAATAAAAAAAAGTTTTTGTTTTATTCCTAATTTTTTTAATTGGATAACATCTCCTCCGGTGTTTGCATGCAGTATAGTCGCTGTACAACGGAAGCAATGCCCAGTGAATCAAATGCATGTAGTTGGTATAGAAAGTTTTATTTATAAACCAAACGTCTGCAGCTTTCCTGAAAAAACCAGAGCTAATTACAAATGTAATTTACCTTTGGATTGTCAAACCACAACAAAAACAACACAAAAACACAATGCTATTTTTAAACAAAAAAATTTATGGTTCAGCTTTTGCAACATACGTTTAATCTGCTTGATTTCACAAACTGTAAAAGAGTTCCTTTTTACCGTTCTTTCTCATCGCATAATCTTCATCGCTCACAGTTCATCTGCATCAGTGCATCATAGATATTTCATGAAATTACATATTACCATTTTTACGATAAACATGATAATAAATGAGATAACTGAAAACAAGAGAAAATCCACCCCCGAATTCAATATAAGTCTTAAAATATTGATCATACGGTAAAAATAGTAATTACCAATGTTAAAGGAAATAAAATTCTCTAACTAATTACTCATTACCATTTGTACGATAAACATGATAATACACGAGATAAAGAGATAATAAAGAAAGACAGTTTTTAACCTCTATATGCTATGTAAGTCTTCAAATATCGATCCTAGGATTAATTCGACCAAACTTGTGGGGAATTATATTTCCTACTACTTTGGTTATTACCATTTTAACTCTAAAGTTGAAAATTAGTGAGTTACTTGAATAACAAGAAAATTACTCTTTAAATCTAGATGGCGGCAAACACAATGGGGGGATTTTCCCGAAAATCAAGATTTACACTTCTAAACAATCCTTCCCCTGAGCTTACAAAAATTGCTTCCCCTAATTATTTCCAGGTAAAATCCAATTTTGACTGAACTGGACCGGGTTTCGAATAAGTTTAGCCGAACATAGGAAATTAACATGTAAAAACTTATTTAGGTATGCAAATTTCTGCTTTCCTAATTATTTTAAAGAAAAAATGAAAGACACAAAAAATGTAGAAATATATACTACGAATGATAAGAGCATTAACCAATCCATTAATCAATCGGTAAAATTTAATAAATTTAAATTGCCCAAACAAAACTGTAAGCAATGCGCAATTGTTATTTATTAATATATAAATAAATAAAGCACTGCGGGCCTAGAAGGCCCATGGCTTGGTTGGCAAATTCCGCCCATCTCGTCATGTCCATCGTTATCTCATTCCATTTCTCTACTTGCATTGTGTGTAGATCTTCTTTCACTTCTTGTTTCCATTGCATCCGTAGTCTGCCTCTTCTTCTTGTTCCACCCATTTCGGCGTTTTAAACCTTATTTGAAATTCGTTCTCTCTCCATTCTTAGGACATGTCCCAGCCATCTAATTTTTTGCGCTTTCAGCACTCCGATGATATGTGCGCTGTCGTATAGTTTGTATACTTCGTGGTTGGTTTTCTTCGGAGCTTACTTTCCCACATAATCAATCTTACTACTATCCTGTTTTTTCAGTGTCCAAACGTCGCAGGCATAAGTCACGACTGGTCTTATCATTATCTTGTTCACTCTTAGTTTTGTTGTTCAAGACGATGAAGAATCCGATATCTATCGCATAACATCAGGAGTACCACAAGGAAGTATTCTTGGTCGAATGTTATATCTGATGTACATCGCTGATGTCGATGACACTGCTATCCTGGCAAGACATGATAATGCACAACAAACATTCGAAAGGTTGCAAACACATCTAATCTTTTTTCAAGATTGGATATCTAGGTGGAGAATGAGAGTAAACGAGTTAAAATCCATACACGTCATATTTACCTTAAAGAACCCTGCATAATGACCTAAACATCAACTACATATTCATCTTCATCAGCCTGTTATTTATCCACTCCTGGACGTAGGCCTCTTCCAAATGAGGAAGTTTTAGCATTTAGACCCCACGGTTGCTTAATCCGGATTGGGGAATGCCTGTAACCCTGTTTTTTTTAATAGTTGATGGCGGCAATCATCAACTCAGGGGGACCGCCTGCTTTACGTGCCCTCCGAAGCACGAAGACGGTCATGTGAAAGTTTTAGGCTCTCCCCAATCAGAGGTTGTTCGGCTAACCTACTAAGTTAATGACGGTCTCCTACTATCAACTACATAATAGAGAGAACGTGCCGAGAATCACAATCTAAGATTACAAGACCACCCCAATCCTAGTAGGTATCAATCATCTTCTCCGGGAAAATATATATAGACGACTAAAGAGAAAATGGCCTCGTGACCTTCTTACATAAGCGGAAAAAAATATTCGAAAGCGGATATCGCTGATGAGCGTATTTCCTACCCGACACGGACATCAAATCCGCTTATAGAACTTTGTAATATAATTATTATTGTTCCGATTGTTGATATTAAATTATTAATAAAAAAAAAAGTTTTGTTGTTCTTGAAAACATTTTACCCGACAGCACCGACTTCAATGCGAAAGCACTTTTGTTTCCTGCAGCTCTACTGGCATCTGGTTTTCTACCCACTGCGGTGCTCAGGTATGTGAACGACTCTACCCCCTCGATCTTGTATTCCTCGTTTTGGCTTACTTTGACATGTCACCTCCATATGGCTCATCACTCCACATGTATTTCATTTTTGGTTCATTCACTTCTAAACCTAGTTTTCGCACCTATGATATGATCTTCGCCTTGACATATTGTAATTCTTTGTTTGTTCTCGCTAGTACTGTAATGTGCAATGTCATATTATTGCTTTTCTCCAAGAATTTGGCATTTCTTCCTTGGTCCATATCTCTTTTAATCAGCTCTTGTATTGCTCGAATCAACCCGTCTCTGCCATATTTGATCATTTCAGCTTGGATTTCATCTTCGCCTGCACTTCTGTTGTTTTTCAAGCTTCTGGTTATTTTTTCGATGTCTTCTAATGATCTTGTGCATCTTCCTTTATTTAATCTATCTCTGGCATTTCTTCTTCGTATATTTGATTTGTGCTTTTACTAAGAAGTTCTTCGAAATATTCGCCTATCTTTCCAACACCTTATCATGGTTACCAATTAAGTTTCCTTTCTCATCCTTAACTATCATTGATTTCGCTTGGTATCTTTTCTTTACTCTTTTAACTTTTTTGTTTCTGTATTCTTCTACCATTTCTTCTAATCTATATATCGTGTGCTTTCTGTTCTTTTCTCTGATTATATTCTTGCATTTTTTCCTTTGTAGTCTATGCCTGTGTATACTTTCTTCTTTTTTTGTTTATAGTATAATTTTCCTGAATTTCTCGCGTTCTTTTATTTCATATTCGCATTCTGAATTATACCATTCTTTATTCTTATGTTTTGGTTCCGTCCAAACAGTCTCCACTGTTTCTTCGGTAGGTGTTTTTGGTTGTTTTTACTTTTCTTGTAATATCTTTTATTGTTTTTTTATAATTCTCTCGTATTGTTTTTTCCTGAAATTTTTTTTTTTAACTTATTGATTTTTATTTTTTCCTGACCTACATTTATTGGTATAATTTGTCTAAATTTTGACCCCACCATGAAGTGGAAGTGAAAAATATGCATATTGAAATTGAAGAAAGTATAGAATTATAATATTAATTTCAGCAACTTGCGGCACTTATATTTTACATAATTTGTCAAATTCGGCTAATCATTGTTATTCGTTTTTCTAATCAAACTATTTTCTTATCAACTGATTGAAGTACATTTTTATCAAAATAAATAATTTCGTGCAAGTAATGCCAGTTGTGTTTTATCTATTAGATACTATTATCAAAATGTTAACTTGCTAATTTATTGCTGTTATATAAGTTCCATCAATTTTGATATTTGCATTTGCTTAATTCTCTCAATCTAAATAATGTTCTCCTTCTGTGCAGTTGTATTATTGCTAAGTAAGTATATAAAGATTAGGCTTTAATAATTAAATAATAATTAATAATTATTATTATTATAAATATTATTCCTGAATACTATTAATATGGATAATAATTAAAACTCTGTAATTAAGCTTAAATTCTCGACTTAAATTATTGTTTTATTATTTTATTACACAGTAATAAAATGGTAAAATAACAAAATATAATATCAATGATTTTAATCGATTTAGGTTCGGCAATCGCACTTGAGCGACCATCAATAAACACAAAATTGGGAACTGTCATTGGAACCCATAAACAATCTTATGGTGGCCGCACGTATTCTTCATTTAAAGGAATTCCTTATGCCAAACCACCGGTAGGCAAACTAAGATTTGAAGCACCAGTCGAACCGGATCGTTGGGAAAAAGCTTTAGATGCAGATAAAACATATGTTTGTCCCCAAACAGATTTTGTCTTTAAAAAGACTACCGGTAGTGAAGATTGTTTATATTTAAATGTTTACGTACCTAAAGATGTTCCTAATCCAAAGGATAACATGCCCGTGATTGTTCACATTCACGGAGGTGGGTTTATGTTCGGTGGTGCGTTTATGGCCGGTCCAGGTTTCCTAATGGACAGAGATGTAATATATGTCAACTTAAATTACCGCGTTGGGGCGTTGGGATTTTTAAGCACCGAAGATGACGTAGTACCGGGAAACAACGGCTTAAAAGACCAAATCTTGGCACTTCAATGGATTCAAAATAATATCAAGCAATTCGGAGGCAATCCTAAATCTGTGACTATTACAGGTGCATCCGCTGGTGGTGCATCGGTTCATTTTCATTATTTCTCCAAAATGTCCAAAGGATTATTTCATCGGGGTATTTCCCAAAGTGGAACCGCTTTGGCACCATGGACTATCCAGGAAGGGGCATTGGAGAGAGCTAAAGCCTTGGCAGTACTTCTTGGCTGCAAGGATACTACAACAAGTCGTGCATTCATTGACTGTTTGAAAGAAAAATCTAGTGACGAAATTATAGATCAAACTGTAAATTTATATTCTCCTGCTGGCCAATTTCCTGTTGCAATTTTTTCACCAGTCGTTGAAAAGCAATCAAGTTCTGGATTTTTAGACGACTATCCGTATAAGTTACTTACTAGCGGCGATTTTAACGATTTGCCTTGGATTAATTCCATCTGCACCGATGAAGGAAGTATAGCCATGGTATTGTTATTTAAAGAATTAGAAACTTTAAATGAAAAATTTGATAAATTTAGTCATTATTATTTCGATTACAACTACACAACATGTGATACCAATAAGGAAGTCATAGCCAAAAAAATCAGACAACAATATTTTGGAACAGACAACATAGGAAGAGATAGTTATAGAACCATCATGAAACTTTTCGGAGACCGAATGTTTGGTTTCGATTTTGAAAAATCTGCTAGAAAGCAAGCGAGCGTATCAAAGTCCAAAGTTTATTCATATATTTACGGATATAAAATTAGTTGTTCGGAAGTTTTTGGAAAACTTATGGGTATAGACCTAGACCTTGGCGTTGGTCATGCAGAGGATTGTGGTGCACTGTACGAGATGAATTTTTTACCATTTGGCAATGCTATGAATGCTGTTTTATCTAAAACCGATGAGAAAATTAAAGATTTGATGGTTAATATGTACATTTCATTTGCACAAGGTAATGCTCCAGAAATAAATGGTCTAGCTATAGATGCCGTAAGTAACTCCAAAGAGTTTACTTATCTCTCTATCAAAAGTCCAACTGATATTAAAATGAATGTTACTGAAGAATTAACGCCAACTAAATTTTGGGAAGAATTACCCATCATAGAAAATGAAAAGTTTTGTAAAAAATCTTGTAATAAGAACGCGTTGAAAAATGAGTTGTAAGATTGTGTTTTCTCGAATAGTAACTTGAATAAAAAAAAAAGATTTTGTCTTATTGATAATTTTTAAGATTCCATAGAAAGTGTAGCAAGAAGCCTTATGTTCTGGTTCCGTGTCCATCCGTCCTACCGTCCTTCCGAATATTTGAAATTTATGAAGTTATTAGCTTGAAAAACTAGAATGTACTTATGTACATTTTTTATACTATTGGAATGTTTTCTGTGTTTCATAATTTCACTCCAATACGAGTAGCATAAAAAAATAAGTAGCTACGATTTATAATCGGTTTTTGGAAACTATAATTATTAAATTGGAAGGCAACGTAAAATTTGTATTAACGGCGAGCACCTGGCTTGATATATTTCCACGATGGTAGAATCGTGGGGATGTTTTTAGTGTAGCTCAGATTTTGGGCATTAGGGGTTGATGCATTATTTAAGAATAAAAGAATAAGTTATGACAAATATATTAAAATAATAATATTCAATTATACAAAAATGTCTTACACTAAATACAACCGGGAGACTGGCGTCTTAGTGACGGTATACCCTTTTTCTGGCATTCCTCCCTCTTAAATCTAAACTACTTATAATATTAATTACAATTGGTGTAAATTAATTATTTTTATAATGATCTCATTGGTTATTGATATTGCTTGTACAGCAGGGCAATGCACTTCTTCCTGTACTTTGCTTCATCATTGATCACACCGGATATTAAATGCTATTTTGTATAACAACTATAATTTTAATTGTATACAGTGTGAACAATATCTACGTGACAATATTTAATGATATATTTAGAAAATTTCAAATTATATAATGTACACAGCATCCTTTTTTTGGCACATGCAACGTGCCAAATCCAGTACATCCTTTATTGGCATCCCAAAACGTGGGGAACTTTTGATATCACTATTTGCACTCTCTTCGACACCTTTGTACAATCATTTTCGGTTAGTTATGTGAGTCAAAGAAATTTATTAAAATGGTCGGATCTAAAAAATGGAAACTCAATAATTTTTGGACATGCAAGATAGATTAGAAATTTGGGTAATAGAAGAAATAGAAGAATGGGAAAACAAGCAAGATGAAGAAAAAATAACGAATGAAAAAAGAGATAATCCAAATAATTCTGAAAAAGGGAAAGAAACACAAAAATAATAAATAAAATTTATGATAGGGTGAAGAAACAAAAAGAAAGTCCAAATTTAAAAAAAGCCCAAATGAAGTGAAAGAAAATTTGGAAATAAATGTTTGAGAGTAATAATTAGAGACCGGATTTATATACGCTAAAAAAACACCCACGTCAAGCTGGCACTCCTACCTCTTCAAAATACAAAAATATTTATACTATAATTATGCGCAAATTTCAGACAGTAATCGCAAATTTGGGGCTCCAACGGTTTCGCGATAAAACATAAATTTTTGATGGGGGTGCTGAGTTGACGTCAAGCTAGCACCCCCACCTCGAATAAATGACTTTTTTTTAAAATTAAGTAAACCATAATTATGCGCTAATTTCAGACAGTAATCGCGAATTTTGGACTCCAACGGTTTCGCGATAAAACATAAATCTTAAATTTATAAAAATAAATCGCCACGGAACTAGCTTAGAATAATACCAACACTAAACTATAGCTGTAAATACATTCCGAGTGTATCAAAAATACAAATTTTAAATTTTACAATCCCGACTGTAAGTAAAATTCCAAAAATTAAAATTAATAATAAAAGCCTCCTAGAATTTTAAAAACGACTGTTCCCTTTAAAAAGGAAAAAATAATTTTTTCTTGAAGTCAGGGGAAAAGAAGAATTTTAAATACGGAATTTTAAACAGGTTTCGTAAGTGGAACAAATATCCGTTTCCTCTGACTTCAAAATTAATGTTTAAATTTTGTAATGGAGGGGGGGGGGAGTTGATTTTAAAATTTTTGTTTTTAAAATTTTTAATTTTTATTTTATGTCACTCTTTTTGGAGTAAATTGTCAACAAATATGTAGGTATTCGCCGTAGTTTGACTTTCTGCTAGGTTGTTGAGTCGGGCTTTTCTGAGTCTTGTGGGAGGGTTGAGGGGTAGAATGAAGGAAACTCCTGTCTTAGTTTCAATTGGGAGAGTGGGACAGTTTTGTTTGTTGAGCTCTTCAGGAGCTTCAGTAGTGTTGATGAGTTTTGCTGGGGGGGGGGGGGTATGGAGGGGAGCCGGTTGAATGAGTTTGATTGAGGATAAATTTGGTATGGAATGCTCTTTAACTTGAAATAAAAAAATCCACTACACCTCCAATACAACTGGGGAGGCATTGTGCTTCTTTTTGTACAAAATTATTTTTATAAAAATTTTTATAAAAATGAAAAAAATGTTTATAAAAAAATATTTAAAAAAATAAATATTTTGACATGACATAAACCATGGTGACATGTTAGAATAAGTAAGACATAGAGGTTGTTAATACGATAACATAATAATAAGTTAGTAATGCGAAAGGAACTATAAAGAAGAAAATATAAGAAGAACATTAACAACAATAATTAAAATAAAACATTTTTGAATACTTATGAAATAAAATAATAACGATTTAACATAATATATAATATTAAAGAGTTTCTTTGGATATTTATTCGTCATACACTCCTAAACCCTTCGGCCGATTTCAACCAAACTTTGGTTTGTCCGAAAAAAATTGAGAAAAATTGAGAGTAATAATGGATATATTATATTATGCGATTATACGAAAACAAAGATAAAATACAAATATTTAAAAAGTTTATATTTTTAGTACAGTATTTTTTAATAGAAATTATTTATTATTATAATACAAAACTAATATTTTATTTAAATTTTTTATTGTAAAATTATGCCGCTTATCGCTTAGGATGTTTTTATTGTTGCTTTACATCACATGATATAAATAAGAAGCATATTTCAGCGATGCTATGTCTGCGGGGTTCATCTCAACAACTTCATTGTGTCCCCGCAAAATATCACAATTTTTTTTCATTTTGATAATATACCCTGAGTTTCGAAATATCACGTTTTCTAGTTTATGTAATATTTTTCCATCCCAATAATACCCATCACTCAGTGATTTTCTATGTTTTCGAAAATATAAAAAATCCCTGCCATCACTTTTTAGGTTGGTAAACCGGAGTGGCCGGTGCTAACGTAAAAAAAATTAAATTTTAAAATTCAAATTTTTTAAAATTAAAAAACAAATCTTAATTTTAAAATTCAGATTTAAAATTAAGAATTAAAAACTGTAATTTTAAATTAAAACTTTTTTTGGTTTTATTTAAATATTAAAATCAAAAATATTGACTATATATGCGGTTATATGCTGTTATATGCGATTATATGCGTCATAAATATATATGCGGCAACAACCTAAAATATGAAATTATATGCGCAATAAAACTTTGTATTTTGATTGCTTTCGATGAGAAACGTGTAGAAACAAAAAATCAGCTTTCTATGTTGCATCAAACAAAACATGCAATCGCATACAAATCCGGTCTCTAGTAATAATGTACTTAAAAATGAACTTTTTTCACATAAAAATCAAATTAAATCTTTGTTGGAGGAAATTGAAATGTTAAGGAACATTGTGAATGAAAATAAGACCGAAATTAAAAACAAGAATTTGGAAATAAACAATCTGGATAAAGGAATTTCGGTAAATAATAAAAATTTGGAAATGGAAAATCTGGATCAAGAAATTTTGGTTAAAAATAAAAATTTGGAAAGGAAAATTTGATTGTAAAAGAAAATTTTAAAGAAAATACGTCCGGAATTAAAAATAACAATTTGAAGATTGAAAATTTGTTTGTAAAAGAAAATTTTAGAGAAAATAAAGCCGATATTAAAGATGAACATTTGGAAAAACAAAGTTTAGCCACAAAAGAAAATTTTGAAGTAAGTAAGGTCAAAATTGAAAACAAAAATTTAGAAAATGACGTAAAAAAATTATTGAAAATGATAATAAAATCATAAATCGGAAGTAAAAGTAAACGGGGAGCCGCTAAAAGAAGAAGATGAGAAGCAAATAAATAAAATGATGGATGAAACAATTATGGAATAGAAAATCAGGGGTTAGCCGACAAATCCAGTACCAACTCGAATTTTGGAAAATTTGCATGGATTTGGCACCCGACTACAACGAGGATCATCTTGACGAGGTCGATTAGATAGAAAAAAATTTTTTTTACATTTGGTTCCACAACTGGGATGGTTTTTTTCTGCGAACCACTTGTCGTCGACCGTCGCGTCGTTGCGCAAAGAAAACCAGGGGAGTATAAGATGTCGTGTTACCAAATCATTTTTTATACTTAAACATTTTTTGATAGTTTATTAATTTGGATTTATTATATAAACTATTTTTTACTTCGAATTTTTATTTAGAGATTTTGAATTTATTGTTAACATTGGGTTTTGATTTTATGTTTGAATTTAAATTTGTAAATGAATGTTTGTAAAGAGTTGTAAATTTTTGAATTTGGTGGGTTTTTCGTGCTGTCAAATTATGTTGGTACGAAAAGACGTGAGGTTCTTCCCTTCCAAGCCTGTACGTCGTAGTACACGGACATATTTGCGAGTTTCTCTTGAGCTTTTTGACTTTTCGTCTCAAGTTTGAGACTACATTTTGAGATAATTTGAGAATAAAATTGAGATTTAAAGTAATTAAGTGAATCTATTTATTTTATTTAATTTTGAAAGTCTCTTTGCGAAAGTTGGATTTGGGGAAGTTAAATAAAATTTGGATCCGTTAATAATTGGAATTTGGTAATTAATTATTGGATATTTGGATTTTTAAAAATTAATAGCAAATTGGATAGATTTAATTCGTTAGATTGGAAGGTAAAGTCAAATTTGTACGAAGCAAGCACCTGCGGTGATAAGCACTTATAGTTTCATTTTATAAGTTAAAAATTTATTTAAAAGTTAAATTGGAGTTATTTTATGATTGAATATTTTTTTTGAAATTTGAAAAGATTATTTTTGAAAAATTGGATAGGCACCTCAATGCAAAAAGTTAAAATAAACCCACTACTGAGAGGTCTTCGCTCACTGACTTGTTAAGCTAGCTGGCAACTAAAGGTAGAAATGGAAGTCAGGGAAAGATTTTCTGGCGTTCCACTACAATATGTAGATATTGGTAAATAAGTATATAAAGTAATGGAAATTTAGTAAAATATTTAATAATTGCATTTATTAGAAATGATGTAGAGTAATTATTTTATTTTGTTAATTTTCAAAAAAATTTTATTTACAAAATGCTTTTTCAATGCTTATATTTAAGATTATGCATATAATGACAATTATTTGTGCTATATTTTAAGCGCTATTTTCACGACTTTTTATGCTTGAAAATCCGTACTCTAATACAGGGGTCTCCAAACTTTTTAGTCTAAGGGTCAGACTGATTGCTCCACAAAGCCCCGAGGGCCAAGATCTCGCCTCAGTGACTAACGAAAATATTCAAACCTTTATCAGGCCCGCTCTCGCGGACCGGATTGAGACCCCTGCTCTAATACAATAACCATGGTCTAACGTCTAACCTGTCCTAGCTTTCAGAGCTACCTTGTAGCTTGGTAGCTTGAAACTTCAACCTTCCATTTAGGAAATTCAAATTAGTTACGCTTCAATGGTAATTTCTCCTTTTTTGAAATTATATAAGTATCTATCAATTTCGATAACTGCATTACTAAATTTGTTCAATTAAAAAAATGCTCTTTTTCTGTGTAGTTGTACTTTTGTTAAGTAAGTACATACATAAATTTTATTTCAATTATTTTAGCTGTAAAATTTCTAATGCTCCTGCCCATGGTCAAAATTTTCATGATTGTTTTTATCAAAATTTTGGTCAAAAACATCATAAAAATCTCGTATTTTAGACAGATTGTGGGCAGAGGCATTACACTTATATTAAAAACTTAAACTAATATTTTTATGTAGTTAATCAATTGGCAAGAATATGCCCTTCCCCTTAACTAATAGAATTAATCTTGCACAAGGATATAATACACTACATAACACACAAAATTATTCTATTAAGTAAACTAAACAGGAAAATAACAAAATATAATTGAATAATTACAAAAAGGCTAATATTTACTGGAACTGAATGCAACTTAATTTATTATAATCATTTTAGGTTCGGCAATCGCATTTGAACGACTTTCAATAACAACAAAATTGGGAACTGTTAATGGATTCCCTAAAAAATCGTATGGTGGCCGTACGTAATCTGCGTTTGAAGGAATTCCTTATGCCAAACCACCGGTGCACCGGTGGGTAAACTATGACTTGAAGCACCAGTGGAACTGAAACCTTAGGAAATGTTTTAGATGCCAATAAAATATATGTTTGTTCTCAAACAGATATCATATTGAAAGATGTTCCTAATCCAAAGGATAACATGCCTGTGATTGTTCACATTCACGTAGGTGGGTTTATGTTAGGTAGTTCGTACATGCACCGGATATGGAGACGGTCATTAGCCTAATAAGGTAGCTGAATAACTGCTGACATTAAAGTACCCGGTTCCAATCCGCAAGAAGTTTAAAATTTCTTATGATCGTCTCCGTGCTTCGGAGGATACGTAAAGCCGGAGTCCCACCGGAGTTGATGATTTGCCCTCGTCAACAAAAAATCCAGGGTTACGGGCACATCTGAGATAAGCCCAGCAAGCTGCATCAGATATAATGCAATATAATATTGCAGTGTCTAAAAATGCAAGCGAACGAGCTGAAGGCTATTTAATTAACAAATCACATTATCACGAACAAGCATGAATTTAAAAAATTGAATCTGAAAAAAAAGTTGAATTGCCTAAACAACAGGCTGAAGAACAATAACTGAAAATAGTTAATGAAAAGACCTGGACTAGGGAAATAAATCAAATATTTCCAAACAATAAAAATAAATTAAATTTGGAAAACCGCACGAGATGCAATTTTGGGAAGAATATTTCGGTACGAGTGGTATAGAAATTATTTTAGAACTGTTGTATACACCACAAGAAATTAAACTACACTAATTCGACTAGACTACTTACGATAGGAAGGCCACGACCACCAGGACTACTTCACTTAAGACTATGACATGACTGCCTCCCTAACATCTGAACTCTTGGCATATACCCCTTCGTGCAGCCATACCAACCCTAAGATATTATCTGTGTCCAATCCTGGTCCGCCCTTCCTAATCCGTACTTTATTTAAATTCAAATATACAATCTACATAAATACAATTTGTACAGAGCCGTACTCACATACACCACAAGAACCAACTGGAAGCAGTTCCATTTCACGTGAGCAGGCAGGAGAGGATTCACAACCAATATTAAAGTGGACCATTGGGTCGAAGAAAGAAAATATACGGACAGGTTTGCATAACTTCCATTCTAAAGTGTTCACGCGGGTCTTGCGGCAATTTAACCGGATCGGGAAAAGCGCAGCGCTATACGGCAATTTATGTTCTTTAATTTTAATATTTATAATTCAATTGTTTATTTAATTTTTCAAAATAAATTCAAACATTCATTTAAAATTTCTGAAGATTCCTTGAAATTAAAAATGATTGCAAATTATAATCATTTGCCCACCATTATCTGGAAGCAGAGGTTCGTTAAGCTTTGCATTCATTATTGCATTTATGAAAAGTAAGTATGGACTCTTAAAGGTCTTCCATCTTTAACAGTGCAATATATACTCAGAGTATCACCAAAAGTAAAGCTACTGGATAAGTGGGGTTCCTGCAATGGAAAGGAGAAGGAAGGCAAACTGAAATGAAATCGCTGTTGCTGAGAGCACGCCAGCCGCGCTCGACGGAAGGGTTAAGAAGCATAAGCTTCTTTATCTTTTACTTTGAGAGATGGGCAAAATACATGTAAATATGTAATTGAAATCCAAAATGCTAATTACAGTGTTTCAAATACAAAATACAATTTTTAAAATTATTTAATTATTTAAAATAAAGTGGATAATTTATTTATAAGCTGTACAAATAGTGTAACTGAATGAATAAAAATGTTGCACTACTTCAAACTACCTACATTTTATTTACTGACCCCAAGGGCCTTCAAAAAATTCTTGCTCCTGGGTCAAATCTTTGAAGCTACGCCACTGCGCCAAGGGTTAATTAATTAATTAATAAGTCAAATTTGGCTAATCGTGGTTATTCGTTTTTCTAATTAAAACTTTTTTTAACTGATTGAAGTACATTTTTATTAAAATAAATAATTATGTAAATATTATTATTATAAATACAAGTATTTGTTAATCTAATCACACATAGAAATTCTGAATTATCCCACAGATAATTAAAATAATGCTACTTGTTTATTTTTGTAATAATTATAAAAGTTCTACGTATTATCAATCGACAACATGTACTTTTTCTGTGTAGTTGTATTTTTGTTACGTAAGTAAATGCAAAAGTTTTATTTCAATATTTTTCGTACTAAGATTTCTAAAAATTATAATTTAGCACATTAGCCCTTAATAATAATTAATATTATTAATATATTATACTTAAATTATTTTAATTAAAAATTGATTAAATAATATAGTTAATAACTACTTAAGTACTATTTTTTAATATTTATAATATGTTATAATAATATCTTATACTGTTATGTTTGTAATTTTAATTGATTAAAATCAACTTAGGTAAAGCCAAGATGACTTACTAGGGAATTTAATTAATGAGGTGGTTTCCCGATGCTTCCTCATAGCCCACTGGTCGATCTTTTTGCTTTTAATCTCAATAGTGTATCAAAGACGATCAGGATTTGTACAGCGGTTTTCTTCTTCCTAATTGGCTGGTGTAAGCTTTAATCCGTACTGATGCGCTATAATATTTTACATTTATTATAATTTATTTACTCGAATCTCTTTATCGACTTATCATTAAGTAAACATATAATATTATTTAATTCTGATTTTTTTTCTAAAGAACATAATATAATAGTTCCCATATAAAAATTTAATTGTATATAACTGGGAAATCCATATAAATGCCGGAGTGCACATAAGCGAGAGTCTACTGTATTTTTGTTTCTTAAAATTGAAGAACGTAGAATTACAATTATTTTAATTACTGTAATAATTTATGACATACGACTTAATTGGTCAAATTCTGCAAATCATTGTTATTCGTTTTTCTAATCGAAACTATTTTTATCAACTGATTGAAGTACATTTTTATCAAAAAATAAATAATTACGTGAAAGAAATGCAATTAGTGCTTTATACAAGCTTAGATATTGTCAAAACATAAACTTGTTTTGCTATTGCATTGCTTAATTCTCTCAATCAAAATTATGTTCTCTTCCTGTGTAGTTGTATTCTTGTTAAGTAAGTACCTACTCGTATCATAAAAACATAATTTAGGAGATTAGGCTTTAATAATATGTAATTAAAACTCTCTAACTAAATTTTATTTGTTTATTACAAGGTAATAAAACGAGAAAATAATAAAATATAATATGATTTTAATTGTTTTAGGTTCGGCAATCGCACTTGAACGACCTTCAGTAAGAACAAAATTGGGAGCTGTCAATGGATTCCATAAAAAATCTTATGGTGGTCGTACGTATTCTGCGTTTGAAGGAATTCCTTACGCCAAACCACCGGTGGGGAAACTAAGATTTGAAGCACCAGTGGAGCCAGATCCTTGGGAAAAATCTTTAGATGCTGATAAAACCTACGTATGTCCCCAAACCGAATTTATATATCACAAGACTACCGGTAGTGAAGACTGCTTATATTTAAATGTTTATGTCCCTAAAGATGTTCCTAATGCAGATGATAACATGAATGTAATTGTGCATATTCACGGAGGTGGTTTTATGTTAGGTAGTTCGATGATGGCCGGTCCAGGTTTCCTTATGGACAGAGATATTGTATACGTAAACTTGAATTATCGCGTTGGAGCTTTGGGATTTTTAAGCACCGAAGATGATGTAGTACCGGGAAACAACGGTTTAAAAGATCAAACTTTGGCACTTCAATGGGTTCAGAATAATATCAGACAATTTGGAGGTAATCCTAAATCTGTTACTATCACAGGAGCCTCCGCGGGTGGCAGTTCAGTTCATTTTCATTACTTCTCTAGAATGTCCAAAGGATTATTTCATAGAGGTATTTCTCAAAGTGGAACCGCTTTGGCACCTTGGGCTATTCAGGAAGGTGCGTTAGAAAGGGCTAAAGCATTGGCAGTACTTGCCGGCTGCGAAGATACCACTACAAATCGTGCATTGATTAATTGCTTGAAAGAAAAATCGAGTGACAAAATTGTAGATCAAACTGAAAATTTAAGGTCTCCTGCCGGCGTATTACCTATTGCAATTTTTGCTCCGGTTGTTGAAAAACAGTCGGATTCTGCATTTTTAATCGATTATCCGTATAAGCTACTTAATAGCGGTGAGATCAATGATTTGCCTTGGATTAATTCCATCTGCACCGATGAAGGAAGTATATCCATGCTATTGTTATCTAAAGAATTAGAAACTTTGAATGAAAAATTTGATAAACTTTGTCATTATTATTTGGATTACAATTACACAGCATGTGATACCAATAGAGAAGTCATAGCCACAAGAATCAGAGAACAATATTTTGGAACAGACAACATAGGAAGAGATAATTATAAAACCATTATGAAACTTTTTGGAGACCGAATGTTTGGATTTGATTTTGAAAAATCTGCTAGAATGCAAGCAAGCGTGTCGAAGTCCAAAGTTTATTCATATATTTACGGATATAAAAATAGTTTTTCGGAAGTTTTTGGAAAACTTATGGGTATTGGCGACCTCGATCTTGGCGTTGGTCATGCAGAGGATTCTTCTATCTTGTACGAGATGAAATTTTTACCAGGTACCGAAGCTGTGAATTTTGGTTTACGTCCAACCGATGAGATAATGAAAGATATGATGGTTGATATGTACGTTTCATTTGCAAATGGTAATGCTCCAAAAATGAATGGTGTAGCTGTAGATGCTGTAAGTAACTCCAAAGTATTTACTTATCTTTCCATCAAAACTCCCACGGATATCAAAATGAATGTCACCGAAGAATTAACGCCTACTAAATTTTGGGAAGGTTTGCCTATAATAGAAAATGAAAAGTTTTGTAAAAAATCTTGTAATAATAAGAATACGTTGAGAAATGAGTTGTAAGATGGGGTAATAAATGTTTTAAGTAATATTTTTTAATTCGCGATTTTCTTTCAACAATCTAATAATTATCCGCTTATTCGTCTCAGTTGTAGTCTCAGTAAACAGTTTTGATTAAAAGTTATATTATAAATATATATCCATAAATAGGATCTACTGGGGAACCTACCTATTGGCCTGCAGATAGAAGCAAGATTTCTGACTTAATCGACTTCTGCGTGACTAAGGGAATATCATCAAATAAAGTAAAAGCTGAGTCTTGTCTGGATTTGTCTTATCTGATCACATCCCCCATAATAGTTATTCTGAGCTCCCAGATAATAAAAAATCAAAAACCTGGATCTCTCCACAGTAGTACAATACATTATTGGATCAAATTGAGAAACATTCTAAACAACCGGACAAACAGTAATACATATTATATCTCTAAAAACTAAGGAAGAACTAGAAACACCAATCGATAACCTCGGCAACGATGCAAGAAGCAGCCTGGGAGGCTATCCCAAAATGTGAAGCATTGAGAAAAAATCAGACCTGTTCAACAAGTACGAGTATTCAAATTAAGATTGCTGAGAAGCGTTGACTCCGGTACAGAAGGAAATACTAAAAGTTCTTGGTCATAGCAAGGCGCCAGGTTACGAGGTTACAAGTGGTACAGTCTTGAAGGAGCTACCTATAAAAAATCATCCCATCAAAATAATTACTACCTTATATACAATGCAGTTCTGAGACTTTGCTACTTTCCACTACAATGGAAGGTAGCACAAGTGATTATGATACCTAAACCAGAAAAGAATCCAAAAAAGACTGTCTTACAGACCTATTAGCGTACTTCCGTTAAGGCCATTGTAAGTTCCACCGATTGGTCAATTAAGTCGAGGTGGTCAAAGTTAATGTTAATCTTTTAAGCCTATTTAAGCTTTCGTTGTGTCAACTCCCACAGGAAATTTTGGAGTTGATTTGAGTTGAGAGGAGTTGAGTTTCATTCAAGTTAAACAAAAATCTTGAAAGGCCCTAGGGGTATAAGCATGGTGATTCGGCTCCGGAAAGATATTTAAACGATATTCATAGAATATGTTGGTACTAATAAAATACTAAGATCCTGAAAGTTTCAGATCGCTAACTCTATTGGGTTTCGAGAAAAAGCAAAATATGTAAAAAATGGAAAAAAATTATTTTCTCCGGAATGGCTGAATCGATTGATCTAAAATGTTGATATGTTTTGGGGATAATAGGGGCTCTTAAGAAAAAAAATAACATTTATATAGCTTTATAAGATCCTTGAAAAAAAAATAGTTTTTTCTTTAATTTCATATTTTGACCATGGTATAATTTTTGTAAAATTATGAAATTTTTTTTTAAACCCAATATATATCGTTTTAACTTCATAAATTTTTCAGATTTTTAAAAAAGGTACGCCACAGTAGAAAAAAATAAAAATCAATTTTTGGTTCAAATAATGCATTTATTTAAATTTTTTGAACATTAATTTAATTGAAATTTACTCGAATCTATACTTAAAATTTTTTATTTTAGGTTTGTTTTCTAGTTTATCGCCTTACGTTTAAAAAACGTGGTAATTTTGAATTTTTTTCAAAATATTTAGAAATCAATCAAGGGTCATTACTACACGTGACATCGTTCAGATTTGATATTTTTATGCGTTATTAGTAAATCATCTTCGTCAATTTTTAATATTTCATTCCTTATTTATAGATTCCTATTAGTTTAGTTTGAATATTTTTCTTATTTTTGCAATTTTTCATTATATACGACTGATGGGAAATAACCGTGAAATACGGACTTTATTATATCGTATTATGAATTTCTATCTTAAAATTTTTCATATTTAATATTTTTTCAGCATAATATAATATTAATATTCTGTTAAATATTTTTAATCCTAACCTGTTAAGTGATAATTATGTTTTTTATGATTTTTTAAACTATGAATTTTTACGTATTGTAAAATTAGTATTGTAGTTAACTTAACATTTACCTACTTAAAAATATTAATTCAATTATTTTTATGTATATTCTAACTATTATAAATATTTTTTATATTTAAAACAACAACTATAATTATTATTTTGTCAAATTAAAAAATTAAAACAGTTAAAAATAACTAATTATGATATAATTAATGTCAATAAATATTTTGAGGAACGTTTTTTTTATTACTCAGCTTGATTATTAATATATTTTTATAAATTTATTCTATTAATATAGGTAACCAAACTTCAATGTGTATTAATGAAAAAAAGAACATATTTTTTCAAATTATTAAGTCAATTTTACATAAAGAAACAATAAAGAAAAGAATAAAAGATACAGGAACGAAATGTATAGCTAAAATTTTGATTAATAGATTTTTTTCAATCTGCATCACTGTCTTCTTCAATCACAACTGAAATATTGTCTTTATTTTATATCTTATTTAATTTTATAATTTATTTAATAGTTTATTTAGTATTGCAACAGACCTGAGAAGTTTTGAGAATTTAAATGTTGTTTCTATGCTGCCACAAATTTATAAAAAATTCTTAAGTTTGCTGGAATATTAAATAAACTATTTGATAAGGTAAATATTTCAGCTGTAATTAAAGAAGACAGCGATGAAGATTGAGAAAATTCTATTAATCAAAAATTTTGCTATATTATATACAGTAAAAGCCCTCGTATCCGAAATGAACGGGACCCATTTCTGTTCGGATAGCGAATGTTTCGGATAAATGGTTGGTTGAAATATAAATAGCACAACATGAAACGGAAGTCTGCCTACGCGTTGACCTCGCCAGCATCTTTAGGTTGACGAGATAAATTCTAAGAATTTTCGGATACGAGGGAGACGGATACGAGGGCTTTTTCTGTACTTCGTTTTTTTATTCTTTTCTGTATTGTTGATTTATGGAAAATTGACTTAATATTAATTTGAAAGAATACGTTCTTTTGCCATTAATACCAAATTAAACTTTTATATTGGTTATATTTTTATTGACATTAATAATGATTAGTTATTTTTAACAGTTTTAATTTTGTAATTTGACGATATAATTATTGTTGTTATTTTAAATATGAAAAATTATTTATAATAGGTAGAAATCATCAAAATATGCATAAAAATAATTAAATTATTGCTCAAAACATTTAAATAAATGCATTATTTGAGCCAAAAACTGGTTTCTATTTTTTCTACTATGGCGTACCTTTTTTAAAAATCAGAAAAATTCATGAAGTTTAAGGCTAATATATAAGGCTTAAAAAAAATAGTTTCATAATTTTACAAAAATTGTACCATGACTAAAAAATGAAATTAAAGAAAAAACAAATTTTTTTAAAGGATCTTTGAAGCTATATAAGTGTTAATATTTTTCTTAAGACCCCTATCGGCCCCCAAAACATATCAAAATTTTAGATCAATCGATTCAGCCATTCCGGAGAAAATAATTTTTTTCTATTTTATACATATTTTGCTTTTTCTTGAAAACCAATTGAGTTAGTGATCTGAAACTTTTAGGATCTTTTTATTTTATTAGTACCAACATATCCTATGAATATCGTTTAAATATCTTTCCAGGACCGAATCACCATGCTTATACCCCTAGGGCCTTTATGACGCTATTTGAGTTGGTTTGAAAAACTATATAAAGGAACGAAAAGTATTCTGATTTTACAAAATAAAACGCTGCACAAGCACATCTAGCAAATAAACCACATTTTTATTTAAATTTATGATTTACGTACAGGGGGGGAGTCTCAAAGGTGGGTTTGTAATTTTGTGTTGACGCCATCCTATCAGTTGATACTTGATAATCGCAGAAAGAAATTCAATAGAGCTCTACATTTTATTATTTATAATATTTTTAGTACCTAGTTGGGGGGGGGGGGGGGGGGGGGGTTCGGTTGAAATGTCTTCCTGTTTCTTTGTTTTTTTGAGCCAGTAACCGTGGAAGAAATTCAACTAACAATAAAAAACTTGAAGAGAATTACATATCCAATGTAATGAAATCACTAGAATCGATTCTGTCAGTACCACTAAGTATAAAATTATTAATAAATGTTTTTTGGAAGGTTCATTTCATGAACATATCAATTAAAAATAGCAAAGGTCGTGCCAATATTCAAGAAAGGAGAAAAAACTGAGGCATAGTAACTACAGACCCATATCTCTACTTCCGACTTTTTGCAAGCTGTTCGAGAGTGTAGTAAAAACAAGAATGATAAATTACTTAGAAAAAAATTAACTTCTCTCTGCCAATCAGCATGGTTATAGAAAGAAGAAGTCCACTACAACTGCTCTCCTGGAACTTACGCACAAGATAATGGAGGGGCACGATAAGGGCGATAAAATGGAGGTAATCTCAAACGACTTGTCAAAAGCTTTTGATTCTATACCTACTGATGTGTATTTTACTTAAAAAACTATATTTTTATGGTTTCAGAAGCCTAACATACAAATTATTGGATTCATATCTAAGGGGGAGAAGTCAAAGAGTCTTTTGGAACGGAAGTTATCGAGAGAGGAAAGAGTGGATTTTGGAGTGCCACAGGGGTCTATTCTGGGTCCAATTCTGTTCGTAATATATATGAACGACCTAAGCATTGATGTAGAGGATGTTTTTACATATCTTTATGCAGACTATACCACCTACCTGATCAGGGCTAAGAGTAAGGAAGAACTGGACAAAAACAATTAAATACAATGGACATATCGAAAAGTTGGTTTGGTAGAAATAAATTAAAACTTAACACCGAGAAGACGCAAAATCTGCCTCTCTCAGTGAGAGATGCTCTCTGAGATTTCTAGGAGTGACGGTGGACAACAGGCTCAACTGGAGAGCCCACGCAGAGCAATTAATAGACAAGCTGTCTTCTGCAATTACTTTGCAAATTGTCACAGTGTACTCAGCTACGGCATTTTGATTTGTGGTGTTTCCACAGCTGCAAGTGCAGTTTTTAAGACACAAAAAAGGGCGATTCGCATTCTGAGCGGGATGGACTCCAGGGTGAGCTGCAGAAATGCGTTCATGGAGAATAGAATCTTGACGATCTCAGCAATATACATATTTAAATGTCTGAAGCATGTAAAGTCTAATCCAGAGAGATATTTAAGAAACGGATATTACCATAATTTTAATACCAGAAAAATTACAGATACCTTTACATAAACTGAAAAAAACGCAACAGGGAGGGACTATTGGGGTCCCAAGTTATATAACAAGTTGCCACAAGAAGTGAAGAGTTTGTCTGAAAAACAGTTCAAAAAAAAAATAAAAAACCTACTGGTGAACAAGCCGTTGTACACCATAGAAGAATTTTTTCAATAGCCTGGAGAGCTGCAAATGTTTTAAATTTTAAATTTTAATGTTGTTTGTCAAGTTATGTTTTACATTGTTGATATATATTTTTTTATTGACGCGCATGTAATATTTTGATTCAATAAATTCTATTTCTATTTCTATTTCTTTATGGATGACACTTTTAATTACTGTACAAAACTTTTTACTCAGTTATTTACCCTATATGGGTACAGTAACAGTTATTATATACAGTGCCGGATTACCCATAAGGTAGAAAAGGCGGCTGCCTAGGGGCCCCGTGAAAACGGAGAAAATTTTTTTTAATTATAAATTTCATTTCTTTGTGTTTATCTTTTTATACTGATTCAGCGTCTAGAAAATATAAAAATATTAATTAATTAATTAATTGATTTTCTGTGTAAATGAATAAGTTTTAACGAATTACTTTAATAAACATTGTTTTATTTTTTAAATTAGTTGCTTATTATTGGAACTGTTTATTTTAATTATCGATTTAGTAAAATTAAAGACATATTATGCAAGTAATAATTTTCTAGAGGGCCCCGAAAATTGAACTGCCTAGGGGCCCACAAAAGTTTAATCCGGCACTGATTATATACCTTTCGTGTTTTGTTTTTTGAAAAATAAGACACAAGTTAGTAGAAATTTGTAATAAACACGATTTACAGTTCCAACCAAAATTTGCCACAGTAGATTTGGGAAAATATTGCACTTATTAGCTGTAGATCCATTTAGGCCAGCCTTGGTATAGGAATATTAAGAAATTTGGGTTATCTTGAGAATATAAAGATTTTTTTTCGCAAATTGATAATTGGCTGCGGTACAGTTTTGGTTTACAATATTTAAGTCCAAATGAAGTCTATGCAGTCTACAGCGAAGACTAACACCAGTTACATCGGACGTATAGATGCAAAATTTTACATATCCTTCTGAGCTTTGGACTGCAAATTCAGCTAGTATGTTGTGTCAAACCACTAAGGGGACGTCCATTAATTACGTGAGGCGTTCAGGAGGGGTTTAAACAGAATTGCACTCAATCTCACGGGAGAGAAAAGGGGGATCTCGGCAAATATCACGTAATTTTTTTTCTGCAAGAAAATGTAATATTGCAAGAGAACTGGGTTAAATTAAGTAAAACAAACAATTTCATGTGAGATTACAGGGGAGGGATCGAGCCAAAACCCACGACATCTCACCAGGAGAAGAGGGGGGTAGAAAAAACGCCAAAATCGCTTCACGTAATTAATGAATGACTCCTAATGCGTGTGAGTCGTTTCACAATATGCTTAATTCGCAGTTTTAATACTACCCACCCACCATTATATACGTTTTTAGAGAAATTAGAATTGAAAACATAAGAAAACAGAGTAATTCTGATACTACAAGAAAACATAAACGGTTGGGGCATTTACTTCAATTATATTTTATAGATTTGGATGTAGATTAGGATGATTTTTGGATATGTTTTGTACTTCTCATCATTCTGAACATATATGGGCAGTTTCCAAGTTATAAGTTCTAAAAGATCCAGATTTAACATGAAAAAAATTAATTTTTGACTCGATATGTGTGATCGCCAGTCGAAGAAGTCGCCCAGACCCCCCGGTTTACAAGTTTACCAACCGAAAAATATATTAAGCTAACTATTGATTCCGCGAGGTTCTGAAGGCTGTATCCAGCAGTAGGCATCTAAGTACGTCGATTTAAGTAATAAAAAGGCCACCTACATTTTTACGATTTTTGAAAAAAACGTAAGGTTAACCCCTTTGGTGTTTTTTGACCCCAAAAAATGAAAAGTGGAATTCGGCAGCTTCTTTCACTGTTTCTTACGTATTTTGATCAGAAAATTCGAATGGCGCAGTCAGATTTCTCGTAAGTATGATATTTTTTATTTTAATTGGCCTTAAACGTAACACATTTGGGTCAATTTGACCGAAATTTGTTTCGCGATTTTACACAGTTTTGATTGATTCCGCGAAGTTCTGAAGGCTGTATCCAGCAGTAGGCATCTAAGTACGTCGATTTAAGTAATAAAAAGACCACCTACATTTTTTAAGATTTTTGAAAAATACGTAAGGTTAACCCCTTTGGTGTTTTTTGACACCAAAAAATGAAAAGTGGAATTCGGCAGCTTCTTTCACTGTTTCTTACGTATTTTGATCAGAAAATTCGAATGGCGCAGTCAGATTTTTCGTAAGTATGATATTTTTTATTTTATTTGGCTTTAAATGTAACACATTCGGGGTCAATTTGACCGAAATTTGTTTCGCGATTTTACACAGTTTTGATTGATTCCGCGAAGTTCTGAAGGCTGTATCCAGCAGTAGGCATCTAAGTACGTCGATTTAAGTAATAAAAAGGCCACCTAAATTTTTTAAGATTTTTGAAAAATACGCAAGGTTAACCCCTTTGGTGTTTTTTGACACCAAAAAATGAAAAGTGGAATTCGGCAGCTTCTTTCACTGTTTCTTACGTATTTTGATCAGAAAATTCGAATGGCGCAGTCAGATTTCTCGTAAGTATGATATTTTTTATTATATTTGGCTTTAAACGTAACACATTCGGGGTCAATTTGACCTAAATTTGTTTCGCGATTTTACCCAGTTTTGATTGATTCCGCGAGGTTCTGAAGGCTGTATCCAGCAGTAGGCATCTAAGTACGTCAATTTAAGTAATAAAAAGGCCACCTAAATTAAACTTAACCGGGAAATTTGAATTTTTAAGCAAAAATGAAGGAAATTTAACATTCGGTTAGAAAAAATTAAAACTAGGAAAGCATATTTATATAATTACCTTACTACTCATGGAGTTTAGCAACAACTTTATGTGTTACTTTTAAAGTTAATTACAAAAATAATATAAAAATATAAAGTTAAAATTGTAAACCGGGGGGTCTGGGGGTAAATAAAATTTCCACTCTTCTAAAATACCTACAGAAAACAGAAGAATTATACAAATTTCGTTAAAAAAAGCTGCGACATTTTTTGTTTTCGAGCAAAAGTGACGAAAATTCAGACGGTCAGTCGGCTAGAGAAAATTTGAATTTGAGAAACTTATTTTATTTTTATATTATGAAAAAATTTTTAATTGCCTTTTAAACTTTTTGCGTTAATTCAAAAATATAGAAAAACGGGGAATCCCCAGTAGCGGGAAACAAAATTTAATGTTTAAATATTATACCGCTTATACCGCTATTATACCAGCTAGTGTTAAGTAAATCGATACCGCTTTGTATTGTTGTGCTATGTTTTATTTTATTGACACACACATACATCCGCAGCCATATTCGACTGGCGATCACACATATCGAGTCAAAAATTAATTTTTTTCGTGTTAAATCTGGATCTTTTAGAACTTATAACTCGGAAACTGCACATAACATCAAGTTGTACCCATTGAAACATTTGTTCAGAATGATGAGAAGTACAATATACCCAAAAATCAGCCAATTCTACAAAAAAGACATTTTCCCATAAGAATTGTAATTTTCTAAAAAAAATTATGATTTTTAAATTAAAAAAAAAATCAATTTTTGCAGTTTGAATTATCGTTGCAGTATTACAATAAGTAATATAAGAGGCTTACGGGTCTTAATCCAGTAATACTTTAAGTTGCCATCGGTGGAACTTACATGTTTACCTTCGGCAGAACCTGACCATCGGTGGAGGTTGCCACTGTCCTTCCTTTAATATCGAAAAAGATTCTGGAAAAGTTACTGATGAAACGATTGAAGATAGTCTTTAGCAAAGAAATTAATACCGGACCATCAATTTAGGTTTAGAGAGGAACACTTTATTTTAAATAAAGTTAGAGTCAGACGCATCATCATCATCATCATCTTCATCATTTCTTCATCATCAACCATAACTACATAATTTTTTATATCCAAATGGAGCCCATATTTTCTTACAACCACAATTCCCAGGATAACGTCATCAATGATGTCAATAGTTAAATATTTTATTTCCTATTCCTATGTTCACATAAATCTTTCCATGCGTAAGATTTTCTTTGCTAGTCCCATTACGTCGGGCCGTACAATTGTATTTTTTTGTATGTAAATGTAACCTACATTTACTCACAAACACAAACTATTCAAACCGTTTGCACTATTGTCGTTTAGCCCTTTGTAACATGTAATGCAACGAAATTTAAAACGTTTATTTAATTATTAAGGGCTAAAATATATTTACAGATAAAGTTAACAACAGTAGAACAATTACTACACTAAGATTAACACTAATACTAAATTACACTAAATTAGTAACAATTACTTAGCCACAAGTCTACATTTATTTAAACTAAGTTACTGTATATAATATGTAACAACCGGTACATTTATTTATTACACCACTAGTTATTTACACGGAATTTACACGGACTAGGCTTGCTTCACAGCAAATCACTCTGCGATTTCTATCAAAATATATATCTTTCCAGAAGCTTCCACAAACTTCTAGAAATTTCTATAAACTTCTATAGATTTCTAGAACGATCCAGACTGCAATTTCATCAGTATTTAAACAACAATAACAGGTTATTATATATGAATCATCATGCATGCGTCATCAAATGAATCATCACGGATGTGGACTAGAATAGATATTCCGGCTTGAGGTTTTTCACTTTTGTTTACTCCGGTGCTGTGTAGAAATACGTGTAGTGTTTTCCCTTTTCACATCAACTACCTTTTTTTGGTGTTTGTTTTGGATTACTTTAATATTCCATATACCATGCATGTTCATGTTCTAAAGATTTTTTCTTTAACATTTGCTTATAGTACTTATTAGGTTATTTGGCTTTGTCAAGTTTATTGTGTTCTTGTTCGGCTTTGGGATATCTACATCTACCTAGAAGAATTTGATAGTTATCCGAGAAAGACAATTTATTTTATTTCAGCAATATGATATATTAAAAAATATTACATAATCTTACAATTCATTTTTCAACGCGTAGGCCGAAGTTGTGGGAAATATAATTCGGAACAAGTTTGTTCATATTACTTTTACACTAGGATCGATATTTATAGAGTTAGACTGCAAATAAGTGTGAAAAACGCTTTTCTCAAGTATCTCGTTAATTATCATATTTATCGTAAAAATGGTAATGAGTAATTAGGTAGGAAATCTTATTTCCTTTTACTTTGGTAATTATCATTTTTACTCTAGGATCAATATTTTAAGACTTATAGTGAATTCGGGTGAGGAATTTTTTTTATTTTTAGTTATCTCGTTTATTATCATGCTTATCGTAAAAATGGTAATAAGTAATTATGTAGAGAATTTTATTTCTTTCAACTTTGGTCATTATCATATTTACCCTAGGATCAATATTTTATAGTTTTATTACTTAAAATTTTATAATTAAATTAATAATTAATTATAATATAATTTTTAGAAAAATATTGAAATAAAACTTTTGTATCTACTTACTACTTAATAAAAATACAACTGCGCAGAAGAAGTACATGCTTTCGATATAAAATAGGTAGGACTTTTATAATTACAAAATTAAAAAAAAAAATATGTGTGATTAGCCTAACAAATAATATATACTTCTATAAATACAATATTATTTATTTTGATAAAAATGTACTTCAATCAGTTAATAAAACAAGTTTTGATTAGAAAAACAAATAACCACGATTCAAAATCTCATTCCAGATGCAAATAAGAAAGGAAGAAAAAAAGAATGAAAATTAAAAATTAAAAATTCAGTGGGTAGATTTGGTCAAATTGATGTAAAGACATAAGTACTTGAAAGCTTTTTAATTAATTTAATTAATAAATTTTAGTTAAATTCTACATTTAGTATAAGTAAATACATTAAAATGATTCACCAATTCTACCACAGCGGGCAAAACCAGACTAAATACTTGAAAGCTATATTGCTCAATTGTCACATTCTTAATAATTATTTATGACCGGTTTCATAAAATTTTTAACGGGCCGTTAAATTTAACTAACGAATGGATATTATTGTTAAAATTTGTTAAAAGTTTTATGAAAGCAGGCATAAATGTATTAATTATAAAAATTTCCAGTGTTTCTAAATCCAAAATACTTTCATTTTTTAAAACTTAGGCAGCTGCTTTCTTTGTACCCCCTCCCCCATTGGACACCCATTTTATCATTTAATGTAAATTCAACATTGTTATACTATTAAAATGAAACCGTATACAGTTCAGTACTTAATTTAGTATCATAATTAAATATCCATACTGATCTGTTAATCCGATAATCTGCTGATCCGATGATATGTTGATCCGATGATCTGAGCGTGAATAGTAATGGATAATGTCGGATTAACTACTTTAGAGATTAAAAATGTCTATGTAGGTAGAAATGACACTATTAAAAGATCAGAGAATTAAACCAAAAGTAAATTCTAAACAACTGACAATATGGCGATGTGTAGTATATGTTTACAAGAAATGAAAGACCAACAAGCTGCTTTGAATGCATGTACACACATTTTTTGCCCTCCATGCATAGAAAACTGGGCAAAAATTAAAAACAGCTGTCCTCTTTGCAGAACAAATTTTCAAAACATTACAATTAGTAACATTTCCAACAATTGCATGGTTCAAATTATTTCAGTAAATAGCACACCAATATCACATGATATTGATCGAGCTCAAGTTTGGCAAAATTTTCAAACTCTAATGCAGGGTTTTGAATCTCCTGAAATACGCATGTCTCTTTATCCCGAGATTATGGGCTATTTCGATAGGATCCTTGATGCTCGGTAAAACCTCAGAGATAAATTTACTTTGTTTTGATAAACTAATCAATAACATTTTTGCTTTTGATTAAAACTACCAATTTAAAAAATTTTTATTAAACATGGTGGAACTCGGATTACCGGTTTACCAAGACAGAGAGTCGGAAAGAACAATTGAAAAGTTGTCTAGGGCCAACTTTACATTACATACTACATATATTACATAATAAAGTGCTTAAATTAATGAACCTATTTATAAGCTGAACAAATATAACTGCATAAAGAAAAATGTGAAAAAAAGAAAAAAAACTACTTCAAGCTACTACCTACAGAGCTTAATCTTTGAAGTTACGCCACTGCGTTAAGCGTTAATTTATTAATTAAGAAGTCAAATTTGGCTAATGGTATAGTTATTCATTTTTTTAATTAAAACTTTTTTTATTAACTATTTGAAATATATTTTTATCAAAATAAATAATTACGTAAATACTATATTATACAAGTATTTCTTAGTCTAATCAGTAATCACACATACAAGTTCTGTATTATCCCACGGATAATTATAATGTTAATTGTCTATTTTTTGTAATTAAAAAAGTTCTACTTACCTATTTTCAATCGAAAACATGTACTTATTCTGTTTAGTTGTATTTTTAACCGACTTCAAAAAAAAAGGAGGTTCTGTGTTCGTCTGTATGTATTTTTTGTGTGTATGTTCACGCATAACTTTTTTGTTTATAAACCGATTTTAATGATTTTTATTGCGTTGGATTCAGCATAGTTCCAAGGTGGTCCCATGTTAATTTAGTTGGTATTTGACCTTGAACTTAGAAGATACAGCAGGAAAATGGTCAATTTTTAACGACTTTTTTTGTATATTCACGAATAACTTTTTTGTTTATGAACCAATTTTAATGATTCTTATTGCGTTGGATTCATCCTAGTTTCCAGGTGGTTCCATTGTAATTTCGTTGAAATTTGACCCTGAACTTCGAAGATACAGCAGGGAACTCCTCAATTTTTTGTATGTTCACGCATAACTTTTTTGTTTATGGACCGATTTGCATGATTCTGGATGCGTGGATTCAGAATTGTTCCAAGATGGTCCCGTCCTAATTTCGTTGGTATGCGACCTTGAACTTCGAAGATACAGATGGGAACTCCTCAATTTTTCCAAAACCATAACTGTTTTGTTTATGACCCGATTATGAACCAATTTTAATGATTCTTATTGAGTTGAATTCATCATAGTTTCAAGGTGGTTCTATTGTAATTTCGTTAAAAGTTGACCTTGAGCACCAAAAGGAATAATTTTAGTGGATGGGAGTATCGAATTTCAAAAACAAGTTTTACCTATAACACTAAGGACCACTCTAGTAGATAGGTACCTAGTACTTCTATCTTCATCTTTTGTTTCAAATAGTCATTGTTCCGTCCAGTCAAAATAGATATTCAATCTACATTAATTCCCATCAAGCTGAATTTTTGTGTAGGCCTTAAGAATGTCATCACAAATGATGTGTCAAAAGTCCACGTCAATTTCGCGGCCGCGTCGTTTTTATTCAAGGTCAAAGGTCACAAATTTGCGTTTTTTGTGTATATCTCTGAAACGGTGAGAGGTATCGAAAAAATTGATGAGAGAAAATTTGTAGATAGTGAAATTCTTTACAAAAAAGGTAGGAACACGTTTTTTGTACGAAGCGCGGTTTTCGAGATATCGCAACTTCAGATCGTAGGAAAGTCTGATTTCCGATTATATGCACACATTTCCGCACCCTCTCTGAGGTAGTGTACTCGGCGCTTTTTTTAACGTGGTTTCCCCAGTAGGAATACTCCACAACATATTTTGAGAGTAGAAATTCAAGGAGACAATATGTATCAAGTAGTAGTATCAATATGTATCAAAAATTGTATCAAGTAGTTTCTCTGGAGCAGGTGGAAGTAAAGTCTGGATTGGCTCCAAACTATTAACCAGTAATTTCCAGCCCCAGTCTTCAGGGTTCAGTTCATTGACCAGCCACACTTGTGCACTTGGTAGAACACACAAAACAAGTGTTGATGAGCAGAAGCAGATGTTGGAGGGAGAAAAGATAACTGCACTCTTTTATTATTTCTTGTATTCTTCACAAAACTCAAAAATCTGTAAAAATCTATTGCAGTTTCAATATCAGCAATCAGCATCATTATTAGCTTGTTTCACAAGAATATTGGTAGCTGGAAATTTTTCACATAACATTGAAAGCAAGCGAGATTTATTATGAGTATTAGCGAGAAATTTTTGTGTGTTTTTTGGAACAGTCATTGATTGATCAAAAACAATATCAGATGATGAAGCTGTTTTTGTAGTACGTCGACGTTGTTCTGCAGCTTTGATATTTTTTGTGCAATCAGTGTAACCATAAATACCATCGAATGCGTCCTCTCGATCCCACATAACACGATGTAACGATCATCCAAAATCGTACATTTTGCATGTACTCAAGTGCGTGAGTCACGTACACCAATACCCAAATATTTGTTCCCTCAATAGATGACGCAATGATGCACACTGGCCACATATGAGTGCATATTCTTATTTCCTAGGTTTCAAATCTCAATATCTCGAAAACCGAGCTTTGTACAAAATAAAGTGTTGATTTCTTTTTTGTAGAGAATTTCACTATCTACAAATTTATTCTCATTAATTTTTCCGATAGCTCTCACCGTTTTAGAGATATACGTAAAAAACGCAAATTTGTGACCTTTGACCTTGAATAAAAAACGACGCGGCCGCGAAATTGATGTGGACTTTTGACACATCATTTGTGATGACATTCTTAAGAACTACACAAAAAATTATTTTGAAGGGAATTAATGTAAGTTTAGCCCTTTTTTCGTCTATTTTGATTGGACTATATTAGAGAAGCATCCTTATTAGATCTACCCATCACTTAAAATTGTAAAATAAAAAAGTTTTTTATAAAAAAGAAAACCGACTTCAAAAAAAAAGTTAACTAAAAAGCAAAAAATAAATATTTTTTATTCACAATAATTTAATACCTACTGTTTGTTGTTCCGTTTAATGTAATTAAGAAATTATTGTTTATTATATAATTATTAATTGCTTTATAATTATGAAGTCGGTGCCAAGTAAAAGTAGTAGCAAGTACCTACATAGGAATCCTATGTACTTATGCCCATACCTATAGTCGATACTTCGCCCGATCTCGGACTTAAATAAGACTTAAGTACGAAGTCGACCAATCAGAATAAACAACTTCGTACTTAAAGTTGTGCTTAAGTTTTGCTCTAACCAAGCATTGACTATAGGTATGGGCATTACTAACTTGTACCTCTAAACCGACAATTTGTCTTATGGCGAATTATGTTTTACTTGGCACCGACTTCATAATTATAAAGCAATTAATAATTATATAATAAACAATAATTTCTTAATTACATTAAACGGAACAACAAATAGTAGGTATTAAATTATTGTGAATAAAAAATATTTATTTTTTGCTTTTTAGTTAACTTTTTTTTTGAAGTCGGTTTTCTTTTTTATTAAAAATTTTTTTATTGTTAAATAAGTACATACAAAAGTTTTATTTCATTATTTTTCGTCCTAAGATATCTAAAAATTATAATTTGGCACATTAGCCTTTAATAATAAATATTATTAATATAGAAAGATTATTAATATATTATACCTAAATTATTAACTTACATTATTTTAATTAATAATAATTAATTAAATAATAGTTAATAACTGAGGACAGTTACGGTCTGATGCTTAAGTGCCTCTACTACTAAGCAGAGAATCATAGTTCGAGCTCGAGTAGAGTGAATGTTTAGCCAAAACCCAATCTGGGTGTAATTTTTATCGATTAAAATCAACTTAGGCAAAGCCCAGATGACTTATTAGGGAATTTAATTAATGAGGTGGTTTCCCAATGTTTCCTCATAGGCAGGACCTATTTTTACCAGAGTTGGGCCCTAAGCTTTATCAAATTTTTGGGCCCCTTATATTTGAATGTAACAAATATCATTGAACACCCAATTCTTGGGTTGTTTTATCAGTATTTAATTTTCATTTTACAATTTTATGTTCTCTCTTTTCGGGCCCCTTTGGCCATTGGGCCCTAGGAACGAGCCTAATGCGCCTAATGGTAAAATAGGCCCTGCTCATAGGCCACAGGTTGATCTTTCGGGTTTCAATCTTAGTAGTGTATCAAAGGCGATCAAGATAAGCGGTTTTTCTTTTCCAAATTGACTGGTGAAAGACATTCATTATATTTACTCGAATAAGCGAGAGCTGACTGTATTTTTATTTTGAGGTTTAACATAATTTTAATTACTGTAATTTATGGCATTTATATTTTACTTAATTGGCTAAATTCTGCTAAACGTTGTTATTCGTTTTTCAAATCGAAACTATTTTTATCAGCTGCTTGAAGTAGTGCCTATTTACAGTTTTATCAAAATAAATAATTTCGTTCAAGTAACGCAAGTAGTGTTTTATCCATTAGATACTCTTATCAAAATGTCAACTTGTTAATTAGTTGCTATTATATAAGTTCTCTCAATTTTTATAATTGCATTGCTTAATTTTCTCAGTCAAAATAATGTTCTCATCCTGTGTAGTTATATTCTTGTTAAGTAAGTATTATACATACATACGAAAATATCATTTATTCTTTTTCACTGTAAAATATGTATTTTAAAAATATAATTTAGGAGATTAGTCATTAATAATAATTAAAACCCTATAATCAAACTTAAAGATAACAAAATATAATATTATGATTTTAATCGTTTTAGGTTCGGCAATCGCACTTGAGCGACCTTCAATAACAACAAAATTGGGAGATGTTAATGGATTCCATAAAAAATCTTATGGTGGCCGTACGTATTCTGCATTTGAAGGAATTCCTTATGCCAAACCACCGGTGGGTAAATTAAGATTTGAAGCACCGGTGGAACCGGATCCTTGGGAAAAAGCTTTAGATGCTGATAAAACCTACGTATGTCCCCAAACCAATTTTATAACTCGCAAGACTACCGGTAGTGAAGACTGCTTATATTTAAATGTTTATGTACCGAAAGATGTTCCTAATGCAGATGATAACATGAATGTAATTGTGCACATTCACGGAGGTGCTTTTATGTTAGGTAGTTCGTTTATGGCCGGTCCAGGTTTCTTTATGGACAGAGATGTAATATACGTAAGCCTGAATTATCGCGTTGGGGCTTTGGGATTTTTAAGCACCGAAGATAATATAGTACCGGGAAACAACGGTTTAAAGGACCAAACTTTGGCACTTGAATGGGTTCAAAATAATATCAAACAATTTGGAGGTAATCCAAAATCAGTGACTATTGCAGGAGTATCCTCCGGTGGCAGTGCAGTTCATTTTCATTACTTTTCTAAAATGTCTAAAGAATTATTTCACAGAGGTATTTCTCTCAGTGGAACCGCTTTGGCACCATGGGTTATTCAAGAAGGTGCGTTAGAAAAAGCTAAAGCATTGGCAGTACTTGTTGGCTGCGAAGATACGACTACAAATCGTGCATTTATTAATTGCTTGAAAGAAATATCTAGTGACGAAATTATAGATCAAACTGAAAATTTAAAATCTCCTGTCGGCGGACTTCCTCTTGCAATTTTTGCTCCAGTTGTTGAAAAACAATCGGATTCTGCTTTTTTAATCGATTTTCCGTATAAGCTACTTACTAGCGGCGAGTTCAATGATTTGCCTTGGATTAATTCCATCTGCACCGATGAAGGAAGTATGGCCATGCCATTGTTATTTAAAGATTTAGAAACTTTGAATGAAAAATTTGATAAATTTTGTCATTATTATTTGGATTACAATTACACAACCTGTGATGCCAATAAAGAAGTCATAGCCAAAAAAATCAGACAACAATATTTTGGAACAGACAACATAGGAAGAGATACTTATAGAACCATTATAAAACTTTTTGGAGACCGAATGTTTGGTTTCGATTTTGAAAAATCTGCTAGAAAGCAAGCAAGCGTATCGAATTCTAAAATTTATTCATATATTTACGGATATAAAAATAATTTTTCGGAATATTTTGGAAAACTTATGGGTATAGATCTAGATCTTGGCGTTGGTCATGGAGAGGATTCTTCTCTTTTGTACGAGATGAAATTTTTGCCAGGTACCGAAGCCGTAAATCTTGATTTAAGTCCAACTGATAAAATAATGAAAGATATGTTGCTTGATATGTACGTTTCATTTGCAAATGGCAATGCTCCAAAAATAAATGGTCTAACTATAGATGCTGTAAGTAACTCCAAAGAGTTTACTTATCTTTCTATCAAAAGTCCCACCGATATCAAAATGAATGTTACTGAAGAATTAACCCCAACTAAATTTTGGGAAGAATTACCTCTCATAGAAAATGAAAAGTTTTGTAAAAAATCTTGTAATAAGGACGCGTTGAAAAATGAGTTGTAAGATTGTGTAATAAATGTTCTAAGTAATATTTTTAATTTGCGATTAGCTTATTCGTCTCAGTCAGTTGCATACCGTCTATCCTATCAATTTGCCTGCAGATAGAACAAAGATTCCTGACTTTAATCGACTTCTGTGTGACCAAAGGAATACCATCAAATACAATAAAAGCTGAGTTTTGTCTGGATTTATGTTCTGATCACTCCCCCATAATAGTTATTCTGTTATTAAAGTTATTAAGCTCTCCACAGTAGTAAAACAGATTGGAATAAATTCAGAAACATTCTGAACAACCGAACCAGCAGTAATATTTAATATATCTCTAAAAACTAGGGAAGAACTAGAAACAGCAATCGATAACCACAATGCAAGAAGCGGCCTGAGAAGCTACCCCAAAATTTGAAGCAGTAAGAAAAAAGACCTGTTCAACAAGTATTCAAATTAGAATTGTTGATAAACGTAGACTCAGGAAACTATGGCAAACAACAAGATTCCCTCATGATAAAGCAAAACTAAATAAGTGATGAAGAGAAGGAAAAAAGCATCAGCCGTATTGAAGCACCTCACCAGATGGATTTTCCAATAAAAAATTTCAAGTAAAAGAGGTAATACTAAAAGTTCTTGCTCATAGAAAAGCGCCAGGTTACTATCTGGCACAGTCTTAAAAGAGCTACTTATAAAAAAAACATCAGAATAATCACCATCATATTCAATCCAGTTCTGAGACTTTACTACTTCCTACTGCAATGGAAGTTATCACAAGTGATTATGATATCTAAACCACGAAGGAACCCAGAAGTGGCTGCGTCTTACAGGCCTAAGTATTAGCCTACTTATTGTAATATTGAAAATTCTGGAAAAGTTACTGTTGAAACGATTGAAAACAGTCTTGAAAACGAGGAAATTATTTGTTAATATAATTTGTTGATCTGTTATTGTTTCATTATTTATTTACAAACAAGATAATTTTTTGTATATTTTACATAAATATATTAAATAAACAACTTGAAACCTCAATAATACTTTTTACAATAGCTTTCCATCCATAGTAAAAAGTTTCTAAATGTCACGTAAATGGCTTTTCGCCAGAAGATTAACATCCAAGTTTATCCAGCTTGTAGAGTTCTTAAAATAAGTGAACCAATTTTGTCTTAATAATATAATAATTGTAAATAAGTAAAACTTTAAACAATTTCAAGAACATTTTTTGACTTTTTAAGTAAAAGCTAGATGAAATCTAATGCTCTTCTCATTCGTAGTTTATATTTCTGCATTATTTTTGTGTGTTTCATTTTTTCACTAAACTAATTAGGGAAGCAGGAATTTGCATACAAAAGTTCCTATGTTCGGCTAATCATTTAGCGCACCCGGTATAAAAAAAAATTTCAAATTAACTATTAGGAAAGTGATTTTCTTGTTTTTAAACTTGGGAGGGGGTGTTTACATAAGTAATATTTTGATTTCTTAATTGTGTAAATTGTTTTATTGTCTTTATATGGTTTATTTATTTATTATTGACTTTTACAAAAAATTAAATTTAATTTAAGCAATTTACAATTGTCCTTTCCGACTATCAGTCTCGGTAATCCGAGTTCCACCTTGTTTAATATAAATTATAAAAATATAAAAAATTGATAGTTTTAACCAAAAATAAAAATGTTATTGATTAGTTTTACAAAACAAAGTTTATCTCTGAGATTCCCGAATATCAAGGATCCTATCGAAATAGGACATAATTTCGGGATAAAGAGACATGCGTATCTCAGGAGATTCCCAACCCTGCATTAGATTTTGAAAATTTTGCCAAACTTGAGCTCGATCAATATCATGTGATATTGGTGTGCTATTAACTGGAATAATTTGAACCACGCAATTGTTGGAAATGTTACTAATTGTAATGTTTTGAAAATTTGTTCTGCAAAGAGGACAGCTGCTTTTAATTTTTGCCCAGTTTTCTATGCATGGTGGGCAAAAAATGTGTGTACAGTCATTCAGAGCAGCTTGTTCGTCTGTTATTTCCTGTAAACATATACTACACATCGCCATATTGCTGGTCATTTTCAATTAAATTGTTTTCTGTCATTTTAATAATGTCGTAACTACCTATATAGACTTTTTAATCTCTTAAGTAGTTAATCCGAAGTTATCGGATCAACAGATCATCGGATTAACAGATCAGTATGGATATTTAATTATGAAAAAAATTAATTACTTATTTTATTTTATTTCAATTTTTATTAGTGTGGCTACCGAACGCTTAGAGATCTTATGGAAAGTCCTAATACTCCTTTTGGTGGTAAGACTGTTATATTTGCAGGCGATTTTAGGCAAATATTGGCAGTCTTTAAGAAGGGGTCTCGATATAATATAGTGTTGAGTTCTGTTAAGAAGTCGTTTCTATGCCCCTAAAGACTATTATAATAAATACTACTAAGTATTGGAGAAAAAAGTCTGAATGATCCGCAAGATATGATTAGTGTTTTGCCAGATCCTTGTCAAGATATAAATAATTTTCAGCAATTTCTTACCACGATTATCCAAAATACAGAACTGAAACGATGGACACTATTGGCTGCAATAAAATAAGATTGTTGACTTAGGTAAACTAAATAATAATTATAAAATTTGCATCTAAAGGTTTCCAGCTGTCGCGTCGTCCCGAGCAACCACGGTGGCAGTTTACGTTAAAGATAAGGAAGAATATGATTTGCTCTTGGTTGATCTGAAAACCGCCTCGGTGGAAAACCACACCTAAACGACACGTAAAGACAAGACGCACGCCTTTGTTGTAAAAGGCCTATCTAACGTGTGAAAAACGCTTTTCTCAATTATCTCGTTTATTATCATGTTTAACGTAAAAATGGTAAAGAGTAATTTTGTATAGAATTTAATGTCCTTTAACTTTGGTAATTACCATTTTTATCCTAGAATCAATATTTTAAGACTTATACTGAATTCGAGTATTAATTATTTTACTGTATCAAACAAAGTATAAAAAAGTAGTACCTATTGTTATCGTGCAAAAAAAAATTGAGATTTTGACAAATTTAGGCATATTGGGGTCCCAGAAGCGGAAAATCATCATTTCCAAAAAATGTCTGTATGTAAGTGTGTGTGAGGGTGAGGGTATGCGCGTGTGTGTGTGTGTGTATGTGGTCAAATTTTGTGTGCGCTCTACCGCAAAAAGTAATAAGAATTTTTTAACAAAATTTTGTATTTAGTACATATATATTGAGACTTAGAACTGATTAAATTTTGGTTAAAATCGATACACGGAAACGCAAAAAAAAAAAATTTTGTAGACTAAAAAAATTTTTTTTTTCCTTTTTTCCAAATTTTATTTTTTTATTAAATTATTCTCTATAATGATATTAAAAAAGTCTTAATGAATAATCGTTTAAATATCTTATTTTAGTTAATATTCTTTTTTAAAATTTAAAAAAAAAATTTTTGTTTTATTTTTAAAATTTTATTTTTTTATTATGTTCTGCTCCATAATAATAATAAAAAAAATTTAATCAATAATCTTGTAAATATCCTATATCTTCATATTTTTGATATTTAAAAGTACGATAAAGTTATGGGCATGGCCACATCCGATTTTTTTTGCATACTATTATGTGATTAACAGCGTCTATTTTTAACTGAGTTGGGCTCTAGGCTCCGGGGTGGGCAAAATACATGAAAATATGTATTTGAAATACAAAATACAAAAAACATTTGTTTTGGGTATTTGAAATACAAAATACAAATACATTTTGTTCCGAGTATTTAAAATACAAAATACAAAATACATAATTTCAAATACTACCTGGTTGGGAACAAAACAAATAACAATACAATACAACGGCAGGGCCGAATTCAGTAACATCGTCAAATGAAAAAAATCGCAAACAAAAATTTTTTACGTTACTGTTACTGAATACGGCCCTGTCTATTTGATGTTATCAATTTTAAAGTATTTTGTATTTTGTACAGTATTTTGTAATATGTATTTGAAATACAAAATACAAAACACATTTGTTTTGGGTATTTGAAATACAAAATACAAAATGTATTTTAAATACGTATTTCAAATACAAGTATTTCAAATCCTGCCCAGCCCTGCCTAAGCTCTAGTAAATTTTCGGGGCTCTGTTATTCGAATGTAACTAATAGCATTGAAGGTCCAATATTTGGTAATTTTATCAGAATTTGATTTTTATTTTACGATTTGATGTTCTCTTTTCGGGCCCTAGGCACGTGTCTAATGCGCCTAATGGTAATTGTGTAGTGATTTGGGAATAAAATAAAAGCGTGCACTGGGAGTTATGGCATACCCCCCACACCCCCTGGTTATCCCTGTATTTGCAAAAATTCGCAATCAGCCGCCATATTGCGTGATGTACTCATTGCTTTGTGCCTCTTAAACTTAAATTCAAAATGTAATAAGCAATATGGTTCAAGTTTTGGGCATCGAAAGAGTTAGATCCGCTGCCGGGCGCCAGTGGCGTATTTAGAGGAGGGCAAAGGGGCAATTGCCCCCTATTCCCCAAGGATGACTGCGATTGTATCCCTTACATTATTTTTATTTATTTGTTTATTTATTTACTAGCTATAAAGCCCGTCCGCGGACGGGCAGCTAGACGGTGGATCAAGTTTCTTTTTTAGCGATATAATATAAAAATATTTAATTTCGTTTCCCGCTACAGGAGGATTCCCCGTTTTTCTATGTTTTCAAAGTAACGCAAAAAGTTGCTGCTAAACTCTGAGCAGTAAAAAGCACTTAAAATAATGTTTTTCCAAGCTTTAATATTTTCTAGCGTCTAACCAATGGTTTAAAGAGTGGAAGTCCTGCGATATGTACTGGATGGTGTTCCACACCTTCCAGACCCCCCGGTTTTTAATTTTGTTTTTATATTTTTATATAATTTTTTAATTAACTTTGAAAGTAATACAGAAAGTTGCTGTTTAACTCTGTGAGCAATAAGTTAATTACATAAATATGCTTTCCAAGTTTTAATTTTTTCGAGCCGAAGGTTAAATTTTTCTCATTTTTGCTTAAAACTTCCAATTTCCCGGTTTGGATTAATAATAGACAAATATTTTTAATTGGTAAAAAAAATCGACTAATCGGAGTGTTTCTTTTTCAGGAGCAGCGTGGTGGGATTTTATAGATTAAGATTTGATTACCATTGACGCCGTGCATGAATGGATTAACGAGATAAGCATTTTCTAAATACGCCACTGCTGGACGCATATGTAAGTAATTTTATTTTTATATACCCGGGAGTTAGCAAAATCCGAGGTTAAACGTAGTTATTATTTTAACTTCAAATATTGATTAATATTTAGTGTAGTCATTGGCAAACCGGGGGGTCTAGGGGGTATGAAATACCTCCCAGTGCACGGCTTACTCTTTATTCATGGACCAATAGTATTAGTTCTTTAGTACTGAAGAGTTACTTAGTAGCCAATGCTGAGATCCTTGATTGTGAGCGCCGTATTTGGAAGTCGCAGTTTTTCGCAAGAAGTGCAAAGGAAAAATTGAGAAGCCTCTATAAAAAAATTTTCGGGCCCCTGATATTCGAATGTAACTAATAGCTTCGAAGGCCCAATTTTTGGGTTATTTTATCAGAATTTGATTTTTATTTTACGATTTTATGCTCTCTTTTCGAACTCCTATGGTCATTGGGTCCTAGGCATGCGCCTAATGCGTCTAATAGTAAAATAGGCCCTGATGATTAGCCTAACAAATGCTTGTATAATACAATATTATTTATGTAATTATTTATTTTGATAAAAATGTACTTCAGTCAGTTAATACAAAAAGATTTGGATTAGGAAAACGAATAACCACGATTAGACAAATTTTACTGATTCATGAAGACTTGGTGCAGTAGCGTAACTTCAAAAATTAGGCGCAGGGGCAAGAATTTTTTCAAGTGGTCAGTAAATAAAATGTAGGTAGCTTAAAGTAATAGTACTTATAGTACATAAATAACATTTTTCTTCATGCAGTTATATTAGTGCAGTTTATAAATAGGATAATAAATTAACAATATAATATTATTTAATTAATATTAATAAAGAAAGGATTGTAAAAAATTGTTTTCACAATTCCGGGAGTAAAGTGCTCACTTTACTGCCGCTTTTGCGGGACTAAAGTAATACTTTTTTTCCCGTGCCATTATTGCGCGCTATTGATCTGAAATTTTGCATATGGCTTCTTACGACAAATCGCTGGGGGGCTACTGTAACGGGGGTAAATATTTTGCTCGGTTTTTCGATATTTAGCGCCGTTTACGAGCAATTTCAAAATCTCAAATTTAGTTATTAACCAATGTAATTCAGCATTTTCAGCGAAATTGTGAAAAATAGTATATGCACCTTGGGACTAAGGTTCTTTTCATCCCGTGTGCAATTTTTGTACTCGGCTAACACCTCGTGCAAAAAAAATTTTATAAAAAATTTTATAATTATCATTTGGTTTACCTGGTCAACAATCTTATTTTTTTGTAACCAATATTGTCCATCGTTTCAGTTCTTTATTTTGGATAATCGTGGTAAAACATTGCTGAATTTTTTATATCTTGACAAGAATCTGGCAAAACACTAATCATATCTTGCGGATCATTCAGACTTCTTTCTCCAATACTTAGTATGTATTTATTATAGTCTTCGTTCTCTGGAGATAAATTTATTTATTGCTAGTTTTCTAACCAAAATCTGTGGGCATAGAAACGACTTCTTAACAGAACTCAACACTATATCATATCGAGACCCCTTCTTAATGACTGCCAATATTTGCCTAAATTTGCTTCCAAATATAACAGTCTTACCACCAAAAGGAGTATTAGGACTTTCCATAAGATCTCTCAGCGTTCGGTAGCCACACTAATGAAAATTGAAATAAAATAAAAAATTAAATTAATTTTTTTTATAATTAAATATCCATACTGATCTGTTAATCCGATGATCTGTTGATCCGATAATTTCGATAACTACTTAAAAGATTAAAAAGTCTATATAGGTAGATACGACATTATTGAAAGAACAGAAAACAATTTAATTGAAAATGACCAGCAATATGACGATGTGTAGTATATGTTTACAGGAAATAACAGACGAACAAGCTGCTCTGAATGACTGTACACACATTTTTTGCCCACCATGCATAGAAGACTGGGCAAAAATTAAAAACAGCTGTCCTCTTTGCAGAACAAATTTTCAAAACATTACAATTATTAGTAACATTTCCAACAATTGCGTGATTCAAATTGTTCCAGTAAATAGCACACCAATATCAAATAATGATATTGATCGAGCTCAAGTTTGGCAAAATTTTCAAAATCTAATGCAGGCTTGGGTATCTCCTGAGATACGCATGTCTCTTTATCCCGAAATTAGGTCCTATTTCGATAGTATCCTTGATATTATGGAATCTCAGAGATAAGTTTACTTTGCTTTGTAAAACTAATCAATGAAATTTTTATTTTTGGTTAAAACTATCAATTTTTTATATTTTTAAAATTTTTATTAAAAAAGGTGGAACTCGGATTACCGTTTTACCGAGACTGATAATCGGAAAGGAGAATTGAAAATTGCTTAAATTAAATTTTATTTTTTGCAAATAATGTCGATAATAAATAAATAAATCATATAAAGTCGATAAAGTAATTTGCACAATTAAAAAATCAAAATAATACTTATATGGATTGGTTGCTGTACATTGTTTATACTCAACTTTTAATAATTTATTCATAGTTATTTATTAATTAATCAATTTTTATTTTTTTTTTGTTAAATCAATTAACCCATTGGATGGGTTAATTATAATGCCAGTGTGCTACAAGTATATTGATTTTAATATTAAAATTTTTAATAATCAATTACAATTACATAAGTAAAATAATTATGTGGAGGTAATTTTGAGTATAACAATATTGAATTTATGTAATTTGAAAATATATGATAATAATGATTATTATTTAAATATTAAATTATACTTATTTAGATAGATCACAAATGAGCATACGGAAGTACACACGAGCAAGTATTATTCGCACCTACATAGTATTATGGTGCATTTACAAACAAAACAGTGGTAATAGAAGATCAAATACGAAAAACTCTTTTCAATTGTTTTTGCTTAATTTTTTTACATTCTAGTGCGAAAAGAGTCAGTATAGTTTTTTTTTAATTATTTGTTGAAATTACATTTTAATATTTTTTTTCTAGATAGACTATTATAATTTCAGGTTTTTTGGGTTCTTGAAATAAAACAAAGTCATCTACTACAAAATAAAATGTGAATGTGATCTCAGCTACATAGGTCAAACAAAACAATACCTAAAACAACGTTTATACCAGCACGATACGATGTGAAGAACAACAGAATGCTCTATGAGAAAGCCAAAATCATAGATAAAGAGAAAAATTGACAGCAGAGTTTCTACCTTTTCGTTATGTATTCTTGTTGGTTTTTCTTAATACGGACCTGATTATGATGTAATTTGTTGATTTTGTCATTTTTCCATGTTTTTAAGAATTTCAGAAAAGTTTATACTAGTAAGTTTGTGTTTTTGTTTATGTTGTCAGTGTTGAATTTATGATTGTTTTTTTTTAATTTTTTTAGACTCCGATGAAGGCCTATATATTAAATAAAAAGTTGAAACCGGTTAGTTGACATATTTTGTTTTATTTCAAGGACCCAAAAACCTGAGATTAATAATCCATCTAGAAAAAGAATTATACTGCAGGGTCCAGAAGCATAATTGATTATTACCATTTTCTCTAGTAGGTATATATTTTTTTCAATTTTTTCAGTATGGCTGGTGTAATTTTGGAAGATTACGATAATAAAATGGTTACAAATAAAATGTTATTATTGTTTTCAAAAGGAAAGAGAGTTTGCTTACCTTGTATTATTTAATTTTTTTTTAGTAATAAATACCCATATTGGATTTCCCAATTTTTTTTTCTGTTTTTACATACAAACACATATCGCATACTAATCGGAACAACAAAAACAGACAAATAATACATTTAAAAACATTAAATAGTAATTATATGGTTTCCTCTCTGTCGGTCCGGATTATTATCACACAATCTGACCATTATATTTCATATATGGTTTAATCTTCTGAATTAGAAACATGCTGTTTTACGGTGTGCTGGTGTTTTTCTTAAGTAAGTACCTACCTACTTTATTTTTTTATATCATTTTTTTGTTTCTTAATGAGACAAATTTGACTGGGCCAATAGGTTTTGTGCAATAATTGGAATAATACGGAATCTATAAACAAAAAAGGTTTTGTAAGTGGAACAATAATTCTCCATTTCCCCTGACCTCAAAATCTGAAATGTAGACTGAGGAGTCGGAAGTTCTCGAATTATTGTTACCTTTTTAACGGTCAAAGAGTTTTTAAAAAATTTTATTTTAATTTTATACATACATACATCATACATACATGTACATAGGTACATATTATACATATATTATTGCTTTTTAAACCTTTAAGCTAATTTGGTAACCAATGAGCGATGATAGTCAAATACGTTTTTGTGTTATGAATAATAATATTTTGTTCTTCTAGAATTTTAAGAACTAGAATTTTGAAATACTATCGTTTGCTGTTTTTTTAAAGTAGGAATCCAATGTGTTTGTTAGTGATTTAATTTATTCATCTGATAAAATTTTAATTGTGTTGTTATTGGTTAAATTTGTTAAAATTATGCATATGGGTTATTCCACCAAATAAAATCATTTATACGGGGTGACCCCTGCCGATTATGTTCAACCTTTGTGAATATGTTCTCTAAATTATAAAAAAAATTTCCTGAAAATTTGAGCCCTTAATGTGCAGTCATTTTGAATTTATGATGTACTGAATTTTTGAAATTTTTTTTTTCAACTTTTTTATTAATTTTTTTGAAGTACAAAACTTCAGCCAGTCAAAACGGCCCGAAGCGTCCGTAGCGAAGCGGAAGTTGCGGATGGTGGCGCAACCACGATCCACCCTTCCCACTCTGCAGTTTTGAAATGCCGTTTTCTCGAAAACTAATGGATAATCAAAGAACATTTTTTTAATTAATTTAAAACATTGTCTTCTTTCCAATGCTACTATATAAGTTCTCTGACAGTTCCCTAAATTAAATATTTGATATAAAATTACTTTACTGTTTCGAAGAATGATCTAATCCAGTAGTGTTTCCCAAATAGAGGTCCGCGGACCCCTGGGGGTCCGCAAACCCACGACATTAGAAATTTTTCTAAAATTTTAAGAATTAATGTTTGATCTGGCAACGGTGCTAACACATAGACACATATGCCATGGCTTTATTTTTTATTTTTGTAACGAAACTGTTTCTGGGGGTCCCACGATACTAGAATGCTTAATTTTGGGGGTCTGCAAAAAAAAATTTTTGTGAAGCACTTCTAATCTTTATTTAATAAAAATATTGGAAAAAAATTTTCAATAAATCATAACTTCTAAATAGCTGCATATTAAAGGCTTAAATTTTCAGGAAATTTTTTTTACAATTTATAAAACATATTTACAAAGTTTGAACAAAATCGGCGGGGGTCGCTCCCGTAAAAATGATTTTATTTGGTGGAGTGACCCATATTACTATATCCAAATGATACCCATAGCATTCTTTCATTATTTTTATTGCAATACAAAAATTGCATAAAAAAAAATAAAAACCGCAGTCCTAGATGATTCAATCTTTTCATACCTATATATTTGATTTATCTAGTTGGAATTTAAAGGTTTTCGAATTTATTCTATGTATTGTTAGTTGCAAAGATATCAAAAACAGAATAACATTAAAAATATATTATTTCTATTATATTATTTGACTTAACTTGTTATATTGAAGTTTTTAATGTTATTTATTCTCACAAGTTAGGATTTATATATTCAAAAACAGAATATTTCTATTTAATTTCATTTCCATTTAAAACAAGTTTATTTCATAATATTATTATGGTCTATTGAGGACTAATTAATAATTAAATTATCAACTTTCTTCAATTTTAATGGACTTAGGTACCAACTTCATGAAATTTTAGAAATACGGAAAATTCAAAAAGAACCTAATTCCGTGACCCTGGTCGCTGGTATAAATAATGATTTATTGGAACATACTAAAACTAGCTCTTAAAGTAAAAATATTAATTTAGGAAGGTGTATAATTTAATTTTCAAGTATTTTGCGTTTTACATCTTCCTTAAAATGTTGTCCATCACTCTCTGGAAGGATACTTTAACATTTTTGAATCCAAAAGTTTCTAATATTCATTTATAACTGAAATTAACTAATGAAATAATGAAATAGAAATTATTTTTGAATTCACTTGTTATATTGAAGTTTTTAATATTATTAATTCTCACAAGTTAACATTTATATATTGATGAAAGTTTTGGAACCCAAAAGCTAGGTGTTGTAAAGTATTGAGCTCAATATACTTAAGCAGATACCCATGTATCTTCTTCATTTATCAAAATTTATATTAGGTAGGTATAGAATGCATGTCATTTACAGTGTTGTCAGTAAATTTTCGGTAGTCAATAACTATCCAATTTAAGTTTTTATTAATTTTTTAGGCATTCAAAACTGGTCAAGATCAAAGTGTATTTTTATTATATTATTATTATTATTATTAATCATCAGCTAATAGATTCTAAATAGAATATTGCTATCTCCTCGGAGATTTACAAATCCTTTTATTGGGGTAGATTAATCCCCGTCTTACAAAGTGTTAAGTTACAATTTGCATTTTTCTTTTTCATCTTATATCCATTTCTTCTCCAGTTCGGTCCTTCTTGTATGTCTTCAGGACCAATTTTTAACTGAGTTGGGCCCTATGCTCTATCAAATTTTCGGGCCCCTTATATTCGAATGTAACAAATATCATTGAAAGCCCAATTCTTGGGTTATTTTATCAGTATTTAATTTTTATTTTACGATTTTATGTTCTCTCTTTTCGGGCCCCTCTGGCCATTGGGCCCTAGGCACGAGCCTAATACGCCTAATGGTAAAATAGGCCCTGCATGTCTTCACAGTCTTGGGTGGTTCGCGGTCCTTTTCTTCACCACATACCTGCCTATCGAAGACCCTTTCTGCCCAGTTGTCGATCCTCATTTCTCTCAAGTCACGTTTCACCTGGTCCAACCATCTAATCCTTGGTCTTCCCCGCGGTATACTATCTCCAGGTTTCCATAGTGTTATCGCTTTTACCGCCGCTGCGTTCTCGGATCTCATGACGTTACCCAACCATCTAATGCGTTGAGACTTTACATATTTGACAATGTCAAATGATGTCTCCATCGTTCAATCTTGATATTTCATGGTTCATCAAAGCCCTCTGTTCTCCGTCGGCTTCCTTCTTTGGTCCTAATATAGATCTCATTACACGTCGTTCAAAGACTCGGAGTTTCTCTTCTTCGTCTGCAGACATACACATTGTCTCCGACGCGTACGTGACCGCCGGCCATACCAAAGTCTGATAGATTTTCATCTTTGTTCTTTTTGTTAGCTGTTTACTTGTCAACATAATTTTGTTTGCGTAATAGGCTCTGTTTCCGATGTTTATTCTTCTTTTAATTTCTACTGTCTTTCTCCTTTTCTGTTTATTAGTATTCCAAGGTAGTTGAGACTTTCTACTTCTTCAAATTCATACTTATCGAACTTGAATTTTAGACCTTGGTGGTATTTACTTCTATCACATTTCATGTACTTGGTTTTTCTTTCACTCACCAACAGCCCCATCGTATACGCTTCTCTCTCTATTGCCTCAAACATTTCTCAAATTTTTCTTTGTTATCTTGCGATCAACACTACATCGTCCGCATATATAAGCATTTGTCCTTCTTTGGTTGTAATGAGACCACTGGAGTTAACTTTTCTGATTATTTTTGCAATCATTATGTTAAAGAGGGTTGCTGAGAGTGCATCTCCCTGCTTTACCCCGCTATTATATTCGAATTCTTCAGTCATTCCTGTCTCTGTTCTAATGTATGCAGTTGTTTTCTTCAGCGTCATCACAATCAGACGGATCAGCTTCGCTGGTATACCGCCCTCTACCAGTGCTTGGATCAATTCACGTCTATCTACCCTGTCGAAAGCCTGCTGAAAGTCGACAAACAGGAGATGCATGGCTGTATCGTGTTCATAAAATTTCTCTTGTGCTTGTTTAACAACATGTATTGCGTCTACTGTAGAGCGTCCTGCTACAAATCCGTATTATTGGCATTCTTCTAATAGCTCTTTCGTGTGTTCAATTAAACGGCCATGTATCAGCGTTGTTAATATTTTATATGCTATGTTGAGTAACGTAATGCCTCTGTAGTTTTCACATTCTTCCGGACTGCCCTTTTTTTCAATGTTATTATTACCACTTCGCTCCATTCCTTGGGCATCACCTCTTTGTTCCAAACCTGTATTATAAGCTCGCTGATTCTTTCACTTAACATGTTGCCCCCGTACTTGACCAGTTCTGCACAGACCCAAAAGCTAGGTGTTGTAAAGTATTGAGCTCAATTATTGAGCAGATACCTAGGTATATCTTCTTAATTTATCAAAATTGATTTTAGGTAGGTATAGAATGTATGTCATTTACTGTCTTGTTAGTAAATTTTCGGTAGTCAATAACTATCCAATTTAAGATTTAAGGCCGCTATTTTTTATTTATATTTCAAATCTTTCTTATTGTAGAAGGAATAGTACTAAAAGAAATATTTATATTATTACATAATAAATATATGTTATCTGCATTTTAATAGAAAAAAGTGCGGCAACATAGTCGAGTTGTCTAAACTAGAATCAGTTAACACTGCCAATTTAAAATTTCCATTATTTTTTTTGTACTAAACGCACAAATATATTTAATTACAAAATATAACAAAATATACAAAAATTGTATATGACAGGACAGAGCTGCTGAACTTCAGCATCAATAGTCAAAATCATACAATACTTCTCGACCAAATAGTAAATATCTGGTAAATATATAAAATTCACTTATAAAAATAAAAATTTTAAATTTTAAAAACTCCTAACTGTAACAAGAAAAAAATAATTCGGGAAATTTTGCCTCCTCAATCTGCATTTCGGATTTTCAGGTCAGGGTTAATGAAGAATCATTCTACTAAGGAAACCTGTTGATACATTCCATGTTATTCCACAAAACATATTCCATTTTCGCAACCTGTAATACATTACATACACAAATAACATAAAATAAATTTTCTGGCTGGTTGAAATATTGACCAGTATCCTATAAAGGGCTAACAATTCTCTATTTCTCCTGACCTCAAAATCTGAAATGTAGACTGAGGAGTCAAAAGTAAACAATAAACATTAGAATTGCATACGATAATATGATAATTATAATTTTATTTTAGGTTCGTCAACAGCAGTTGAACAAATTTTAGTAACAACAAAATTGGTAACTGTTAATGGCTACCATAGAACATCTTACGATAGTCGTATTTATTCTGCGTTTGAAGGAATTCCTTATGCCAAACCACCGGTGGGTGATCTACGATTTAAAGCACCCGTGGAACCGGATCCTTGGGAAAAGCCGTTAGATGCAGATAAAACGTATGCGTGTCCCCAAATCGATATTATATCTCAAAACACAATCGGAAGTGAAGATTGTTTATACTTAAATGTTTATATACCTAAAGAAGTTCCTAATCAAAATGATAACTTGAATGTAATTGTTCACATTCACGGAGGTGGGTTTAAAATAGGTAGTTCGACTATGGCCGGTCCACTTTACTTTATGGACAGAGATGTTATATTTGTAAATTTCAATTATCGTCTAGGAGCTTTTGGATTTTTAAGTACCGAAGACGACGTGGTACCAGGAAACAACGGCTCAAACAATTTGGTGGCAATCCAAATTCGGTGACCATTACAGGAGCTTCAGCCGGTGGTGCATCAGTTCATTTTCATTATTTTTCCAAAATGTCGCAAGGATTGTTTCATCGAGGTGTTTCTCAAAGTGGAACTGCATTGGCACCATGGGCTATTCAAGAAGGTGCCTTAGAAAGGGCTAAAGCTTTGGCAGTACTTCTTGGCTGTAAAGATACTACTACAAGTCGTGCATTTATTGACTGTTTGAAAGAAAAATCTAGTGAGGAAATTATAGAACAAACTGTAAATTTAAAATCTCCCGCTGGAGCATTTCCTGTTGCAATATTTGCACCGGTCGTCGAACAAAAATCAAGTTCGGCGTTTTTAGACGATTATCCTCATGAGTTACTCACTCGTGGTGATATTAATGATTTGCCATGGATTACTTCCATATGTACTGAAGAAGGAAGCGAAGCATTATTTATATTATATAAAGATATTGATATGTTAAATGAGAAATTTAATAAATTCTCTCATTATTATCTGGATTATAATTACACTACCTGTCATGCTGATCAAGAAGCTATTGCCGAAAAAATCAGAAAACAGTATTTTGGAACTGATACAATTGGACAGGATACTTATCGAAGCATAATAAAACTTTTTGGGGACAGAATGTTTGGATTCAGTTTTGAAAAATCTGCAAGAATGCAAGCAAGCGTGTCAAAATCCAAAATTTATTCGTATATTTACGGTTACAAAGAAAGCCTTTCTGAAGAATTTTTAAAGCTGTTGGATATTGAAGGTATAGAATTTGACGCTGGTCATGCAGATGATTCCATTCTTTTGTACGATGATAGATTTTTTGAATTTGAATTTGCGAATAATACTGACTTATCAGAAAACGATCAGTTAATTAAGAATATGATGATTGATATGTATGTTTCATTTGCAGATAGCAAAGCACCAAAAATTGATTCTGTGACTTTAGACCCTGTAAATAGCTCCAAAGAGTTTAGTTACCTTTCTATCAGAAGTCCCACGGATATCAAAATGACTGTTACTGAAGAAGTAACTCCTACTCAATTTTGGGAGAAATTACCTATTTTCGAAAAAGGAAAGATTTCTGAGAAATCCTGTATTTAAAACAAAATGTAAATTTTCCCATATAACTGGAAATATCTGAAATTGATTTTTAATTTGAAAATCGTTCGACTCATATTTTCAAAGTGAAAAAATATTTCTCGATCCAATTACCATGATTGCTACTATAATTATGTTTTTAATTCAAGTTTAATTAAAGGTTGTAAATCTGAAAATGTTATCACTATTCCAATTTATAATGGTAGATCATAGCAATATTTAATATATAATAAATAATCTTCTACCAAGTGTTGATAATTAAGTAACCTTTTTTATTGTTAAATTTAGTTTTAATAATAATATTTTAATTCAATCTATTTGTTTCGAGAAAAATACTTAATTTTGGATTATCGGTTTCGTCATTCAAGTATCACCAGATCCAACAAGTCAAAAATTAATGGTTTTTCTCATGTACAAATAATATTGTAAAAAACTAAGACATTTAATTCGTATTTGAAGTAATTGTTTTAATCAATGGAAATTATATTTCGAAACTTATCACAATCAATTTTTTCTTAATGTGTGTAATTGAAAGCAAAGTAATTAGATAGAATTATTAAATTACTAGGAATATAGTACTAAATCAATTTTGAAATTACTATTACGTAAACATAATTTTAAACAATTTATTAAATAACTACATGCAGTGCTCTTTTTGTCATAGAACCTATTGGAACGGCGTTCCACCACCTTTTTTGAATTTTCAATTTCAATGCAATTATGAATACTATTATATAAGACTAGCTGGAAAGCCCGCCCGTGGACGGGCAGCTAGACGGTGGATCTATTTTAAGCGGTATAATATTCCCGCTACTGGGGGATTCCCCGTTTTTCTATATTTTCAAAGTAACGTAAAAGTTTAAAAGGCAATTAAACATTTTTTCATAATAATATAAAAATAAATAAGTTTCTCAAATTCTAATTTTCTTTAGCCGACCGCTTTAATTTCCCTCACTCTTGCTCAAAAACGAAAAATTTCCCAGCTTTTCCTAACGAAATTTGTATAATTCTTCTGTGTTCTGTAGGTATTCTAGAAAAGTGGGAATTTTATCATATGTACTGGAAGGTGTTCACCCCCAGACCCCCCAGTTTAAAATTTTGGCTTTATATTTTTGTTATTTTTATAATTAACTTTCAAAGTAACACAGAAAGTTGCTGTTAAACTCCGTGAGTAGTAAGGTAGTAGCTTTCCAAGTTTTAATTTTTTCTAGCCGAAGGTTAAATTTCCCCCATTTTTATTTAAAAATTCAAATTTCCCGGTTAGTCCTAATCTTAGATATTTTAATATATTTTTCGGTTGGTAAAATTGTAAACTGGGGGTCTGGAGGGTGTTCCACACCCTCCAGTACATATCGCAGGATTTCCACTCTTTTAGAATACCTACTTGGAGAAGATAGGGAATTTCTAATTTTTCAAATTTTACCAGGAAAAATCGGGAAATTTGAATTTTTAGCAAAAGTGAGGGAAATCAGAGTTTTCTTTCTACCAAAAAATGACACGCTGTAGCAGGAGCAGCAGCAGCGTGCTGGGATTTTATATATAGGATTGCAAAAAGAGAATTTTTTTATTAGTGATCCACCACCTCTTTTTTTAGAAAAAGAGCACTGACTACATGTATATTTAGGATAATATTTAAAAGAACTTTAATTCCAAAATTAAAATTCTATTAAATTGTAATTAAACTTGTATTCAGAATAAGATATCATTTTGATTCTATTAGGTTATCAAGTGGAAATTCTGAGTTTGAATTTTGCGCTTCACTAGTAGATTTAGCTAATTTTAAATGAAATATTACAGATTTTTTTTAACTAATAATAGAAAATAAAAGAAATTTCAACCAGACTTCTACTTCTTCTTTATCTTTTTCTAGAATCTCTTCCCTAGGATTTTTCACATAAAAGCCGTTGTTTTGCCCATTCTATTGACTGTACGTGTGCTCGTCGTAAATAGCTGCAGTAATGTTGTCAAGTGGTGTTTTCACTTGTTTATAAAAACCATTTATATGAACCCTTTGCCCCTATATAACTAAGCTCCGACCGTCGCAACAACCTAATCTACAAAACTTCAGATAAATAAAAGAAACAAATGTAAAAAGAAAGGTTTGGATTGAAGATCCAACAAAAAATCTACTATATAACACCAATCAACCTTCCGAATAAAAATTCAAAGCCAATATTTTCTGAGTGAAAATCTCAGCAACAAATCAAAGTTTTGTGTATTTGAAATGAACCCACGCAGTTCAAAAATTAAAAATGTGCACAAACATGATAATTGATCAGCAAACTAGCAGATTGAGATAACACAAAAAATTCAACAAAATCAAGTTTCAAATATGAAATAGTTTGCTTCATTAAAATCAACAGAGCTGTATTTACGCTCAGGCTACATAGACTGCAGCATGCATAGGCTGCACCACAAAAACCTGTTTAAAATTTTCAATTTTGAATAGACTAAAATAAAAATAAGTTCACTGACATAATCTACAAATTTACTTGTTTGCAATAATCTTTTTTTTTATTTTTTTTTATTTACCTTAGATCCCACCAATTTTGGCAAAAAAACCAACTGTATAGTTGTTTAGTAGGGGGCGATTTCAACGCAAAGGCGGTGGAGTGGTAGTCCCCAACCACCGACAACAGGGGCTTCTGTTAGTAGAAGCCCTGACGGAGCTGGATCTCATGATCCAACTTTCGAAAGGAGAGAATCTACGTCAAGTTTAGACTTGACGGTAGTCTCGGGCTAACAGATAGGAAAGGAGGAGGAAACGGCTAGCGATCATGGCTACATCTTCTTTGAGGTCGGCGTAAAAACAGAAATTAGCCGACCCCTCCCTAATGGCTGGGCATGGAAAAAAATTGATCTAAATAGGCTGAGAGAAGAACTACAAAACTCCAACTTTGCAAGAGACCTAGAAAACCTGGGCTTTGGGGAAACATTACACAAACTATCTAACCTTGTCATGCCCAGAAGAGGGAAAAAAGTCAAAAGAGAAATTTACTGGTGAACGGAAGAGAAAACAGTGTACTAAGGTGAGAAGAATTACGGATAAACTACAAAAACAGACCAATTAGAGAGAGCCCGGACAGACCAAGTCCAATGTAGGAAGGACTTGGTTAAAACCATATCAGACAGTCAAATAAAGTTCTGGAAAGACTTAATCGAAGTGGTGGAGGGAGACGTCTGGGGGAGAACCTACACAATTGTAACTAAAAGAATAGGAAGATAACCCATTCCAGACCTAACAGAGGCTTTTAACACCCTCTTCCCGACTTACCGGGAAACACTACACCCAAAGAAACCTATAGAAGAAAAAGCCGGGTGCCGACAATAGTCATACGCGAGACGGCCACAACAAATCTTCAACAAATATCTCGCAGAGGGTAATTATCCAGCAAGTTGAAAAATGGCAAGATTAGTCCTCCTGAGGAATGTAAACAAGCCCCTTCAGCTCCCAAGCTCATATCGCCCAATATACCTACTAGACCACGCCAGTAAAGTCTTTGAGAGAATAATCATGCATAGACTCCAGCAGGAGATTGAGAGATCAGGGGGTCCAGTCAACCCACAGTTCGGCTTTCGGAAGAGGAGGTCCGCTGTAGACGCAGTGGATGGCATAGTAAGACTCATTAAAGAAGCGAGAGAGGACACTTGGAGAATGGGCCATTGGAGTGTAGGCCGCACAGAAAGCGAAGTGGGGGGGGGGGCAGGTGAACGAAGCCGTAGTAAGCATATCCGCATGGATGGACACCAAAGGGCTCTCCATAGTACCAAAGAAAACGTAAGCGGTCATGGTGTAGGGGAAGGCTGAAGAAGAGACACGTTCACTTCATTATCAATTGGCAGATTGTTGCAACGGGAGACAGTCCTAGAGTGCTGAGAGCTTATCGTTCAACCCTTCAATCCCCATATTGCGAGAGTACGCCAGAAGGCAAGCAAATCAACGGAGGCCCTAAGCAAAATTATGCAGAACATGGAAGGCCCAGGCGAGTCAAAGAGAAGACTTCTGAGCTCAGTAGCTGACGCCGATCCTATCTGGGTAAAGACAATGGCAAAAACAATATACAGACATCTACTACTGACTGTCCAACGCAAGAGTGCTCTGAGGATATGTAGAGCTTATAGAACCGCGTCTACAGAAGCGGCGATAGTTATAGTATCCTTCCTGCCAATCCACCTCAAGGCGGAGATGAGGAATGCAAAGTACCGAGCCAAAACACAAGAAGTGGAATATACGACATGGGAAGAGTCAGACAAGGGCAAAAGGAGATCGGGATCCCATGGAGAGATTGGATGCGAGACAAAGCAGCCATTCAGCGGACACGGCTGTTTCCATAACTACCTGCATCGGTTCGGAAGAGTGGCTACCCCCAGGGCCTATTGTACCATTAGACGCATTAGGCACGTGCCTAGGGCCCAATGGCCAGGGGGCCCGAAAAAAGGGAACATAAAATCGTAAAATAAAAGTCATATTCCAGTGGCGTAGCGTGAATTTCTAGTACCCGGGGCCAACCTTAAATTTTTCGCGCCACTATTTTCGCAATAAAGCAAAAAAAAGTACCTATTTCTTATATCAATTTATTAAATATCATTAAAAATAATTAATAAAAAGAAATTAAAATAAAAAAATTATAATTTTATTCTGATGTGTGTTTTATTCTGCCGCTCTCCTTATTTTATTCCCAAATTTTTTTGCGGACTTATTGTTACGTCTGGGGGTATATAATACTCCCAACATTAGCTACTGGGTAACTCCTATATTTTGACCGTATAAGAAACGGTGTACTGGAGGGTCTTCCATACCCCCCCAGACCCCCCGGTTTGTCAACAGCTACACCGAAGCTTAACCAGTATTTGAAATTGTAATAATAAATAAATACGTTTAACTTCAGACTTCTAAAATAAAGTTTGAAGAGCTTGCAGCGAGGTTAAACGTACTTATTTATTATTATGACTTCAAATATTGATTGAGCTTTATTGTAGCCATTGGCAAACCGGGGGGTCTGGGGGGTATGGAATTCCCCCCCAGTGCAAGCTTTTATTTTATTCCCAAATATCTACAACCAACACAACAAACTAGACTACTTCTCCACCTTCTTCTCCGCTTCTCAAATTTTTCCTTTCCACTTCCTTACCTCTTTTTTTTCAAAACTACGACTTCCAAATACGGCGCTTACATTCAAGGATCCTAGCATTGGCTACTAAGTAACTTCGGTACTGGGGAACTAATACTATTGGTTCATAAATAAAGAGTAAACCGTACCCTGGGGGGTATTCCATACCCTCCCCGACCCCCCGGTTTGCCAATGGCTACACTAAAGTTCAATCAGTACTTGAAGTTATAATAATAAATAAGTACGTTTAACTTTCGTCCCGTTTTATTATAGTTTCTGCCATCGATCGACGATATTCAACTTGCAGGTATGCAAAAATAAAATTACTCACATGCATATGAGCCCAGCAGTGGGTCTATTTCTTTTGATGCCCAAAGATTTACACATATTGTGGGACCTCTACAACTTATTAAATTTTGAGTTTAAGCTTAGAAGACATAAAACAATGAGGATAAACCGGGGGGTCTGGGGGGTATGGAATACCCCCCAGTGCACGCTTTTATTTTATTCAAAAATCACTACACCCAACACAACAAACTAGACCACATTATCTACTCAACCTCTGAATAGAGCCTATTTTGTTATTAGACGCATTAGGTCAATGGCCAGAGGGGCCCGAAAAGAGAGAACATAAAATCGTAAAATGAAAGTCAAATTCTGATAAAAAATAACCCAAAAATTAGGTTTTCGGTGCTATTAGTTACAAACGCATATCAGGGGCCCGAAAATTTCTTGGAGCCCAGAGCCCAACTCAGTTAAAAATAGGCCCGTACTGCTACCGGGAAGTAGCTGCTACCAGCTACTACATGCTGGTAGATATCTTGTCCATCAAGGCAAAAGAAGAGTTGGAGCGACAGAAAGAAGAACAAAGTCCCGAAAGGGCAAAATGACAAGAAGCTGAAGAGTGTATGGAAGAGGTGCCTTAGCGATTCTTGGCACCTTCAAGGAGTGGGGTTTTAGTCTAAATATACAAAAAGTCAAAAACACTTGAGAAAAATGTATGTAGATACGCTATGGACTTTCGCTAAGACCTTATGGAAACAGCCAATCGAGTAATCGCAATTTTGTACTCTGAAATTTCTATAATAAATCAATATTCATTTCTCTTTGTAAATAATTAAGTTTAAGTTTCTTTGTCCTTCACGAAATTATATATTATATTTATATTATTATTATCATCATCATCATCATCACAGGTATTTATTAGTATATGTATATAATATACAATTATTAGTGTATTGACTAGATATATAAAGCAATATATAATCTTAACGACAGTGTTAAATCATTTTCTCAATAAAAAAATGTTTTCTTACTTTACGGTTGCGTTTTTGTTAAGTAAGTACAGGCAAAACTATAATTTTTTGAAATAAAACTTTTTATATCATTCTAGGTTCGACAATCGCACTTGAAAGACCTACGGTAACAACAAAATTGGGAACTGTTAACGGATTCCATAAAACATCTTACTATGGTCGTACGTATTCTGCGTTTGAAGGAATTCCTTACGCTAAACCACCGATAGGAAAACTACGATTTGAAGCACCACTGGAACCGGATCCTTGGGAAAAACCTTTAGATGCAGATCAAGAATATTTGTGTCCTCAAATGGATTTTGTATTTCAAGAGGCTACCGGTGATGAAGATTGCTTGTATATAAATGTTTATGTGCCTAGAGATGTTCCTAATCCAGAAGATAACATGAGTGTAATTGCTCATATTCACGGAGGTGCATTTATGTTTGGGAGTTCGGATACGGCGGGTCCACATTTCTTTATGGATAAAGATGTTATATTTGTAAATTTCAATTATCGTATGGGAGCATTTGGATTTTTAAGCACCGAAGATGACGTAGTATCGGGAAACAACGGCTTAAAAGACCAAACTTTGGCCCTTAAATGGATTCAGAATAATATCAAGCAGTTTGGAGGCAATCCACAATCGGTTACCATTACTGGGCTTTCCGCTGGCGGTACTTCTGTTCATTTTCATTATTTATCTAAATTATCGAAAGGATTGTTTCATCGGGGTGCTTCTGAAAGTGGGACCGCATTAGCTCCATGGGCTCTCCAGGAAGATGCTTTAGAAAGAGCTAAAAGTCTGTCGGTACGAGTTGGCTGCATAGATACTACAACAACTCGTATATTTATTGACTGCTTGAAAACAATATCCATGGAAGCAATTGTAGAACAAACTTTAAATTTTCAGCCTCTTTCTGGACAACTTCCTTTCGCGCCTTTTGCACCTGTCGTCGAAAAAAAGTCAAATACTGCATTTTTAGACGATTATCCGTATAAATTACTTACTAGTGGTGATTTCAACGATTTACCATGGATTACTTCCTTGAGCAGCGACGAAGGAGTACTTGGGCTGGTTTTCATATATCCAGAAATTGATACCTTCGATGAGAAATTTAATAAGGCATCTCAGTATTTTCTGGATTATAATCACACCACATGTGAAGCCGATAAAGACGTTATTGCCGAAAAAATCAGAAAACAATATTTTGGAACAAATAAAATAGGAAAGGATACCTATAAAACTATAATGCAAGTCTTTGGAGACCGAATGTTTGGATTAAGTTTTGAAAAATCTGCTCTAGTTCAAGCAAGAGTGTCTAAGTCCAAAGTTTATGCATATATTTACGATTATAAAAGTAGCTTTTCGTATGAGATTACACCAGTAATGGGTGTAACGGATATAAAAGTTCCCTTTGGTCATTTCGCAGATGCCCAATTACTGTACGATTACAGATTTGTGTTAGGGACTGATGCTATTAATTCTATTTTATCTAAATCCGATGAGGCTCTAAAAGATATCATGGTCGACATGTACCTTTCATTTGCCTATAATAATACTCTAAAAATAAATGGTCTGACTGTAAGCGCTATAAGTGACCATAAGGAGTTTACTTACCTATCCATAAAAAGTCCTACAGATATTAAAATGAATGTTACCGAGGAATTTACACCTTCTAAATTTTGGGAGGAGTTACCTATTGTAGAAACTGAAAAGCTTACTAAAGAATCTTGTAAGTAAAATGCAATGAACATATTAATTATTGTAAAATTTTGTAATCAATATTTTAAATGTAGCCTTCAGTTTACTTTTAAAATTCCACTTTCAGCTTGGACGCAATGAAAACTAATAAATAAAAAAATACTAATAAAAAAAAAAAGTTCGAATATTGTATTGGTTTTCTCTATTTGGGTTACGTCTCTTCCTGTTGGTCTGTTCATAGTCGAAAATGTCTTCCCTGACTACTAATGCTAAGAAGCCGAAATTTTTCAAAATAAAAGTTATGCGCAAAAATAATAAGAAGATTAAAATTTGCTTGTGATAATCAGTCGCTTTTCCTATGCTGTACTGATATACCGGGTGTTCATTTTAAAACTTCCAGCAATTAATATCTCAAAAACCAAAAGTCAGATGAAGAAATATTTCGGACAAAAGTTGTATGACAGCAAGAGGGAAAGAATATGGCAACATTGTTTTTTAATTTAATGACCTTTTCAAGGTCATTTAAAGGTCAACTTTGTTTTTTTAAATGGCACTTTATACTTTTTTTTAACAGATTCATATTTTGCGTAGGAAAATAAACAACTTTTGTTGGAAAATTGTTTTCATCCGACATTAGGATTTTCGAGTATGATGCGTTGAAACAAAATGAAAACATAAACAACATTCTTAATCAAAATTTAATATTTACGAGTTTTAGAAGGCTATTTATTAGTATGAACACTGGAAAAAATGTTTACAAATGAGTGTTTTCACAACAAGTTTTCAGAATGTTTCCCATTTACAGCTAAACAATGATACAGCCTTTGTTGAAACTCGCTACTAACTTTCTCAAAAGTTTCTTTCGAAATATTTTTGCAAGCCACTGTGATTCGAAACTTTAACTCTTCAATATTAGCTGGCATTGATAAAAATAAAAAAAGAAACTCACTGAAAAATCACAAAACTAACAATAGTTGAAGAACCTAAGGTCAATTTATTTGTTTTATGTGACAGTGTTTTGTTTTGATTGTCCTAAAATTATAAGTGAATAATAACAAAAGCAATAACAGCCTTCTAACTTTTAAAAAATTAAATTGCGATTATAATCAACTACAGTTTATTAAAGTGTTTTTATTTTGTTTCAATGCATTTTACTCAAAAAGTCTATGTCGAAGTAAAAAATTTTTTTAACAAAAGTTGTTTATTTATTCATGCAAAATATGAATCAGCTAAAAAAACATAAGGTGCCATTTAAAAAAATAAAGTTGACCTTCAAATGACCTTGAAAAGGTCAATAAATTAAAAAGACAATTATGCCATATTCTTTCCCCCTCCCTATCATACAACTTTTGTCCGAAACATTTTTTCATCTGACTTTTGGTTTTTGAGATATTAATTGCTGGAAGTTTTAAAATGAACACCCGGTATATAAAAACGTGTGGGTGGCAAAAAATTAAAACATTTGCAAATGAAACTGAAAAAATTGCCCTCACATTCATCAAAAGCAGCAAAGGTAACAATCAATTACTTCATGAAAACATAAATACGGCACTGGGTATAGATCCAATACCAGTGCCGTATTACACTGCTGCGTCGTGATTTATAACGAAAAGTATTCTTTTTGTTCAAAAACAAACAAAACTAAATTATAGATTCGAAGTAGATCACGTACGTACGTACCGCTCATCGCTCAACATGATTATAACGTAAATGTAAATATGTCGCCCTAGTTTTTTCTTTCCTTTAAAATAAGGGAAGGAAATAAGGGCAAATATAAATCAAATCATTGTCTAAAGGCTATTTCATTTTATACTTCTTTAACCTACTTACTTTTTTTAAATTAAAAATTTTTTTTAATTTGGAAAACTGGAATTTGAAAGGCAGAAATCATAGCAATATATAAACAATATATAAACAAAAAGACCGAGAGCAATGCGAAGTTTAATTTCTTCATCCACTAGCGTATCTAAAGGGGGGGCGGTAGGGGCGGACCTCCCCGAGCGGCAAATTTTTAGGGGCGGCATTTTACTTCGTTTTGTACAAAAATATTTTTATAAAAACAAAAAAAAAATTATAAAAAAATATTAAAATAAAATAAATTGTTGTTATAAAAAATTATTTACAAAAAATATTAGAAGGGGGGTAGAGGGCGGCAAATTTTAAGAAAGCCCCGGGCGGCAAAAGCTCTAGGTACGCCAGTGTCTTCATCGCTCCTGAGAGCATACGGTACTACTTACTCTTTCGGTTCATGGATAACATGTTACGAGTTTATTGTTTGAACACAATTGTTAAGGTGTACTGGAGGGTATTCGATACCCCCCAGACCCCCCGGTTTGAAAAACAGAATATTTTTAAGGAAGTTAACAGGTTAACACATTAGCATAATCCAGAAGCCTCAAAATAGGTTTTTCACAAATCACAGGTAGCGCAGGTACTACTCGTAATTCAACTATAGGTATCTGATCTTAAAGTAAAAAATTTTAAGATTATCAGTAGTTAGTTCGAAGGTTAGAACTTCAAGTTATTTTCTCTAATCATGTTTCAAAAACATTACTTACTTTGTGATTTTCAAATGTATGCGGAAAAGTACCACTTTTCCGCACACGTTTGAAAAAATAAAGTTGACCTTCAAATGACCTTGAAAAAGTCAATAAATTAAAAAGACAATTATGCCATATTCTTTCCCCCTCCCTATCATACAACTTTTGTCCGAAACATTTTTTCATCTGACTTTTGGTTTTTGAGATATTAATTGCTGGAAGTTTTAAAATGAACACCCGGTACCACTTTTCCGCACCCTTTGCGGAAAACGGAAACCTCGTAAAACTTCGCCTTGAATGGAAAAATGTTAGTTTTCCTACCCAGTGAAATATATATTATATTAACATTTTGAAAACCCTTTCGTTTTTCAAACCGGGGGGTCTGGGGGGTATGGAATACCCTCCAGTACACCTCAGCAATTATTATTAAATAATTATCGAAAATATCTATTGTATTAACATTTTGAAAACCCTTTCGTTTTTCAAACCGGGGGTCTGGGGGATATGGAATACCCTCCAGTACACCTCAGCAATTATTATTAAATAATTAAAAACAATTAAATAATTCTTCAGGTGTAGTAAAGGGTATTCCATACCCCCAGATCCCCCGGTTGAAAAACAGAAAATTTTTAAGGGTGTTAACGCATTAGCATCCAAAAGCCTAAAAATAGGTTTTTCACAAATCACAGGTAGCGCAGGAATGCTTCACGGATTAGTAATCCCTCAAATGATGCGTTGATGATGCAGACGACGGCTGAGATGGCATTCTTTGGGAAGGATTTTAAAACTGAGTTAGGGATTCCTTCTAGACCTGTTGCTTTCTTTCTTTGGATGTTCTTTATGGTTTTGATAAACCATATCTCTTCTGGGGATGTGGGCTGGATGGTATCTTGACTTATGGTTTGAAACGAGTTTTGGACCGTGTTATTGGCTAGAGCTGGGTTTAGGCAGAATTGGCCTTCTAAGGTCTCCGCGAAAGCTTCTGCTTTTTTTTCATCTGTATGAGCTATGCCGTGGATACCTCTTTCGTAGAACTGATAGTGTCTCCATTTCATATTGAAAATGAAGATTCCTTTAAGACTCTCCTTGAATATTTCGGGAATAGCTGGATTGGTCGGCTTCGTAACAATGGAACCCGTAAAAATCCTAAAATAGGTTCCATCAATCTCTGGAACTGTTACGAGGCAACTTCAAATGACCTACCCCAAACTCTTCTTCAAACGGTTTATTAGTTGTCCAACGAGGCGAAGGCCGAGTTGGACAAATTACACGCCGCGTGCGTAAAACGCCCATTTCAGTATATAAATAGCTATTTCATATTCCTTCATTTTTATAAAGCTTTTGTTCATAAAACTTGTTTTTGACTTTGTTTTTTTTTGTCTAGTGACAAACTTTTCCAAGCCAAAATTTTCAAGAACTTCTCGCGTACTTTGATTTCCTTAATAACCTTGACGGCAAAGGGACCATGAAATGTGGACGCTACACCCGACCGACGGACGTTACATCCAGATATTTAATTGCCATTTTGTGGGAAATCAACTTCTAGAAATCTGTTTTTCTTGATTTTATATTTTTGTACTTAGATGCAAGAGATGCAGAGATAATAAAAAACATAACAATTGCATGGGTTAATAATTTCTATATTTTAATTAAAATAAAATTCAAGTACTTAAAAGTACTTGAAGTACTTTAATTTAAGTACTTTTGCAATTAACTTAAAAGTACTTGGTACTTGAAGTACTTAGGTTTTTAGTAATTAGATTTAACAAAATTTGAGTAATTGAAGTACATTTAAAGTAATAGAAGTACATTTAAAGTAATAGAAGTACTTTTACAGTAATTGAAGTACCTACATTAAAAAATAATGTTTTACAGAGACCCAATTTCAGTATTTAATTGAATATTAAAAATTTTTGGAACTGCTAGCTAGGACCTTAGATACTCTGCAGAGAGAAAATAATTGTTATTTTGGATTTTTATTACCTTGTTTAGGCAGCCTTCTAATAAAAAATGTAGTTGAAGTACTTTACTTTGGGTAATTGAAGTACTTTGAGTAATTTGGTGGTACTTGAATTACTTTTGGGTTAATTTTGAAATATTTGAATTACTTTTGATAAGTACCTACTTGGTAATTGAAATACTTTTTCTTAGTAAAGTACTTGAGTAATTGATGCTTCAAGTACTTTCAAGAAAATATAGTATTTGATACTTGAAGTACTTTTGGCAGTAATAAAGTACTTGGTAATTGGTACTTGAATTACTTTCACAAAGTACTTTGGATAGCTCTGGTTGTACACTAATAGTTTTTGTAATTTTTAATAAAAATGCAATAATCTGATATTTATTTGTTGCCATTTGAAAAGTTGCATCCACATTTAAATAATGTAATCATTAATTAACATATTTATTGCACTATTCTTACCTACTTATATATACCAGAAGTATATTTGAAAGGTGGGTAGGTAAATAAATACCTAACGTTACCAAATTGCATATTATATCCGATTTATTAGCATTATTAAAATACGACTTATTTCCAAATAATCCAAGATTTGCAATAACTGAGTTTAAATGGCATATATTCGGAAACTTAGGTGACATTACTGAAATAATTTTACATTTAAAAATCATTCGATAAAACGAGTAGGGATGAGTTAATCGGTATAGTATAAAATAGCAAATAAATCGTCTTCAGCATCAATTAGTAGTTACACAAGCTAATCTTACAAACATGAAAGCCGTAAGTATTTAATTAATATATCTTTAATTAAATAATATCGAATTATACTTGATTGTTTCATTACCCATTTAGGCAATTTTCGTATTCCTAGCTCTTGTCGCTGTAGCTTTGGCCGATAAAAACCAAGATGTCATTCTTAAATTAGTCAACGAAGGAGTGAATCCAGATGGATCTTACGAATATAGGTAAGAACTAAAATTTAATTTTACTATTAAGTGAAACTGTTAAAAATCCTTCATGTAAAATTTAAAAATAACATATTTAACATATTAATAGCTATGAAACATCAAATGGAATCTCAGCCGACGAAAAAGGATACATGAAGAACCCAGAAACCAGAGAAGCGCAAGGACGTTATGTATACAAAAGCCCAGAAGGACAGGTGATTGAAACCTCATACGTTGCCAACGAAAATGGATTCCAACCCACAGGAAACGCCATTCCAACAGCTTTACCTTATCCAGCTTGGTTAGTAAAAACTTTGGCTTATTTAGCCGAACACGCTAAGGATGAAGAACGAAAAGAATTAAAGAGATTCTAAATTTCTACTTAAATGAAGTTTGAGTGTTGATACCATCTTGATGCTCATAAAAATGTTAACTTAATATTAAACAATAAATATGTATAAACTTTTACATTTCAATATTTTGAATTTTACCTTATGTTCAGTTCCCCTCAGACCTTCCGATCAAATCCTTTGTTGGAATAAAGCTTACGCGTAGCTCCTCCGATAGTATCTGAGAGGTATTACCCCAGGCGAAGCTATTTGATAATATTAAAAAAAAAAAAAAAAATATCGTCACTTCTGCCGCATACCTCCAATCATCAGCACACCAAATTTTATCTGAATCGGTTAAACATTTCCGGAGATACGATGACATTCATATAATTCTCTTGTGAAAGAAAAATTAAGGGAGGGGGTCAAACGTCACTTTTCTAGTTTTTCTTGAATAACTCGAAAACCGCGACTTCTAGCGAAAAAATGTCCATATTATACAAAATTAAATTTCATACAAAATTTAAAAACTCCTAAGAGGATGCTTCCTACGGATAAAGTTACTTTATCCTTTTTTGAAGCTTGAATATTTCTTACGATTTGAATCCAACCTTATTTTTTAGGTTCAGTGGATCGCAAGACACAAAAAAATTGGATTTTCTTCCAAACAAGTTCAAAATTTTAGTTTTTGCTGTAAAACTCATTTTACGAGAAAATTTTTTGAATATTCAATATTCATTAAAGAAATGCGATAAGCTGTGTTGAGCTGCAGCTTCTTTGGTTGGGAGTAGACAATCCAGATGGGCCTTTGCGTTGGCTGCACTTCTTACATATAAATCGTGTGGGATAGTGTGGAGGTAATTTTCAGAACCCCCTCCATAAAAGACCAGCACACTTTCTCCCAGGTAACTTTGATTGTTCGTGGATGGCGAGGCTGTAGGAATTTCTTGGCCTCTCCCATAAGGTGTTCATTTTTCTGGAAGCCAGCCATCATTTTCATTTTTCCTTGCCGGAAAAAGGCAGAGGTGGTGTCACGGCCTGTAAAGATGTGGATGAACATTTCAAATCCAGGGCAAAGTGACAAGCCCCCTCAATTGAAGCTCGTAGAAGTGAACTGTTAACAACTAGTTCGGTGCAGCAGTGACGCAGGCTCGATTCAGCGCAAATACTGTTTGCCTCAGACCTGATTCAGTGTCTCATTTTATTACATTAAATGCATTTGATTATTACCATCACATTTTCAATTTTATTTTAATTTTATTAAAATAATTATTAAAAAATAAATTTAAAAAAAAACAATTTTTTGTCATTCCTAATTTACACCAATTTACACTGAATTTGTCTACTGCCAGCTTCTGTATGGTTATTAGTTCGGTTAAAGATTACTTATAAAAGTAAAATAGAAAAATGAAATAAAAAAAGTTTACAAACCAAGATAGTTTGTACTCGCACCAAACTGTGTTTGCACCGAACCGTACTGGACTCGCATCAAACTCAACTTGAGCCGAACCGAGCTTGTGTCAAAACGACGGCGCCGAATAGTAGATACCTACCCGACCCACCATAAAAACACTATTTTTAAAAATTCGTGATTTTTAGCAAACTATTTAACCTAAGGAAAAATTGATTAGGAAATTTTATGTAGTTTAATTTTGTATATGGACACGTTTTTGGCTAGAAGATGAAGTTTTTGAATTATTCACAAAAAACTAGAAAGAGTGACGTTTGACCTCCCTCCCCTACCCAACGCTCACCACCCATCGATCAGGACTTTTAGTTTGTTGTTCATGATTCATGACACTCCCCTCTTCTAATGTACAAAAATTTGCGATTACACGAATTATTGTTGGTGAAAGAATTTAAAAATAGAAATATTTTGCAGTTACAGTTTCCGATAAGTTATCTGTAGGTGAACTCCACTGTAGTTAAAATAAAAAAATACAAAAAAATGCGGCTCTTAAAATTTACTTTTATGTGCATTTTAAATACATAAACAAGAAACCTTGAAATGACACAACAATCACTCAAAATACAACATAAAAAGTAACTCAATACTTTAATTCAATTCAATAATTCAATACTTAAAATAGTATCATATAATATATATTTCAGTACAATAAAAAATTAGAAAATATTACATTAAATGTAGTTAATTTAAATTAAGTCTTGGCTTTTTTATATTACAACTTAAAAATTAAAAAAAACACTAACAATCCATCACAATTGTGTTACTTTAAGTACTAACGGACATAAATTTTGTTAGTTATAAAAGCATATTCAATATAAGTTAGTAATATGGTAATATACAAAGGAATGTAAAAATGCACAAAATAGCTGTCAAGAACTAGTAAAACTTACTTATGAACGTAAACAATGGGAGACCCAGTTGGGGATTCTTGCTTCAGTTTTTCAACATCACTAAAAATGACTTGGGCACCACCTCCACAAGTCGGTAAAATATCACCTTTGTATAATTTAGTTTCGACCCCGCCTTCCCTATCCCCTGCTTGAGTAATCAAACAATATCTGTTTTGATTAGGATTGGTAATATCTTTAGCTTTATCCAATTTGGTAACTGATTTCCGTTTTTTCATGCAAGGTTGTAAAACAGTGGTTAATGGTACAGGTTTAATTGCATTATGCTCCAAGTAAACTTCCCCAGCAGAACGTGACCTTCTGTGTCGGTTAGGCTTAGGTGTGTTGCGCCTAAACTGGGTTGATTTTCCTTCATCTGTCTGGATTATTCGAGGCTCAATGACTGTCTCCCGAACTGGCGTTGCAACGAAATTAGATTCGTTGTCATTTAAAATCTCTTGAACCATTTTCAGCTTGGCATCTTTGTTTTGCATTGCTAAATTCAGGTGCTCCCGTTGGCGGCGCAATTTTTCATCCAACTCCTGAGTATACTTCTCGTTTTGTTGCACAAGCACTTGCTTGGCTTTCGCACGTTCCAACGCATTCTGGTTGATTTTCAAATTTTTTTCTTCTATTCGATTATTGAGAGATTCAATAGTTTCCTGATACTCTTCACCTTTTGTGATCAAACTGTTATTGAGGCTTTCCAAATCGGCAATTTTATTTTCCAAATTGTTCTTGGTGTTCTTTTCCTTCCTAAGCAAAACTTTCATGCTTGTGAGTTCCGATTTTCCCAGAATATTTTCTTCTTGAACTTGAATTAAACGCTTACGGAAATTTTTTATGCTTGCCTGACAATCTCTGGTAAAATTTTCGACTCGCCTCTTCTTCAAGAGAATGGATTTTAAAAGTTTGTCCAAGATGGCATCGTTTTCTTTGCAATCAGACAAGTTTAGTTTAGGTTTTAACACTTCACGAGTAAATAGTGGCCTTTTTATAGTTCTTGGCGTTGCCCAAGTTTGAGCACTTTTAATTGATTTTGGAGTCTTCGCATAGGGAGTATATTTCGCCTCGGATTTAGTTACCTTCACTTCTTGGGTTACTTCGGCAAATTTTAGCACCTGAAATTTAAAAAATCTTAGAGGTGGTTTTGGGGGGCGAATTAGAAATAAATTGTAATATAAAATTTAAAGTTAAAATATCACAACGTTTACGACTACTTTCAACATTAAAAACCAGCAAAATGGCATATGAAAATCTTACCTGTAAATTTTCTTCTAAATCCTGCATGGATGGATTCATACAAACAATCATCCTAACTTGGCCATCTCCATCGAAATAATTCCTAAACAGCATAGTCAATTTACTCTCACGATAAGGCACCATTTTGTTGGACCCCGTCATCTGATTTTCCCTTAAGATCTCCATACAAGCTCGTAACCACATCAAATCTTTGTTGATACTACTGGCCTCCTTAAGTCGAACTCCTGTGTTTTGCGTTCGGTTGCAGCGTTCTGATCCGGCTAAATCAACCAAACTAAGTTGACTCACTTTCAGTAGAGTATGTTCCGGAACAAAAGGCTTCTTCAAAATGTTGTGATCGATTTGAACCACCCTAATGTTAAAAATGGAATGGCTGCGACTCGATTCAGAATTAAGTACAGTATGGGCCATGCGTTTGCGTTTTTGTCCCAAGAAAAACAATTCATAAGCATCTTCGGCCGACTTGACCTCAACTTCGAGAGCCCCATTCACATACATATTTTTGTGAGCATCCTTACGAATTATCTTGCCTTGTACGTTACGGGCGGTTGTTTCACTCAACAAGTCGACCACTTTATTGTTATAGATTTCTGTGTAGCTAACAAAAACTGCATATCGATTTTCGGTAGAAAAATTTTGTATTCGGACACTGTCTTCGATAAAAAACTGTTTTGCTTCGTTACTTTTAAGGGGTTTGGTGCGTTTCGACGAACGTAACTGCAGGAACTTTTCTTCTATTGCATCGTTTTCTGATTGCACTTTGAAACCATTTATTCCGTCAGTTTTGATGCGATGCTTGTCGGTCTGGTATTCGCCGATGGTGTTGAAGACCGTTTTGATGCAAAATTGCATAACGCCCGGGTTTGTTTGATCTCCGGTGAGGGTGAAAGTTTTACCAGATCCGGTGACTCCATACGTGAAAAGCAATGCATTTTTGCCGTTGAGCAGGTCTTCTACGAGAGGCAACGCGACATGGTCGGAAACTTCCCGCTGAGTTGCGAGCGACGTGAAAATGTGTCTGAAGATATAATTGCAATCTTTACATGTTTTAGTTTCTTGTGTTAATGTCAACGTCGTGCTAGATATCAGTTTTACGCATGAAACTTCAGGGTCGTCGTGCAACGGTCGCAATCTACAATAAACGTGAACCGGATCTCGATTTATCGATGCACTTGATTTTTCTTTCGATAATTTGGGCGTCTTGGGTGTTACGTATTGATTCATATCTTCATTTACACGCTTCATTTTACTTAAATTGTCTTAAAACACATTCACAATAACCAACAACTTTACGTCAACAAATTTCAAATTATAAAACCGTTGAATAACGAACTTTATATACCTGTCAATAACTCACCCGAACTAAAGTCACTAAAACTGTTAGCGCCATCGAACAAATTTTATTCAAACTAGTATTATCCGTTACATCAAGTTACATTTCAAGGGATTTAAGTGGTCGTAGTAACGCTAGTCGAGCACAGATGGCACTTGTCCCACCAAAATTCAAATCAAATTTAGAATATTATATTATTCTATTTTCATTACTGTTTATAATATTATTCAATCTTTCAACCAAAATTACACAATAAGACAGCATTATGACAAAATGACCTGCCAATAAACAAAATACACAACAACGGCAATTAGATTTACAAAAACAAAAAGTCAAACACAAAATAAATGAAAAATCCTTCGCAGACATACAAAAATGAAAAATTAAAAATATCAATAACAAACAATAGAAGCACATGACAATAATTATTATTATAAGACAAAACACCTAATTAATAGTTCGATGATTGATCTGGGAGTGGGCATAATTTGGCCACTGTCCGTTTAAGGATGCCGCTAATAGTTTTTATTGTCTCCACTCGCACTATATTGTCTTTTCCGGAATGAATGGCAATAACCCACTCCATTTTCCATGCTAATGGTGGCGCATTGCTTTCTTTTACTAAAACACAATCGCCTAATTTTAATGTATACCTACACCTCGCTTCCACTTGGCAAGATATTGCAGCTCCGCTAGATATTCCATTTGCCACCTTTTCCAAAAGTATTGCTGAAGCTGCTGTACTTTCTGATGGTAATAGTCCAAACGCGTCGATGGAAAATCAGAAACGTCAGCATCAAGAAACAGACACTAAAGTTCTTCCTAATAAAAAGTGAGCAGGAGTGAGAGGATCTAGGTCATTTGGATCACTAAACAATGGGCACAAAGGTCAGAAATTCAGTATTGATTCTATTTGCGTTAGAAATGTGTACATTATTTCTTCAAATGTTAACAAAGCATTTCCCGCAACCGGTTTTATGTGGTATTTTACCGATTTTACGCCAGCTTCCCACAACTAACTCAGACACAATTTCTGGACTTAAAATCTTGTCCGGCCACAATTCCTCTGGTGAAGATAACCAAGATGGCTCGTGCCACCATAAGTCAGAATTTAACAACTCACTAGGACTAATAGCCCTAGAAGGCAGGTCGGCTGGATTTAACTTGGTAGGCACGTGCCTCTAAACTACTGTCGTGCGCATTTTCCTGAATCTCAGCAACACTATTAGCTACGAATGTTTTTAGAAGGTTGAGGGGGGGGACGTTTTAACCAACCTAATATGACAGAAGAATCCGATCACAGATAACATCTATTGAATTCCACCTCTATAATACCTCTGACCCGAGAGAATAATCTGGCTAACATTAGCAATTGAATGGGTATACAAACATGCTCCGTAGGCGATATTACTTGCATCGGAAAAACCATGCAACTTAAACATGTCTTGGGATTTCTAATTGATTTAATTTAATAAGCTAACTTCGAAAATTCAACCACTTACTTTGTAAGGAGTGTGGTAATGATTCACCCAAGACACAGTCTCCAACCAGAGTTGCTGGATAAACGCCTTCGAGATTTCTGATAATATCAAACGCTTGGTTAGCTTGGAACATTGAGGTAGCAAAATGGAATAATGAAATTTATCACCTGTGCATGACCAGAATAATCCTAATGTCTTGGTCCGCTTATTTTGACCAAATGATAAAACATTAGGATGCACATCCTCAGGTGTATTAAAAATCCACTTTCTTAACTCAAAGCAACCTCCCTTTAAAATAATTAAAAGTGTTTTGCAGATGTGTCGGGCCCCTTCAACAGCGTCCGCATCTGTCAATAACGTTTTCTTCCTGGTTTACCACTGTTAAGGAATTACTGACCGCAGCCTGAGAAGTTCTATCCACATGCAATAAAGTATGATGTTTGGCTTTACATCTTTGACACCTAATCTTAGATTTGCACCTTCCCGTGAAGTGACCCTTGGCTAAGCAATTATAACAAATTTAAAATTCTCTAACTCTAACCAAGCACGTATACGCGTCTAGTCCTTTGAATGCGTCATATGCACTTAAGATATGTGAGCCATCGTATATTGGACAGGAAACTACGGCTGTTACAAAGCTCTTCGATGACGAGCGTTCAATGCGTACCTTATTCCCGTCCCTTTGTTCTATATTTTCTAAACAAGATGCCCTCCTTTCTACAAAATCTATCAAATTATTTAGATCGGGAATGGCATCCGAGTTAAAGGAGTTCTCAAATATAAGTAAGATAGTGTAATCTAATTTTGAACTCAATAAATAAGCCAAAAGCGCATTTCTTTGTTTGTCTTTCTTTATTATTGAGGTGATCGCACAAAGATTATTCTTACAGTTGTCAACAAGGTTAAAAAGTTTTGTTGATGACTCTTTAGATACAGCAGGTAGGGTGCACTATATTTTTGACCATCTCTTTGGCCTTTCCGACCAATGCCGACCGCAAATATTGGTATTTTTGAATGTCTGATAAACAATCATTGTCTGCAAAATATATCTCTAAAATTCAGCCATCCTTCAGATCTACCATCAAATTCTGGAATCGACACTCTGGGTAATTTAATACTTATTTGCAGAGTCGATCTTTCAATAGAAGCAACCGTGGGACTAGACGCTATTTCATTTGATGCACTACTTGCTACTCGGCTATTGGAAGCATTTAAAGCTTCGATCTTACGCAAAATAGTTTCAGCTATGGCTACTACTTCGTAATTCTTATTTTGAAAGGATTCGAGATGTTGCACTTCGCTGTCAAAATCTTCAGCTTCATTTTCAATTTGACGCTGAACCTGTTCTCAATATTCCTTTAATTTAAACAAATAAATTTTCTGCAATTATAAATTGTTAAATAATTATAATATACCTATACCACATAAAACAGTAACCTTTGATAAAATCAACCTGAATTATTTAAAATTAATTTAACAAATAAAATCAAACTTTGAGGAAAATGCTAAAGGAAACTATTGACTTACCCACTTTTGATTTTGAAGAAGTGTTAGGAAAACCGTGCTTTAACCAAGCTGCAAAATTACACTTTCAAATTGGCTGGAGTCGCTTATCGTAGTTTTCTCAACATGAGCATGTTTGTAATTTGAGAAGGTATTGCCTTATTTAAAATTTGAAGGCATTTGCACAATTACTTCGGTAGCATCTAATACTATTGCAATATTATTACCTTCAAAATTTGGAAACGAAGGGAGCACTGTTTTTAAGTTTCGAGCAACTTCGAATACTTCAGTACATATCCTGATCATTTGATAGTATATAAACTGAATCCACGTATAAATATGGCTGATATATTGGATTTGGAAAACAAATGTGTTTTCAAGGTAAAACCTAGTCTTGATCAAATCAACGTCATGGAATGTACCTAATGTTCATATCCAACACATTCCTCGTTTTCAATTTCAACATTTTCATTATTTAATTCTTCTATGAAATCCGCATCTCAAGATTCTTCTTGTATGACTTATATTTCAAATCGATTACACAACTTAATCAAATGCACCGCTGTATATTTGTATAAAATAAGTAAAAATTTATACAGTTTTTCTTGAACACAAAAGAAAATTATCCGTTAATGTATAAAATACAATACAGAACACACAATAAAAAATAAATAATATTGCAACAATAAGCTATCTTAATATAGGGTAAGTAATAATTTTCGTACCCCAAAATTAAAAAAAATACTAAAAATCACCAATCGTTATTAATGTCACCTAAATCCGCAAATAATTTATCTTTGACTGCAGGTCGTGGATCTTCCTTTATGTCAGTTTGAATTGCCCCAGCTTTCCCCAAAATGTACTCGAATTCTGAAACAAAATACTGTAAGTTTTAAAAATAGAAAACAAATTAAAATTCACCTTCCAGAGACAATTTAGGTCCCCTCAGCTCTACTGGTCCGACAAGTTGTTTCTTCAATTCACCCTCATAGTAGACAAAAATTGTAGGCAAGTTTTTGTCAGGATAGTTGGGTATACAAGTGGTCGAGATAGATTTTATAAATTTCACAGTGGGGTATTTACCGGCAACGTAACTCAAATGTTGATTTATCATAGCACAAAGAGGTATCCTTAAATTGACGTGATAATAAATAATAAACAGAAAAATGCGACTTACCCTTGTTTATATAAATGTAAAACCACCCAAACGCCTTCACCGGCTTTATTGACTTCTAAGACATAATCTTGCGCAGATATTTCCAAAACACTACCATATTTCGACTTCTCGGAAAGCGCTTTCATTTCGGCAATGCGTTTTTGTCTGTATTGTAATAGCACTCCTTCATCTTCTGAATCTTCCAGTTCGTCTAACTCGTCCAAAGACATGTCCACCATTTCCTTCGTTTCTAAAATTTCCGTGTATTTTACAAATATGTATTTTTTAAATATAAAAAGTTACGTGTAGCCTGCTTCTGTTGAATGGTTTTTTCCAACATAGATACAATTTCGTCTTCGGTGAGCTCCTTTTCCTTCGGGGGCAGGATGCCCTTGGAACGTAAAACATCGTTCCATTGTGTATCTTCGTCTGGGTTCTGAAGATCAAATTTGTTTTAAAATATTAAATTAAGCCTTAATATATTGATTTACCTGCATTTTAAAAGTTAAAACGTACAAAAATTTAATAGAGCACGGAAATGCCAAATAAGGTTAGGAAGTAGGAACATGTGAGGTTTTGACAGTTACATATAGGATGCTTCGTAATCAGATGTTCTCAAATTAATCTGCACTTCTAGGCTAGGCGATTTAAAGTTTCAGGTTGGCACGATTGCTTTATCTTACATACAAACATTCACTTCACTTCTGATTTGGCTTTTCGGAGTATCGTGCAGCTTTGACTTTCCTTGAGTGCCAATTTATGTGTTTGGCGTTGAAGTTACGCCCGCGATGGTCATCGGTCCTTGAAAGATGTTCCGTTATCTAGCAGGCGGAACTGTTTTGAGTGCGAATATGGCATTTGATTCAAACATTTTAAGGTTGTGACGCTTTGACGTTGTTCGCTCGGTGATTGTCGTATGTGTGAGTGCATACAAACATTCAACATTTTTCGGAAATATATAAAATATTGCTACCACATAGCCAAAGGCTGATTTAGGGGGGTGCCCTTCCCAGACGCTTAAAAATAACAAGAAACAAGGAGACAATCCTAAATATGACAACACTTTTTGCTCGTCTCGACCCTTGTGCCCCCCCCCCAGAAAAAAATTCTGGATCCGCCGGTGCACATGGCCATCAAAATGAGAGAAATTTTTACTTGCTGCGCTGATGGTAATAAATTAGTTTGCCTCCCTAAAATGTTGAACTTAGTGCGCCTATGAATATGACTCCACTTCTACTCGACCCTGCTTTTTGCTGAAAAACTACTTTTAATTTAACATCAATATTACAAATTACATTATATATTTATTAAAATAAAGAGCTATTTTTATTGACTAAAAGCCTTAATAAATAAATAAAAACCACTTTTTAAATTTAAATTTAAAGCTGGGTGTAAACTAAAAACCGTTCTGCGCGTCTGCGTAGTTGGTACTTTTCAACATGTCATTTGCAACCATAAAAACAAAACAAATGCGGAATAACAAACGAGTGTTGTGAAGTTTTGTGATAACCGTCTTGATGTTGTAGTTTTTTAAATAATTTAAGTTAAAAATATTATTAGTGCAATAAAATGGATAAAACGGAGTATTTAATGGTAATTAACCCACTCCAAATCGAATTTTTTCTAAACGAAAATAAAGAATATGAAGAATTTAAAGTGCTTAATCATTACGACAAGACGTATAAATTTAAAGGTAAGTTTTCTACATTGACCCTAGTTAATTGTGTGACGAAGATGTGACCGTTCACTAATTTATGTTTTTTCAGTATGCTACGATAAAAATAGGTACTCGGTTGCACCTTCGGAGTTCAAGATTGACGGCAAAACAAAAGTTATTTGCAAAATCAAAGCTTTAAAAAAAGTTCTTTCCAGGAGTGGCGAAACGGAACAGATTTATATTCAGATGTATGAAGAAGGAACATCTCAGGTGGGTATAGTTTTTTAACTAATTCAGTTACTCTAATATGAAAAAGTTAAACTAAATTTTTTATGTTAAGCTTCTTTCCGTACGTGTCTTGGATATTAAAGTTTCACCAGGTGAAAGACCAGCGGAACAAAGTAGTTCTATTGCAACAAATGCTGCCGACTCAATCAATGAACCAACTCCTACTGCCACTCCAGAAGGTTCCAATAGAAAGAAGACTCTTTGTTTAATATTTCTTGGTTTGTTGTTGCTAGCGTTTCTTCCTATTACTGAAGTAGACACCCAATCAATAATACCAGAATTCCTGCATATTTCAGCAGCATTTAGAATAATTTGTGTCTTTTTAATGGGTGTCTTGGCTAACGAATTTTATCACTTGGTAGAATAGCAAATTTATTGAACTAAATTAATTGTACAAAGTGTTTATTTTAATGTGTTCATCTTAATTATTTAAGCGAATTGGTGCAACGATTTCGTCATTTCAAATTCTTCAAGTTAAGAGTTAAAGTGATACATGATTTACATTATTTATGGTTTTTGAGATTTTTATTTTTGTATGTCTAATGTGTAATTTGGCTTCAAGTGTTTGATAGATAATGTTTTATATTTGATAAGTGTGGAAGGTTTTTAATTGCCAAAAAGTCGTATTTTTTAAAAGTGATAATAAATTTGGATTTTTGATACTAAACATGCAGTTTTGATATTTCAATTAAATAAATTTGCCATCTTTTTTGGTCATTCAAGTTGATGAAATAATATCAAATGACATATCATAAGAACAGTACAGGGGGTGTTGAGGATTGAACCTCACTCATTTTGAATTTGTAATACCTTTTCAATGTGCTGAGCTATTTTGATAATTTTGGAATAAACAGTGAGCTACTTAGAAACTTAGAACCTAGTCCAATAATGTACAGATAATATATGAGGAGATCAGAAGCCAAGGGGTCCAAGTACTAAAACGTAAATATAGAGATATTTTAATTCAAAGTAGTTTTAATGGAGTAGTACAACTTCTCGCTGACAAATGTCAGCATTAGCACTTATTTTATGCTTGGATCTTTTTGGCACCGAGTAAATGTATATATCTAGTCTTAAGTGCAGTTTACGTTATGCGATTTTGTTTACGATTTTGCTTCCAAGTTGCCGTAAGCAAATTTTTCGAAGTTCACGTTATACAGTTCGATTCGAAGATGAACTCACAAACGAAATTGTGAATAGAAAACCACCAAAACCAGTCATACAAGAGAAATAGTATGTAAAATCGTAAGCAAAATTGCAGAACGTAAACTGCACTTTAATTTCTGCACTTAACTCGATCTTAAAAATAAGTCGACTTGGACCACTTGGCTTCTGAGCCCCTCATATTTGATATCTATATTATATTTTTCACAATTTTGGGAGTAAAGTGGTCCCTTTACTCCCAAAATTGTAGTAAAGTACTATTTTTTTCGACGCGTAATATTGATCTGAAATTTTGCATATGACTTCCTATTTGCTTCCTATGACAAATCAATTGGGGCAAAGGGGGTACATTTTTTGCTCGGTTGATTATTAATATCCAAGTACATGAGGGTACTTGCTCTCACTCACTCTCACTGGTTATACATTAATCATGGATTTATAAAATTTTTGTATCAATACGATCCTCATCAACATATTTCATCACTTTTTCTATATAATATAACTTGCAGTCCAGAGAAAACTTACAGTATATCGCTCAAATGTCAGTACCGTGTCAATTTAGAATTGACTGTTATTTGAGCGATATACTACTGTAAGTAATAGCAAATCTAAAGTAATAAATAATATATAATAAATAAATAATAGTAATTTGGCCATTAACGTTAATGGCCGGATAATAACGTCAATGTCCAGCTTAGTTGGGCATTGACTGGCCATTGACGTCAATAACCATGCATTATGGGCAATGTTGACATTTAAAATTTCATATGTAGTTTTTACATCATTGTCCGGGCAATGACGTTAATGCCCAATACGGAGTGGGCAATGATGAAACTACTAATCTACACTGAAAAAAATGGTTTATCATTTTTCATCATATTGATGAAATATGATGATAATGATGAAATTCATCATATTGATGAAAAATTCATCATTTTTACACCGATGAAAAAAATTCATCATATTGATGAAAAATTAATAGTATTTATGAACAAAATCAATGTATTTATGAAGTGGAAATATGATAAACCATTTTTTTCAGTGTATAGATTCCATATTTCTTTGCGAATGTTTTCAGGGAAGTTTTTAGCGATTAATAGCGTCACTCTAAAATGAGTTTTCGTTTGTCTAAATTAAATAAAAGTCCCTGTACACTTATGAGGCCTTGAAATGAGCCGATTTGCTGTTATTTACACGGAAAAACGCGTGCATAACAAACAATAGACAATTTGCATGATTTTTAATTTTAGCATATTAATATTCTACATAACAACATATGTACTAATGTGTCTTAATTTTTTAAAATTTAGTTTACAAATAAAGCCAGAAAAAAATATTGAAATTTAAATGTATATTTGTCGCGCGAAATCGTATTAATAAATATGGCTGACTAAATTTGAGGATTTTGACGTCATGAAAATGGCGACTAGTAACTAAAATTTGGTTACTTCATAACTTCATTACCGGTTGGTACTTACTTGGTAGATACTTTAGTGGAAATTATATTGGTTGAGGCTCATGTCGTCACATCCTGATTTCAATCACGTGATTTTTTTAAATAAATTATAACATTTCATTAATTTTTTGCGGGCTGACAATGCAGAATTTTGATAAATCACTCAAATATTCTGATTATAGGTATACTGAACTATCAATAAATGCCATTTTGAGGTGAATTTGAATTTTATGCAAATTGTCCATTGTCCCAGGTTGAAGTGCATCGCCATTTTGCTGTGCCTTATAGTATTTATTCTATAATATCATCATTGCCCCATCCATATTGGTCAAAGACATAAATATTACAATCAGATGAAAAAATTTACATCATTGCCCACCGTTAACGGGCGTTGACGTTAATGGCAAGCATAAATTGGCGTAAATAGGTCAATGCAGCTTAGTCCCATGATGTATAATATACTATTATTAATTATTTATTTTTATATTTATATATTAAATATTATAATATTTATAATTTGTGTTTGCGCGCCAAAAACATTGGTTAGTCGCTGTTCTGCGAGCAGAGGAAGGCCGACTGGACTGGGTGTAAAAGAAGAGAGGGTGAAAAATTAAAAAGAACAAACAAAAATAAGTAAATTGAAGTCAAGTTTAAATTATATTCAGAGTCGAGCGCTTCGTGTACATCTGCCATACAGAAATAGCAAATTTGCAAAAAAAGCAAATGCTGGATGAGCCCATCATTTCAACAACAATAAATAAAATTTGAAAAAAACAGCAATATATATTAATTATTTACAGTGGCGTAGCCTGGATTTCTGGTACCCGGGGCAAACCATAAATTTGCGGCCCCCCTATTTTCGCAATTAAACAAAAAAAGTATTGCTTATATCAATTTATTAGATTTATTTAGAAAAAAATAATTATTAAAATAAAAAAATTATAATTTTATTCCTCGGCCATTCCCTGCCGCCCAGGGCATTTGCCCCCCCCCCACGCTACGCTACTGACTATTTAGGTTTGAACTTATATATTTATAAAATATGTCATAAGCTACCAGCAGAGGCGTATTAACCAAGTGTGACTCCTCTATTTTCCAGTTGACCTTTATCATACCATACAAAGTATGAAAAAGTATTGTTTTAAATTAGAAAAATGCATAAAGAAAATGAATAATAATTAAGACGATTAATGATTAAGTAATTACAACTCTTGAAATTAAATTTTGCGTTTCTTGAAATTTTGCGCCACAAGCCCGGGCTTTATGGATTTTTTCGATAATACGGCACTGGTTACCAGAATTACCTTTGCGAGCTAGAGCTAACGGTACCTAGCTTGCAATCGACGAGTTGATGACCATTGTTTTAGTACACCAACTACACTCAGTTAGCTGTAAACAGTGCCGAATACAGACCTTTTCTGCCGGAAGGGGGGGGGGATCTCATGAAACTTTCAGGGGGCACTTAAATTTTGGTTTTATTTTAAAATGTAATGTTGCGTTTTGTATTTAAATTATTTTAAATATGGGTGCCATTTTGTATGCATAGCCCCCCCTTCCCGGCAACTCTCTGGAATCGAGATTCAACACTGCCCAGAAATCTATATACAAAGTAACGTTGTAGCTATAAAGCTATACTGAGGCCCTCTTGCTTCAAGATTTCTAAATTTAATTACCTATCTACATTGAAAAGTATGATGAGTTATTAATTACCTACATTGAAAAGTATGTATGAAGTAGAGGTGAAAAATAGCACCTTAGTCCTGTGATGTATAATATTCTATTTATACATTTACGCAAAATTTTATCTATTTTAATTTTGATAGAACAAATTTTAAACATAAAATGTATAGGAATCCACCAATTTTTAAAAATGTAAGTGTTCTGAATTTTTAATAATCGGTTTTTTTATATTTTTGAAGAATAAACTCTAGCATAAATAAAGTTATGCTACCATAAGAAACGTTGCTTTTGATATCGTATTTTAAAATATTTTAACTTTTCTCAACCTTAATATTAATTTACGATATTTAAAAGAATAAGCTGTTTTGATTTTGCCCCATCTCGAAAAAAAATTATGTACGCTCATGACCCTGACTTTATAATATTTTGGTTGTGGCAACGTTGTAAGTTTGCACTTGTGACGTTTAAGTGACAGTTGCAAAGTTTCAAATTTGAATCTTCAGCATCCCTAGTTCGTTATACATACCTAAACTGTAAAATGTTAATCCCCACTAGTTAAATTAACCAAATTTCTAAAAAGCATGTTGAGTTTTGTGGGCGATGTGATATAAACTTGGATGAATTAAATTTCGGCATTTACTAGAAAACAACTATTTTTAACCCAACTTTTTGTGTTTGTGTTCAAAATGGTGCAGTATCCAGCACTGAAAGGCTTCTACGAAGTTGAAAAAACTATAGGGTGTGGGGGCTTTGCGAAAGTTAAACTTGCGACTCAATTAGCGACCGGCGAGAAGGTTGCAATCAAAATTATGGATAAGAATAAGTTGGGTGACGATTTGCCGCGCGTCAAGTTGGAACTTACGGCGCTCAAAACTTTATCGCATCCTCACATTTGTAAATTGTACGAAGTTCTGGAATCAGATTCGCACTTTTTTTTGGTGATGGAATACTGCTCCGGGGGTGAATTGTTTGACCATATCGTTGAAAAGAATAGGTTGTCGGAGGCGCAGAGCCGAAAGTTTTTTAGACAAATTGTGTCTGCCGTTGTGTACTTACATAGTCTCGGGTATGCACATCGAGACTTAAAACCGGTGAGTACTTACCTGTTTATTTGAATTTTTGTTTTGAGTTATTAGTTTTGTAATTTTAGGAAAATGTATTATTGGATGCAAATCAAACATTAAAATTGATTGATTTTGGTTTGTGTGCTAAACCTGAAGGCGGAATGAAGAGCCCTTTGTCTACTTCTTGCGGATCACCTACGTATGCGGCACCTGAACTGGTCATGGGTAAAAAGTATCTCGGACCAGAAATTGACGTTTGGTCATTGGGCGTTTTGCTTTATGCTCTTCTGTGTGGGTCTTTACCATTTGACGACCAAAATATTGACGGACTCTACAGAAAAATTTTGGTAACTATAGTTTGTTTATTTAAACCAATGACATTTTCATAATTAAACATTTTTTTGTAGAAAGGAAAGTATCACGAGCCGACGTTTTTGTCCAAAGAAAGTAAAGATTTTATCAAACGCATGCTTCAAGTTGAACCCTTAAATAGGATAGCTCCTAAAGATTTACTTGACCATAGTTGGGTCACCATAAGAGGTGCTTTAGAACCAGTGAGAGCCATTCCAGAAGCTGTGAAAATATATGACGAAGACTGTGTCACCTTAATGGCGATGTATCACAACACCACAGCTAGGAGTGTATGGAAAAATATCTCACGGTGGAAATACGACTACAACACTTCAACGTACTTGCTGCTTTGCTTGAAAAAAGCAAGGGGATCGTCTCTCAAGTTATATGAAGCTAACAAAATTGCTATTACGGACCGATACATGTTGAAACCAATTAACAAGGAACTTAGAGCTGCTGAAACGTTGTCGCCCCCGGTACATCTAAGTATTGGGCGTCTTAGGACTGAAAATGTTACGCCTAAAAAGGACTACGAGAATCTAGACTTAGGAAATTTTGCTGAACCACGCAAGCCTTCCAGTACACGAAAACCCATTAAGAGATACAGGAGTCCAACACTTGAATCGGAACCTTCACCAGGTAAGATTTCTTTATTACTTTTGTTTTAGGAACATAAGCTTTTAGCAATTACAAATAGTATTAAATGACACTGGGAGAGTAAGATTGATGGCACACCAGGGATACAAAGGGCATAGGAGGATAAGCATGGTGAAATCGCCTTGAAGTCAAGGGGGTTTCGGGAAAACAAAAAATACTAAACAATAGAAAAAAATTTTTTACTTTGGAATGGCTTAATCGATTTTGATAAAATTTTAGTATATTATAGGGGTATATAAAGGTCATCTCAGGACAAACTAACAGCTGTATGGGATTTCCATATTCAGTGAAAAAAAAATTTTGTTTAAAAATCTGTTTGAGCCAAATTATGAAAAAATTTTTTTTAGAAGCTTCATACCCTTTTATATAATATAATATATTTTTTTCAATTGATTCGAGGTGGTGCGGCATACTAAAAAAAATAAAAAAATATTCTGGGTCATTTCCATATGAAATCAACCAAATATAAATAGTTTTCAAATTGACCATCCCAGATTTCTTTGAAACTGTGGTTAATTATACTTTTGAACGTCCTGAATTCAAATATAATTTAAAATTATATTTTATTTAAATTCTTATTTTATAGTTTTTGAGTTATTTAATTTTAAGCTGTTGTATCGTAGAGTGCGAGCTTAACCCAACTTGAAAAATGTTCTAACTTCAGTTCTATATTATGTCCTACAGAGTTGTGTGATAGCTAGAGTATTTAAAGGGCTTTAATTTGATATTAATTTTAACCACTTTCTAATAAAACTGAATTTTTTTGAAAATTTTGAAAAATGTTTTTGAAAATTTTTTTGAATTAGTGTTTTTTGAAAATTATCGAAATAAGATATACTTATTTATATTGGTAACTTGGTAAATTTGTCGTACAAATTTTAGGTACTATTAAAATCACATATTGTTAATAATTATACAGCCTTTATTCAATCGATGGCATAATAAGGATAAAATATCATAATGTATTTGTAAGCTAGAAAGGATACAAACAATTTAACGAGTAAAACCACTATGGTAATTTAGGTTTAAACAATCCAGAACCTTAATAAAAATTTTAAAAGGATAGTGAGCCTTTAAATGGATTCAAGTCTTAAAAAAATCAGTTTTCTTGATAAACTGAAACAAACTTGTTACAGTTATTAGTTTCTTCTTGATCGGGATAGGAGTATTTTACTTACTTGTGTTCTTTTGATTTTAATTTTGATCTGCATTAATTATAAAGACATAAGCAAAATGCCATAAATCCGCACTCTGGCCGTCTAGCTAGAAAGGGACATGGATGTACACGTATGAATGTCACAGACAAGACTGTTGCTATACTACTCGTGTAGTATATGGCCTAGTACTGTAATTAAGGATGTATAGGAGATACAATCAGAGACAAAAGTAGGATTAATTTGAATATCACGAATATTGGTCTTATGCATGTAGTAAAATGCTTTTTAAATATCATAAACGATAAACAAAGTTATAAAAATGCATGAAGAAAGGTTTTTTTCGTTTAAATCGGTTCATTTTCTGAAATTACAAATATTAAATTTGACATAACAAAATTTTTATTAGTGACTATCCCTGCAATCCAAACTACTATCTAAATAAAAAATGTAATAATTTTTATGAGTAAAAATTGATATTTGTTGTTAAAACTAATAAAAACCGAGATATATATAATATTTTTAATACCAACAAGTTTTAAATATGTTTAGGGTTCTTTTAACGTCGAAATCTATTTTATTTTTAGCGAATTGAACGTGACAACTCTACATCGGTTGTTCAATTACTAATTAATTTCTCGAGAACGGGGTAGTAAACCGTGATGAAATTTTGCAAAAACCCTCTTCTATTTACAAGCTATAACTACTGAAAATTTGAAAAAATTCTTATATTTTGATCATAAATTTTAAGCTAATATATTATTCAATAAAATGTTTTTCATAAAATGATTTTTACATTATTTAATTTTTTTAGGATTTCTTAAGATTTAGCTTTAGATTTTTATTTAGACAATAATTTTACTGTTTAACACCTTGTGATTTTCTCTAAAAGCAGTCTCTTAAGCAAAACCATAGATGTGATTTTCTTGAATTTTAACAAAAAGTCAACATCAAATTAAAACTGCAAGAACTATTGAACGGTGTAGTGAATCAATTTGAAATTTTTTTTATTACATCGCAAAGTCAATGATGACATTTGTACCAATTTTCATCGATATCTTATATTTTTGAGTTTTATTTTTTGTCTCCTATACATCCTTAAAATACTTAAACTGAAACACTTAGTTGCATTTTTTATCATAACTGCTGATCCCATTATAGTCCCACTCTGAAATTTTTATGAAATATTCACCAAGTCACCATTATAAATATATCTTATTTTTATAATTTTCAAAAAACTAATTCAAAAAATTTTTCATTCATTTTTATTAGAAAGTGGTTAAAAGTAGTATCAAATTAAAGCCCTTTATATGCTCTTTAAAATGAGCTATCACACAATTCTGTAGGACTTATAGAACAGAAGGTAGAATATTTTGTATCGTTGAGCGCGAGCCAGAAAAGTGTCGTTTTGGCGATTTTTCAAATTAAATAACTCAAAAATTACAAGAGTTAAATTTCTTAAAAATCATATTTTATTTCAGGATGCTAAAGAGTATAATTAACCAAAGTTTCAAAAAAATCTGTGATAGGTAGGTTGAGTGACTTGTTGGTTTGACATAGAATACATGCTATGTATTTTCAGTTTCTTTTGGTAATAATTGATGATTGATTATTTTATAATAACAATAAATATTATTAATATTAATAAAAAATATTGATTGTAATAAATTATAAAGTAATGAATCAATTGAAAAAAATATATATTATATAAAAGGGTATGAAGCTTCTAAAACAAATTATTTTATAATTTTAATAAATTAAATAAATGTTTTCCTTAGCTTTAATATTCTCTAGCCAAAGGTTTAAATTTCTTTCACTTTTGCTTAAAAATTCAAATTTCCCGTTTTTTTCTGGCGAGATTTGTAAAATTATAAATTCCTTAGCTTCTCCAAGGGTGTTCCACACCCCCCAGACCCCCCGGTTTACAATTTTGACTTTATATTTTTATAATTATTATAAATTAAATTAATTATAAATTAAATTAATTATAAATTATTATAAATAAATTAAAAATAAACCGGGGGGTGTGGAACACCCTCCAGTACATATCGCAGGATATCCACTCATTTAAAATATTGTACAAATATTTTTAATCCTAATCTTAGTTTAATATATTATTCTAAAAAGTGGAAATCCTGCGATATGTACTGGAGGGTGTTTCACACATACAATTTAAATTAATTATAAATTATTAGAAATAAATTAAAATTAAACCGGGGGGTCTGGGGGGTGTGGAACACCCTCCAGTACATATCGCAGGATGTCAACTCATTTAGAATATTGGACATATATACCTATTTTTAATCCTTATCTTAGTTTAATATATTTCTCGGTTGGTAAAACAATCGACCAATCAGAGTGTTCATTTTTTCACCAAAAAATGACACGTTGGAGCAGGAGCAGCAGCGTGCTGGAATTTTATATATTAGGATGAAAAAAATATATTTGAGTTGGAAATATTTCCTATATAAAGGAAAAAATAATTAAAAAAATCCAAATTAAAATTTTTGTTTTTTGCAATTTTTTAAATGTAGCAGATTTGATACATGGTGCTTTATATAATGATTTTTCTAATGCACCTAATGTAAAGTACAAGTAAAGGTGAATCAAATCTGCTATATAGTACGACGGACGTTTAAACACGAAAATATTCCAACGAGCGCGAGCGGCTAGCAACAGTCTGTTTTTCTGTTGTAGCTGATTACTGAAATGAAATCTTAAGCAGCTGTTATTTTGTCCTGATGTGACCTTTATATACCCTTATAATATATTAGAATTTTATCAAAATCGATTAAGCCGTTCCGGAGTAAAATTTTTTTTAAAGTATTTTTTGATTATCTTGAAACCCCCTTGACTTCCAGATCTAAAACTTTATATATTATATAAAAAATTCTAAATATTATATATTTTAAAATATTCCCTGGTGGCAATTTCACCATATTTATCTTCCTATACCCTTTTATAAAACTTGTAGGAAATATATAACATAAATCTTTTCTTTTTTGTTTAAAACCCACTAGTGAAATTTTTTCATCTACATTATTTTACTAAACTGCCGGTTTGAAAATCCTTCTGCTTATATTCGAAAAAGCAGAAAAACTTACCAAAAATGTAGAAAAACTTATCAAAAATGATATTACATGTTCTGTAGCCTCTATTGTAACTATGTATATAAATTATAATTATCAAAATGAGCTATAGGACAAAATAAAACCATATTTAGAACGAGCTTTCGGAAAATGACATTACCTTTTTCAAGTTAAATATGAATTAATTAAATTCATATTTAACTTGAAAAGTTGAAAACCTGAAATGTAGACTGAGGAGTCTGAAGTTTCCGAATTATTTTTCTGAAATCTATCATATAGTTAAAACTAGATTTAAAGTAAAAACATAATTAGGTAAAAAGAAATTGTTTTATTAAGCAAATACTTTACATATTATTATTAAGGTCTACTTATTGCCACGTGACATTCTGTTGTAACATTTCCAGTTGCAAAGAATTTCCTTTTTAAACAGAGGTTTTGCTTTGAAGTACAATTTTTTTGCAAGAACAATGAGCGAATCTTTATCCTTTATCTGCAGTTCTTTTAATAAATTTTAATAAATTTTCGCATTTCTGATGCGAAACTGATAATTTTTTCGTTATGAATTGAGCCATGAGCCTGTAGTTCTTTTCTTTCGGAGTCTCGTGCATTTCTGGTATTTTTAAAGATAACATCCTTAAATGAATCAAAAGAAATATTAAAGTTTTTCAATCTTTCAAGCAATCGAATAGAATAGAAGAAAAGAATAGATCTGCCATAAGAATTTCATTGCAATAAAACTTCTTTACAGGTATTCCAACATCTAGATATATACCTTTTCCAGTAAGGAGTTGTCCTTTAATCACGTGAGGTTCTAACAGGAGGGGAGGGGGTTAGAATAACATCACGTTTTATACTCTTTTATACCTATACTCTTCAACATATGTGCAGAACATATTTTCAGAGAAGCTCTAGAAGGGACCGAAGAGAGCAAAATAATCAACAACTTAAAATATGCAAATGACACAGTTTTTCTGTCGGACAATTCCGAAAGACTACAGAGCCTGATAACCTGTGACAATCACATGTATATTTTCTTACGACCCCATGAAATCTCGAGCGAGCAAATGTATGCCTAAAATGCAGCATAACAACAATATTTGGCTCTCATCTGGCTTCCGGCACTGGACCTTGTGACGCCACTCGTCGCCCCGCTGCCCGCGGCCTTCTGTCTCTGCTTGAAGAAATTTTTCAAAAAAAAATACACGTGATGTTGGGAGGGCGGGGGGTAAAAAAATTACATAAAAAACCTCACGTGATTAAAGGACGGCCCCTAAGATTTGGAACTAATTTGCACCAAATCTTTTTTCATTTGCTTCAGGTTTTTTTTTGTTTGCTCCAAATCTGTTTTTACCCCTGACTGTTTTTCAAAAACACAGGGTATATCAGGTTCATGTGTACAATCTTTGTTTATATATATGTTTGTATCACCATATCTCCTGAACGGTTACCGGTAGAGAGCATGAACACTTAGTTGAGTGCCTCAACAAAACAATCAGAGATGAAAGGGACAAACGAGATAAATAGGAAATGTTCGCGTAGAAGATGATATCTCGGAGGTTTTATACTCTTTTATACCTATACTCTTCAACATATGTGCAGAACATATTTTCAGAGAAGCTCTAGAAGAGACCGAAGAGGGCAAAATAATCAACAACTTAAAATATGCAAATGACACAGTTTTTCTGTCGGACAATCCTGAAGGACTACAGAGCCTGATAACCTGAGAAATACGGTTGCGTCTAAATAAAAAAGACAAAGATCATGATAATCAGTAAGACATCGAACCTCAATGCGCAATGTTATGCGTATGGAGAAATACTACAGAATGTTACATCTTTTACATATCTGGGATGCTCGCTTAACGCTGACTGGGATCATGCCCAAGAGATTAGGATCAAAATAGAGAGAGCAAGAAGCTCATATGAAGACGAAGATGATACTTAAAAACATGACTCTAAATTTACATCTCAGGGTAAGAGTGCTACGATGCTATATCTGTACCTCAGGAGCATAACACTGTATGTGAAAAATCATGATTTTACAAAACAAGCCCAATTGTCTTATAAAATGATTACATACATTATCATTAACTGCTAGCAAAGGGTTTTTTCTAGTAAATCTCATAAGTATGATAATGCATGTACTCATTTTCTAAGACAAATTTATTGTGCTTGTTCTATAAGCATGATTTTCTACATACAGTGTTATGCTTCTCAGGTACAGATATTTTCTCTGTACTACTGTAAGGTGCGGAAGCATGGACTCTGACGGAGGACTTAACCAAACGGCTGGAGGCGTTTGAGTTCTGGTGCTACAGGCGTATGCTACGAATGTCATGGACACATAGGGTTACCTACGATACTGTAATATGTAATATGGTTAAAAATAAGGAAATACTGAAGACAGTTCGAGAAAAAAAACGCCGGTACTTTGGTCATATGATGAGAAATGATAAATACCGCTTAATCCAATAAATTGATTTTGCAAGGAAAATTTGAAGACAGAAGAGGACCTGGAAAACAGAGAATTTCTTGAAGATACGAAACTTAAGACAATAGACTGGAATGACGTCTTCAGCGTTGTTTAGAGCAACGGCCGACAAAGTGAAATGGGCTGTGATGATCGACAACATCTACAGTGGATAGGGCACTAGAAAAAGATGTTCAAATATGTAACGAAAAGTGTGTGTACACGTATACATCGGAATCGGATAACGTGAATATACGTCTATAAAATCGGTAGCATGTTCAAAAAATTGAAGCCTAGGCTTCGAGGCTATGTTTGGTGACATAGCCGTTAGGTTTTACGTGAATACGTCATCGAGGGATAACCGATTTCGCCCAGATCTACCGATCGGATAACATGAAAACAACTTTCAAGCTTTTGCAGAATTTTGACAATTTGAAATTTATCATTCGTATTTAGCTGATCGGCAACCTGGGCGAAAACGGGTATATTCTCAATGACGTATACGTAAAATCTAACGGTTATGTCCCGAATATAGCCTCGAAGCCTAAGACTTCAATTGTTTTAATTCAAATTCGTTTAATTTGACGAATTTTTTTTAGCGGAGTAGATAAAATAGTAGTATATTGACTAAGGCTGTGAATCAAATTCGAATAATTCAACTATTTGAATATTTGAATATTCAAATACGAATAATATCCTAATTTGAATCCTGCCTGAGAGTAACTCGAATATTCGAATAATTTGTTCAATAATATTAGAATACCAAAATGATAAAAATTCCTAGCATTAGTTTACTTGTACTACGTACATTAGGTACTTGTCTCTTTTTTTAAATTTACTGATGTTTTATAATATATACTCAATACAATATTTTTACATTCAAATTAAGGTGACTAATAATATTATGAAAAATACGGAAAAAAAAAACAACCTGGACGTTCTTGGCTGAAATGTTTTTGATATTTAGTTTTATATGAAAAAACTGCGAATAGCGTTAAATCATAAAACGAAACTCTTCCCACTCTTAAAATTTATTAAATTTTCTATAATCACATTGCAGGTAAACAAAACTAATTTAAGATTGTTTTACGATATAATTAAAGTTAAGATGGGAAATAGGAAAGTTTGGGCGTGAACTTTTGTCGTAGGAACTGAAAATCTTTGCTGTGCGGATGTGTATATCAGTGTCCAGCTTTTCAAGGGCTGTTACCTTCTTCTTTATGGCTTTAAACTCTTAAATTAGTTCAACTTTACACAAGTGCTCTAAACACTAATAAGAAAGTGCTGGAAAATATCGTCGGTGCATTTGCCGAAGTGATCTCTTGGGACACATAACTCACGGTACTGGATCTGAAATATCACCATTTTAACTTTGTTACCCTCCTTCATGATCCTATATGTTAACATTTTATTCTTATACGTAGAAGCCAGGCGACCATTATACTAGAGCGACGAGATTTATACTTTAAACACTTAGGGGACCTTGAAAGGTTCCATACTTGATTGAAAAATCTTAATTTGTATTTTACCGCGAGTATTCGTAATTCATTTTTTTAGAGGCGATTATATCATTTCCGGTTGCTAATACAAGGCGAGGCAACCAAAATATTTTCTTTATAATTTTTCTTTAAAAAAAGGTTTATGCAATATCCTAGAATGTGGCAGGTGGTTTCTCTGCTGCATCCTGTATGTGATTTTAAAATTCTAACTTTTTAATTTTATTTTTCAGTTCCAGCCAAAAAGGCTACCCCGGGAAAATCGACACCGAAAACGCCGGAACGGTGAGTACTATACTATTTTAATAAAATTTTTCGAAAAATTGGCTTTAAATTTAGACAATATTGTGTAAGGAGGTAAAGCCAAGGAAGTAAACGCTTTATTCGATAAATTGAAATTTATTATTAAAATCATAATTTAAATTCATTCATTCAACGCGGAGGATAATTAAAAAATCTTTAAAAGGACCAAACAGTAATTGGTCGTTATTTATCCAAGTTTTGGAAAGCCAAAACAAGGGAATTGGAAGGTTGTTAATATAGGTAATAGATTTTGTTACTAATTAAAGCAATAAAGTGTTGAGTATATGTGGGGTAGTGGTTGTAAAGAAGAGGGTGGAGTGTGTTTGGTCAACCCTTACGGGATTGTGGTCACAAACCACCGACGTATTTATTTTTAACTGATGTCATAATCGTAAAATTGGAAGTGCATTTAGGTAGATCACCCAGCCACACTTTTCGTTTTTATTGTTGTAGCAAAAAATTAAATTTACGATTTGATTTGTAAAATCGTTAAGTTTGCATTTAAATATGCATACTATATTTTGTTTTTAGTAAACGTACCCCGGGAAAATCGGAAACTCCAGGCTCTGCTCGACGCATGCTGGGCAGCATCGAGAGATCTTTGAATAGAGTGCGTTACGTACTTACGCCTAGAAAAATTGCAAACGATCACGTGTTACAGCCGGCAACGCTTGCTAGCAAGGTTGGTATTGAAATACAAGAAATAATAATGTAATTTGTTACTACCGAAATTAATTTTTTTGCAGGATTTGTGTAACGTGTCCACGACGCAAAGCAGCGATCCAGAATTTGTTATCAACGAACTCTCTAAAGCGCTGCAAAATAAAGGGATGCTGTGTGAGAGAAAAGGGTGAGTACAAAAAAATTTAATTTTGTAAACCCCGGATATGCACACTAGGATTTGTAATTAAAAAAAATTGGCTACGTAAGCATCGCATAACTTTAACCATTTAATTTGGGCATAAAAAATGGTGGTCCAAAAGTAATTGACACTTGAACTTTTTTTATTTTCTTTATCATTTTCTCAAATTTTAACGAATTTCTTCCATTTTCAGCTGGCCCCTAAGTTTACGTGGTGTAACCTGTGCGATTGATACTATTTATTTTCATATCCTAACCACACACTGACATGCAGACGAACACCGTACTAAAATTCATCAAAAACTTATCAGGACATAGTAATCAACATTTTAATACCATAAAATGAATTTCGAAAATCTAATATTTTCAGTTTTTCGCGTTTTCTGGCACATTTTTCCATAGCAGTGTAATTGTTTCTTACACCATCTGAAAGTAGACATTTCAACGAACAAATCCCCCACCCCCTATTCAGTTCAAAACAATTGACTTTTAACTTGAGATTTCTCGCTTTAAGATAAGGAAATTTTTTCGGTTTTTAATCAATATAAAATGTAAAAATAAATATTTATTTTTATTTGAGGGAGAAAAAAAATTAAAAACGAAAAACAAGATTTTTTTTGATTTTTCTCGGAAAATTTGAGATTATGTGAAAAATCATGTATACAAAAGTTGTAGATCGTTTTAATATCTACAACATTTCCATACAACTTTTTTCGATTGGAGGAAAACTATCGCCGGAAATCGTGAAAAACCCCGTTCCACCCCTTTGAATTTTTTTTCCTGTAATTCTAACGACATTTTCTTCTCTTTCCTATCCTTTTTACACAATATTTTACATTTTTAGCTTGTTATTCGGCTAACTGCACTGGTCTATAAGGTATAAGTAGACAAAAATAAAACATATTTTCTTAGGGGTTAGGGGCCGTTCAAAGCATTTTTTGATTATTTAGCTAAAAGCTAAATGAAATCTGATGCTCTTATCATTTGTAGTTTATATTTCTGAATTATTTTATTGTCTTGCAATTTTTTCTAAAATAATTAGAGAAGCAGTAATTAGCATAAATAAGTTTTTACATGTTAATTTCCTATGTTCGGCTATGCCATTCAGCACCCTGTATATAAAAATTATATTTAAAATAAATATAACTAAAATCACAAAACAAAGTGACATAATAACATAAAATGGCATCTAATAACTTTGGCGATCTTTACGAACGATCCTTACGTAATTAATGGATGCTCCTTTAGCTTATTACGAGGAGGAAACCACAGACCCAATTTTTGTACTCAAGATTTCTTTTTATGAAATTTTCTTGAATTTTTCTAGATTTTCCCGAATTTCTTAAAATTTCTCCCGATTTCCTAAAATTTCCTTGATATAATTTCTAAGATTTCTTTGGATATTCTAAGATTCCTTTGATTACCCTCAGATTTTCTAAGATTTCCTAAGATTGCCTTGATTTTTCTAAGATTTCCTAAAATTTTCTAAGTTTCTTCCTCGGTTTATTATGAATCGCGACTGGTGTCGGCGGCTATGATCGACTAAAAATTGGTTCGCGATCGACCTGTTGATGTTGACCACCCCTGCTCTACAGTGTCGTCATGCAGATAATGCAAGGTAATATCGATATTGAAATTAAATTGGCAATTTTGAATTCCCGTTTTTGGAAGTGTTAGCCACCAACTCGAGCCAGGCATATTATAAGGACACTGAGGACCCGGAGTTTTTGTCTTTCACGTACATTAGAAGACCAAGTTTGTAGAGTAACCAGGAAGAAACATTTTTGTAGTTTCTACAATATTAGTTGACTCTCTTAATTTTTTTTTTAACACAAGAATTTAATTTTCATTCTTTACGTGGTTAAAGGTTTTTGTCTTTAATTCACACAAATATAAATTTTTAAACTTTCTACTTCAGTTATATAATCATATAAAATTTATTTTAATAAACATTAGTCTTCGGGGTTAATTGTTCTTTTTTTTAATCGGAATAACTGATGTCGTTTGATAGTAAATTTAAAAACCACAATTTCTCTACATTTACATCCAGATTTTCTACTTTTAGCAAATTTGTTTTGATTGCATGCCGGTATTTTATGTAACCCAATAAAATTTAAAATATTGAACTGAGCAACACGTACTTGCGTCGGTAATAAAAGTAGTTTCACAGTCTATTTCACAAATAGACAAGTAAATCTAGAAGGTTTTTTTCAAGTCTGAAGAACAAAAAAGCTCATCGATCAATGCAAATTGTAATTGTATTCCCATAACATTACAATTTGGTCGAATCGACGTAATTTCCTTCAAAATTTTTTCTCCAACTGGTTGTTTCCTCTTGCATTATTGACTTTTTTGAACAAAAATCTACATCATCTAATGGGTGCATCGTTCAAAATCACGTCGAATTGTGGTAAAGACGCGTTTCCGGCCGATTTTTATTTTCGTCACCGCAATTAACGAAAGAAAGAGTTACAGAAAATTAAATTACGTTTCGATCACTCTTAATAATTTTTTTAACTAAAAGAAGCTTCGGCATCAACACACTTGCATTACCCAAGGGAGAATTCCCTTCTTCATTATTTAGGCGGTTTCAACCCACAACTTCATTATTTTTACATGTCGCGGTGCAGAAAAAAATTTGTTTTGTTTAAATCGGGCGCTTTCAAGGATTACATCTCAATAAGTTTCTGTAAGCCAACTAATTACGTGTCGGACAAACTGATTAGCAAATGAATTATCGTTACCCTTGAGTCATTTTGCGGTTCGTAAAAAATAACTTGTCGAAGTGTCGAAACGTGGTTCAGCATAAATTACTGGGATTCAAAATGAAAAATAAAGTGGTTTACATATATGTGAAAGGGGTTTCGTTTAAATAAGCATTTACGCTCCCAAATAAGGAATGCAGCGTAGTAACATCGCTTTAATTATGAATCTTCTCTAGTTTTGCAACTTTTTCATTTTTATACTTAATTGCTTGAAATTTTTTGCAGATTTTCTCTTCGAGGCAAAATGGAACCCAACACGGGACGTCGTTTGGGTGGCTGCTCATTTGAATTGGAGATATGCTATTTACCGCATTTATCCGCGTCCATACCGCAGCCATCATGGAACGTAAAACCCATAAACGGCGTTTTGACTCCGACGGGAGCAAAATCCAACAATAACGTCCCCAAAACACCTCAAGTGTTAATCACACCATCAGCCCTGGTTGGTATTCGACGAAAGCGCCTTAAAGGCGACTCTTGGTGTTACAAAAAAGTTTGCGAAGAAGTCTTGGCCTTAACGGCGACGGATTTTAAACAAGTAATCGAATCTTGTGTGTAAAGTAAATTTTTGTTTGTTCACTTTTGTCAATCTACATTTAAATTTTAACTATTTTCACTGTTTTTGTTGATTCAGAATTTATGTTACTTTTTTTTGTTTCTAACCCTGTCTCAAGATTTTATTTTAACTTTAAGACAATTCGAAATTTAAGTTTTATTAGAATAAGTAGAGGATTTATTTCTCGCAATTTGTATAATAGAATTTCGTCATGGTTTGTATTTTTTGTAAATAAGAGTTATTCAATTTACCCAGTACATACTCTGATTTTTTAAATTTTATCTTATTGATTTTATTTCCATTTGAATATATCCTCTCCCTCAACAGTAGTTATTCAGTAATAAGTCATAGTATGAAGTCACAAGAAAACCAGATTGCAAAGGAATCGGACGACAAAATTTGCAATATCAGGCAGACTTATATTCGTAGCTGAAGAAATACGCAATAATAAGAAAATTACGGTCTGGAAGGTCAAGACTGGCTTACTAAAATTACACTCTGATGCACTCGCTTGGCTTGTTAGCCGCTTTTGAATACCAACAAAAGCAAATAGGTATACCATAATGGCCATATTAGTATTTTAGAAAACCCAAAAAATTCACAAAAATTATTAGAACTAAAATGTTTTTAAGTTATCACAAATAAAATACACTGTATGTATATACAACGTTTCGCATCACTTCGCAAACGTTTTCACCATACTATGGCATCATCAGGCGATGAACGATATTGAAATTTTCACATTGGAATACAGTAAAAAAAATCTCATAATTAAAATTAGCGCAGAAATCGAAAACCTTTAACATAAAAATAGATAATGCAACGTACATACAAGAAGGTCAATGGGTTGCCTACCTGCCAGTTTATTTTATTAACAAGAATAGAAGAAAGATATGGAAATATAAAAAACGTGAAGAGCTACAGAGGTGCAGATGTGAGCTCTATTTTCTCGTGGGTGTAAAGATGAAGCAGCAGGACCTATTTTACCATTAGGCGCATTAGGCACGTGCCTAGGGTCCAATGGCCAGAGGGGCCCGAAAAGAGAGAACATAAAATCGTACAATAAAAATAAAATACTGATAAAATAACCCAAAAATTGGGCCTTTGATGCTATTAGTTACACTTGAAATTTGCTAGAGTTTTCCTAAAAATGTATTTAATAGATTCACTGCATTGAAGGGGGGAGGTAGCATACCCCGAGAACAGGTTCTGAAAATGGAAAACGTTTTTAGCTAATAACATTTTAATGAAGATTTGTACTTTATAAAACTTTCGGCTTTGAAACCGGGGGGTCTGGGGGGCATGGAATGCCCTCCAGTACATCACAAATTGTGATAAGTTATATTTCATAATACAGTTTTTGCGCCAACAAATTACGAGTGTACTAGAGGGTATGCTATACTCTCCGGTGTAAGTATAAAAGCTTCTTTTTTAATAAATTTAATCCAAAAATATGCGAACAAACTTTTCGTTTCTGAAACCTGGACGTCTGGGCGACAGTAATTGAGTTAAAATTGTATTCCATTATCAAGTTATTGAGTCAATAATAACTGATGTACTGGAGGGCATTCCATGCCCCTCAGACCCCCCGGTTTCAGTAACAAAAAGTTTATAGCCATATTTTTTGATTAATTTGAATAAATTAAGAACTCTCACTCTTTCAGGACCAAATTGTTCAGGGGATATAGAACACCCTTTAGTGCTTTGAAAGGGGGAGGTACCCTACCTTCAGTGCGTACTGATGCGAACTATAAATGTATATTGTTCTGAAAGAGGGAAACGGTATCTTATCTAATAAAACCAATCACGGAAGATGAATACAAAGTGGGGGGGGGAGCTGTTGGGGAAATCTGGTGTAAAAGTGTAAGGAAATCTGGAAAAATCTTGGAAAAACCTCGTAGAAAGAAATTTAGAAAAAATCTGTCTTGTGACGCGCTCCTCGGATCATAGGTTTTCAAACATTGTAAACCTAGTCGCGACCCACCAAAAATCGACTCAATTTGGGAAACCGTCGTAGATTTCTCATTTAATTTTTTACAATTAGGTGCGGGCTTAAGGCCCAATGGCCAGATGTGCCCAGAAAAAAGAGAACAAAGAATCGTAAATTAAAAATTAAATAATGATAAAATAACCCAAAAATTGGGCTTTTGATGCTATTGGTTACACTCGAATATAAGGGGTCCGAAAATCTGCTAGAGCTTAAGGCCCAACTCAGTTAACTAAAGAAACAGAAATAACTAAAGAACTTGAAAAAATTGACCAAATACAAGATGTCGATGAAAAAGCGAAAAATATAGGAAATACCGACACAACGAGGAAGAAATAATAATGAAGAATGTGATGAGCGGAGGAAAAGAGTGATTCAGGCAACAAATGTTACAAACACAACTAATGGAAGATAAGCGAAAATATGAAGAACAAAGAAAGAAATCCAAGACAATCTATAGAAATAAGAAGAGAAAACCCAGAGACTGCCAGATGAAGTAGAAGAAAAATATAAAAACAAAGAGATAAGAAACTTCTATCAGAGCATAAAAAAGGTAAAGAAGGTACACCAAAAATACTGTGTTTTGCAAAGACAAAGAGGGAAATCTGGTATTGGAGGAGAAAAGGAAACTATGAATAGATGAGCGGGGACCGGGGTATTTTGAAGAGTTACTCAACAGCCAGCAAAACATACACAGATAAGAAGAAAGTGATTTATGAAGAAGAAAATGAGAACATCAAAGCACCAAAACCACAAGAAATCCTAGAAATAACATTAAAACTGAAAAATAATAGTAGTGCTGGAGAGGATACTACCCTCTTAACTGAAAACGTCGTATCTACATAGGTTTATATAAGCAGATACGGCGTTTTCAGTTATGAGGGCAGAATATTACATCAGAAATGATCCAATTGGGTGGCTAAAATCTTCATAGGATTATATTCGAATTGATTTTAAAAATTTGGGAAGAAAAACTGATGCTTAATGCTTGGCGTGAATCTATTATCTGTCCAACACATAAAAAAGGCGATAAGATGAACTGCAATAATTTCAAAGGGATAGCCTTACAGAGTGTTGTTTATAAAATTTTAGCCATATGGATTAAGGAAAAACTATCCAGTACTCAGAAAGAATTATCGAAGAATACCAATACAATGTGAATTCAGATAAGGCAGATCAGTGATATGTAGATCAAGTGTTCGCCCCCAAACAAATTCAGGTTAAAAGTCATATTTTGAAACTGCCTACCCATGTGCTCTTTATAAATTTAAACAAGCTTATGACACAATTAAAAGAAATAAATTATACGAAGCACTCTATCAACTAGGTATACCAACAAAACTGATAAGATTGATAAAAATGACTATGAAGAGCATAGAAAACAAAGTAACAATGAATGGCTTGATATCGAAAAAATTTGAAGTTAAAATCGGTCAGAGGCAAGGAGATCCCCTCTCTGCAGCACTATTTAATCTGGCTTTAGAAAATGCGATGAGAGATAGTCAACTAAACAGAACAGAAACAATATTCACCAACACTCACCAGTTTCACAAAAATTCATAATTTTTGCGCCCATGAACAAAATTCATCATATTGATGAAAAAATCATTGCATTGATGAATTTTGTTTATCAATATGATGAATTTTGCTCATCGGTTCAATGATAAACTTTTTATCAATAAGATGAACCATTTTTTTCAGTGTGCTATCTACTCGTACACTATAGAGTATAGACGAAGAACTCATATTGATGTGAAAGAAGTATCGAGACTCTTACCTGCCTATACCGTATTGGCGAGAGAACCCGAAAGCAGTACTGAGATATGTGCCAGAATTGGAACAGGAAGTAGAAGCCTATCAGCATTGAACACAATTATAATAGAAAATATGTTGTCTATACTTGAGAGCTATCAACGCTATCAAATTTTTAGAAAATGTATTAAATTACTTTTTCAAAATGTGCTCCGTTATTGGCCAAACAATAGTACAACTTATTTTCAAACTCTTCGCGAACTTGCTGAAATATTTCTGCACTACATTCCGTCTACATTCTTGAATTAACTTAATGTTTAATTTAAATACCAGGGACGTCTTAAGACTTCTTGAGGCCCTGAGCCCTTACAAAAGTAGGCCCCATCTGTGATCTTTTTATTGAATTTGGTGTTCTACATTATAGTGGAACGCCAGAAAATTCTTCCGATTTTCTACCCTTGGGTTTGCCAGCTAGCATTTCCAGTCGGTAGCGGAAACTTTTCAGTAGTGGGTTACTTTTCTTTTGCGGCATCAATTTAAATTTCAAAATATTCTTTCAAAATCATCCATAAAAATATTCCAAATCCAATTACAATTTTTAAATAAATTTTGTATTTAATAAATGAAACGATAACTCGCAAGCGTCGCTTATCGATGCAGGTGCTTACCGTGTTCACAAATTCTACTGCGCCTTCCAATTTCAACAACCATAATTATTCGATTTACCATTAAACTATTCCAAAACCAATTATAATATTCAGAATCCAAATTTCCGAATTTTATTACTAATAATTAATAAATTTACGGGACCTAAATTAAAAATTTTGGACCTTCACACAAATACGTCCGCTCGCCTCCACGGACACGGATGGAAGGGTAAATTATTCTTTTTTTAGGGTTTTAAATTATTCAATAATTAATAAATCTTTATAAATTTCATACTTGGTCGATGATCGAACTTGCGACTACGTTATGCAAAAACATTAAAATAGTTAATACCAAAAGCGCACAAATTCAAAATTTTACAAAATTATTTACAAAAATTACAATATATTGCTTACAATAGAAAAACTAAACATAAAATAATAATCAAAATCCAATATTTACAATAATTTACAAATATCAAAATTAAATCCAAACTTAAAAAATTATTTTACCAAATAAATCAAAAATTCCAACTTGTAACACGACATCTTTTGCTCCCCTGGTTTTCTATGCGCAACAACGGTCGATGGCAAGTGGTTTCCATCTAATGAACCTCCACATTCTCAGAACCAAAAATAATTAACAAAATGCCAAATCCATTTAACTCCATCAACATTCGGGCCAGTATTGATGTTGTCAATCCACCGTCGATTTTATGGTCCAAAATTATTTCATCCATCATTTCATTTATTTGCTGCTTATCTTCTTATCTTTCCATTTCCTAATTTTTATTATTAACCGAAATGTCTTTATATAAATTTTCCATTTCCAAATTTTAATTTTTAACCAAAATTTCTTGATTCAAATTTTTTATTCCCAAATTTTTATTGTTTACCAAAATTCCTTTATCCAAATTGTCCATTTTCAAATTTTTGTTCTTAATTTCGGCTTTATTCTTTCACAATGTTTTCTTTTGTAACCAAATTTTCCATTTCCAAATTTTTGTTTTGTAATTTCGGCATCATTTGCTTTCACAATGTTCCATAACTTTTCATTTTCTTCCAACAATGATTTAATTTGATTTTTATGCAATGAAAGTTCATTTTTAAGTGCATTATTTGTATGCTTTTATTTCCAATTTTTCTTTAACTACATTAGGGTTTTCTTTTTTAAGTTTAGACTTTCTTTTCTTTCCTTTATCTTATCATAGATTTTATTTATTATTTTTGTGTTTCTTTCTCTACTTTCAAAATATGTCTTATAATGTTTGTTGAGTAATGTAATTATTATTTTTTCTTCATCTTGCTTGTTTTCCCGTTCTTCTGTTTTTATGCAATGAATTTGAATGAATTTTATAAATTTTTCATAATGTCAAATATTCTTAATCCAGACCAGTTTTGTGATAATGTTGCTTTTTTAAATTTTTTGAATTTTGATTTTCTACGTATGTATTATTCTTATATTTTTTAAATTTAACCATAAATACATACTACATACCACAAATTGTTACTTAAAATTTTTATTTTGGGTTCAATTTTTAGTTTACGCCTTACGGTTAAAAACGTGGTAATGTTTTTTTTGAATTTTGAATTTTTCAAAGTTTTAAAAAATCAAATATAGGGCAGTGCTTGCAGATTTCAAGCTAGCAGTGCTAGTTCAGAATTTCTTAGTTCAAATTATTTTAAATTTTAAATATTTTTCTTATTTTTCAAATTTTTTCAATTTTATTCATTAAATTAATGTGACTGATGATTGGTATCAACCATGAAATAACGTTAATTTAACATGAATTTTTCATAATTTCAAATATTCTTAATCCAGACCTGTTTTGTGATAATGTTGCTTTTTTAAATTTTTTGAATTTTGATTTTCTACGTATGTATTATTCTTATATTTTCCAATTACAAATTATTAAAGTTTTAAAATAAACTAATTTCGTAAATGTTCCACACGATAAATCCAAAATATAAACCCAGTGGCGTAACAAGCAGGTGAGGGACCCGTGTGCGAAGTTGTTAACGGGAGCCCTGCTTTTGTAAAAGACAAAAAAATTTGTATACAGGACGATTTTCAAAGAATTCCTTCCAAACAAGAGCGGATATAGAGACCCCCCCCCCCCTATTTAATTTTATTAAATATTTAAAAAAATATATAGGTGGATTCTTTTATTTTTCAATTTTGTGAGATTGTCTAAATTTCTTAAAATATCCTAGAATTTTTTGTGATTCCCCATCTCACAAAGATGTTTAAGATTTTCTAACATTTTCTGGGATTTCTTAAAATTTCCCGCTCGTTTTTTACTAATAAGTGGAAAAATGATGGAGAAATTGTCATATGCAAAACTAAAGGGAAATTTGAGGAAATCTAGAATATTATTATTTTTGCTTTTTCCATTTTCTGAGATTTCATTGGCTTTAAAATTTTCTCAAGTTTCCCAAGATATTCTTGAAATTTCTATGAATTTCTTGAGATTTTCTATATTTCTACAAATTGTCTACTAACGTGCTGGAGCCAAGAAGTTAATCAGTTATCAAGGCCGAAATAGTATTCTATACCCGGTAAGGGGTAAGGTAAACCCGGTATAAGGGTTTAGGTAACAGTTTTTAATTAATCTACCAAATTATGGTAGATTACTCAGACAAAACTGTGTATCAAATTGAATTTCCTATGATTTCCCTTCACTTGTATCCAAATTTCTAGCTCTTTTTCTAGAATGCACTGGGGGGTATTTCATACCCCTCAGACCTCCCGGATTGACACCTACACTTTGTATCTTACACTAAGTTGTAACTAACCTTTGAAATTTGTTATATTCGTAGGAATTGACAGATTTACGTCTTCCTCCGAAGCGCGGAAACCTTAGTTTATTTTAGAAATTCAAACAGAGTACTTTCTTACAAAGGATTGGGGGTTCGGGGGGTATGAATTGATTGATTAACTTCTGAGTTAACTAACTAACTAAATACAATTAATGTATACCATCCGATTTGCCGATCTCTTATAACAAAGCACTCGGTTTAAACTTAAACCTAGAAAATAAACTAAATTTCTTATTACTACGGATTATTTTCACTAAACCGTGAAAAACCGCACTCGGGGGTCTGGTCTCAGAACATTGTAATTGTAAGACCTTTTAGAAAGTTAAATTCCTGGAAAGGAAAATCCTTTAACTATAATTGCTGATGCACTGGAGGGTATTCCTTACCTCCCAGACCCCCCGGTTTGAAAACCCAAAGGTGTGTATGTGTGTATATGTTGTGTGATTTACCTTCATATGAAAACTTTATATTCTCTTAGAACAAATAAAGCTACATATCATTTGTATACAAACAAAATGGTTTAGTGCATATTTATCTCTCACTGGGGGGTCTGGGGGGTGTGGAATACCCCACAGAATATTCCTGGTAGTAAAATTCCTGGTATGGAAGTCACAAGTTTAATAGCATGGCAACCATGGACTTCAAATAGCATCTAGTTGTGCACTTCCTACTTTTGAGAATCTTTTTAAGATTGAAAAGGTCACAGTACAACTGGGGGCCCTTTTAGCAGGAGGCCCGCGTGCATCGCACCCACCGCACCCCGGTAGTTCCTCCTCTGTATAAACCATTAAAAATTTTCCAAAAATGATTTGGTATTTTACAAAATTTCACCTAATCTACATGTTCATAGCTAGAGAAATACGTAGATTTTCAAAAAGTTGATTTATAACATTATTTATTAACAAATGATTACCTACAGATTTTTTTTGTCGAAAATTGAAATTTTTCATTCAAATGCATGTCAATCACACAAAAATCAATATTTTTAAAATCCCCTACGCATTTCTCTACATATGAATATGTAGATTAAGTACTTTTTTTTTCTGTTTTTTAGATTCAAATTTGAACACGGTACACTGCGTGCCCCAGTGGCGTAGCCAGGAATTTAGTTCGGGGGGGGGGGGCAGCCCCTCAAACCATTCAACATTTTTTTTTTAAAAGCCGAACAAAGGGTTTTTTAACAGAAATTAATAATTTCGGGGGGGGGGGGGGCTGGCTACGCCACTGGCGTGCCCCAGAATACCTCAAATTCAATAACCCTCACGACCACCACCCTCCTTCTATGCAAAAAAATTGTCAAAAAACCGCTTTTTTTCAAAGCTGCTACAGTAGTTTTACCCCTTAAATAGTATCGTAGAAATCTTACAAGCATATCGTAAAAAATATGAGTTGAAGTTTGAGTTTTACAAAAAAGTGAAAAATAAGTTTATCTTAAAAAATTATAATTTGAGCTAATTTTCAATTTACAATATTTTCGGCCAATAACGCCGATTTCTTCGTCGATCTGAATTCTTAAGGATGATTTAAGCAATTTTTCCGACTTTCAATATATTTTTCTGGACCAAATACTAAAAATCCTGGGATAACATCAGAACGAAAATTTATCGTTCCTGAAAATACATCCGGTACAAGTGAATACGCGCCCGTTGATGATTTTAGAATATTGACCCGCAGGTCGTTATTCAACATTTTCTAACGTTTTATGAACCCCGGACATGCACCATCAGACTTTTTTAAAGTTCTTACATTAAAAATTTAAAAAACTTGATGGTTTGAAAGCTGTTGACCAAAATTATTAACTTTGAACCTATGATTAGTATAAAATATAAGGCGAAAGTCATGTTTAGGAAGTTATTTACCTATTCCTACACGGTTAACGATTAGTGCGAGCACGTGTCATTTAAAGTCCACCTGGCGCTATGCTATACACCTGATGCGCCTCCTAAAATCTATGTACTACTAACTCGAGCCGTTAAACCTTGCATTTACTTACTACCTTTTGGTCACCATGTGGTATAACCGGTAAATGGATCCAATCAACCAAATAAATTTTACCTGTTCAATTCTTTACAAAAAATATATCTCATTTCGATGTCCACTTGTATGTAAATGACCGTCCTTTCTGCCTAAATTTATTCCAAAATTAAGCAAATTATGTACCCTTATTAATCATGAGGGGTGTTGAACTATGCAAAAGTCTCCGAATTTACATTTTCAAAGTTTTTTGTTCCGTTTTTATTTGGCTGCACTTGTGCTTAATTAAAATATTATAAATATATTGCGGTAATAAAATTCGGTCGTTCGGGGAAGTACATGAAGGGAAAAATCACAATTTTGAATAAAATCTGGGAAAAAGAATTACTGGCGTAACTTTCAATTACGCGAAAGTGTAAAGTCGCCGCCGTCTTTCATGTCCATAAAAGGAATCCGAAATATATAAACAACAAATGCGTAAATTGTGGAAGCTAACGACAGAAACGATAAAATCAAAATGCGTTGGTATCGACACGTTATCGATACCATTCCATATTATCCATATTGTGTACAAAGCAAGTCGGCCAAGATCATGACCAATATGTAAATCAGAAGTGGCACCTTAGCAGCCGCTATCTTATCTTCAACAATTATTTCTTGTTTATTGCAGTTGGTAAGCATTAGTTACTGCATTCAGTGCAAATAGTGCTTAATACGCTCTCATCTGCGTCTTAAGATAATTTCAAACCCATACATCTTCAATCCTTATTTCCACCACAAATTCTTAAAATTCTCGCTTTTGATTTCACTTTCGGCGTTTCAGTTTAGTAATATTTCTTGCAAATTCTGTTACAATGTGCGTGTACATCATTAAAAATATTTAGATGCTAGATAACCGACATATCAGAGAAGATAATTATAAATAGGAAATTTAAAGACCTCATTTTCATGTTAATGACATCCGTATCTGAGAGGCGACAGACGGAAGAATCGTTGTAACGTCTTAAGACAGCTGATCGGGGGTGAAATTGGCGCCATTTTAAATAATTTCGTTTTGATATTATTTCGCGCCAATAATGTTACCCTCCAAGACCATATGGTATCAAACTGAAAATATTATATTATTTGTAAGTACCAGTTTCACATATTCAAATTCAGCAACTGCTTAATATTATTTGGGGATAATTTTGTAATTGACGAGGAAACATTTCAAACATCAGGAACAATACTGCCGTCATAACTGAAAACGCCGTATCGACATATAGATGTAGATACGGCGTTTTCAGTTATGAGGGCAGAATACTTGATTTGGTATTCTGGTATTCTTTGATTGGTTACTTATATTGTAGAAAAAAACTTTAATTGAAGTAAATATTTATTGTAAAATTTACTTCAAATTGAACCGCATACTTCATACTGAAGTATTAGTACTTTAATTGAAGTAAAAATGACTTGCAATCAGCAACAAAGGGTATAGCCGGGTTAATATGGGAAATCTGCCCTTGCGGCTTTTTTGACTCATACTTGGGGAATCGTTTTGGTATCAAATAGAAATAATTCAGCCAAATTTTCAGCTCTTTTGTATACCCATTTTGTTTTCCAGATATTTGATATTTTAAAACTTTAAGTGGGGAGGGGGGTTAAGCATTCTTTCAGTTCCATCTTGTTTAAGTATAGATCAAAAAAAGTCTAAATCTAGACTGTTTGTTCATGTATATATATTATAAAAACAATAATTTAAACTTTACTTCTGTAATAAATATTGTTTTAATAAAATCTCGTTGATCCGCTCTGCGCGTCAGTATGCTTTTTTTGTATATCTCAAAAGAAAGTGTGTTACAAACGAAAATAAAGAAGGTACTAACACACTAACAGGTACAAACGAGGTATAAACGATTTAAACGATTTTGGATGAAAATAATAAAATGAAATATTTCAAAATATTTCGAAAAGAAAATGGGTACAAACGAAAATTAAGAAGGTGCAAACGATTTAAACTATTTCGGTTCTCATATTCAAAATGGGGAGGGGCTGGCGAAATGCACCTGATGTTCTCTGCAATCAAATGCTATGCAGAGTGTGGCCATCATGATAATTGTCCGGAAAGAAAAAACGGACTCTAGAACTGCAATCAACCAAAACATTATTGAAAACTTTATTAACAGGAAACTCTTGACCTTTTTAAGATAAATTTACCAAACTAAAAAATATATTATAATACTTACCAGTAAACTGTATTCTAAAGGAAAATTTTGGATTTAAGTCGTATAAATTAAGATGGACATTACATAGAGAGAAACTTTAATCTGAAATCATTACATATTAATTTTGAAGTAAATATTATATCAGTTGAAGTAAATTTATTTCAAATATAGTAATATATTTATTTGTTTATGTGTTTAAGATTTGCTTCATAAACATTAAAAAATCAATAGTCGATTGATACGTGGTTTAAGTAGCGTGACTCGATATTAATCATATCAATATTTTAGAAAACCCAAAAAATTCACGAAAACACATTCTATAACTAAAATATTTTGAAGTTCATTGCCTGATGATGCCGTAGTATGGTGAAAACGTTTGCAATAATTTATACTTGCATATATGTTACGGTCAATGACGTAAATTGGGTATTGACGTCAATGGCCGGACAATGACGTCAATGCCTATTTACTCTGGCCATTAACGTCATTGACCGGCCATTGACGTCAACGCCCGTTAACGGTGGGCAATGATTGTAATATTTATGTCTTTGGCCGGTCAATGACGTTAATGGGCAAAATGGATTAGACAATGATGATATTATAGAACAAACACTATAAGGAACACCAAAATGGTGATGCATTATTTGTCGTGCACGCGTTTTTCGGAATAAAAAAACAACTCGGCCCTTTCCAAGGCCTCATAAGTGTACAGAGATTTTTATTTAATTTAGAGAAACGGAAACTCATTTTTGAATGAATATGTGATTCGTCGTGGTTGCATCAGCCAAACGGCCCAGAGGAAAAATAAATTTAATTTAATTAATTTATTTTACGGTTTGATCCGTGATTTGCCGTGGTGCGCTAGCTAAAACGGCCCGGAGCGCCTACAGGTTTCTAAAATGTTCTAAAAATCTCTCTAAAAAAAACTTACTTGCTAAAAACATCCCCGAAATCAATCCATTTCGACTGGGAGGCCCGATATCTGCAGGGAAGCCCTAACTTACCGAAATTCGGAACGTGTGTGACAGCTATCACTATGAGTGATAGAATATGGAATCTATAGAATAGTAGTTTCATCATTGCCCACCCTGTATTGGGCATTAACGTCATTGTCCGGCCATTGACGTTAATGGCCGAATTGCCATCATTGACCCTAAAATATATAGTGTGTATTTTACATGTGATATATGGTAGTGGCAAAAATGAAGCAGAAGGTCATACCGTATGAACGAACAAACAATATTACCAAGAACTGGGCCGTAGAAAAACTGAATACCGAGAAAAACAAAGAAAGTTATATAAAGGAAATAACAGTAGCTCTTGAAAACTCTAGAAGAGATGGTGATATTGAGGAGGAATGGGAAAAAATAAAGAAAGTAATGCAAGAAGCTGCAGAAAGAACCGTAGGGCAAAAAAGACGAATTAGGAATAAGTTCGATGAAGAATGCGAAAGAAAGATAAAATTGAAAAGAAAAGCAAGGATAGAGTATCTGAGAACAGGAAACCCAAAAAATACGGAACAATACAGAGAAAGAAGTAAAGATACCTTTAGAATATGCAAGCTAAAGAAAAATGCATGGATAAAAGAGAAAATGGAAGAACTTGAAAATAACGGCAACATGCACAACACAAGAAAGTTCTATATGCAAGTAAAAGAACAAAGGAGAACTTATAAAGTCAAAACAAGAGTAATGAGAAACATTTATGGAAAACTGGAATGCAGTATGGAAGGAGTTAAAGAAGTATGGAAAACACATTTTGAAACGCTACTAAATAAAGACGTGGAGAGACAGACGATACAGTTTGCAGATAATATGGAAGAACAGGACATCATGGTTGCACCCCCCACATACGAAGAAAAGATAAGTGTGATGAAGAGGATGAAGAATGGAAAGGCGCCCGGAGGCGACGGTTTGGTAATAGAAATGTTAAAAATGGCGGAGATATTTTGCAGAGGGAGATATATGAATTAATAAACGAGATTTGGAAGAAGGAACGGATGCCCGAAGAGTGGAAAATTAGAAAAATAGTACCAATATTTAAGAAAGGCAAAATAGACTAATGCAATAACTACAGAAGCATAACGTTGTTGCCAGTGGTGTATAAGATTCTCTCTTCATTGATACCGGGAAAATTAAAGGACCATGCTGAAAGCGCAATTGGAGAATACCAATATGGATTCAGAGCCGGGAAGTCGACAGTGGATGATATACACATTGTTAAACAAATAACGGAACGTTTTTATGAGCTCAATATGGAACTACATATGCTGTTTATAGACTTCAGACAGGCGTTCGACTCAATAATTAGAAATAAGCAGTTTGTAATATTGAAAAAGATGAAAGTACCGCGAAAGTTGAGAAATCTCATTGAAATGACCCTAACAAATATGAAGGCAAATGTCAAAACCCCGAACGGAGAGACTGACAGTTTTGGTATCAACGCGGGTGTCAAGCAGGGAGACACACTGTCGGCGACGCTCTTTAATCTGGGGATGGAACACGTAATGAGAAAAGTCGATAACGAGAATTCAATAATTACAAGAGAAGTTCAAGTCCTAGCATATGTGGATGACATGGTCATAATTGCGAGAACAAAGAAAAAAATGATGGAAATCCTTAAAAAGATACACAAGAAAGCTTCGGAGCTGGGTACCTTGGTGTAAATATAAATAACAGGAACAAGCGAGACGAAGAGATAAAGGAAAAAATTATAGCAGGAAATAAAGCTTATTATGCTAATAAGAAACTACTAGCCAACAGGAATATAAGCATAAAGACGAAAATAAGAATTTACAAAAGCTTTATTAGACCCGTACTTATGTATGCAGCCGAAACTTTATGCTGTACAAATGCTGAAAATGAAAGATTACGTATTTTTGAGCGAAAGGTTATAAGAAAGATTGTTGGACCAGTAAAGATAAGTGCTGATGAATTAAGGATGAAGACTAATGCCGAATTTCTACAGGTAATGGAGAACGAAGATATCGTAAAGTGTATCAAGGCACAGAGAATAAGATGGATGGGCCACATAAAGAGAAGAAGTAAGGACGAAATGATAAGGATGATGACTGAATTGACACCAACGAACGAAAGGAGAAGAGGACGCCCGAGATTGAGGTGGCGGGATGAAGTGGACCCAAGTAACAATTTTTACACCATGGTACCTAAAACACCAATAAAAAACCAGTTTAACACCAAGCTTGGTGTTAAAAATGGACATTAAAAACTGGAGAGTGAAGTGTAACAACAGAAGCGCGTGGAAGAAGATCGTTAATGCAGCAAAGACACACAGGGCACTGTAGTAGTGAGGAGAAATGAGGACTAATCCACCTCAAAACCTGGATTTGGAAAATTTAACATGAAGTGGTTATATTCCGTCAGGAATGGCACCTAAATTCATTCAACTTAAAAGCAGTTTAGTTTTAAAAAGTGTTTTCGTGCATTTTTTTGGGTTTTCTAAAATATTGATATGGATAAAAAACCATGGCATACTAAGGATAGTTTATGCAAAATCAATATTTTGAATTATTTGAAATTGTTACACATCATCAAAATTTTCAATCAGTATATTTTATCTCTTGTTAACCAAAAGATTACTAAAAGTACATTTTCAATTCTATGGTTCTTTCTTCTTTCCAGTTACTGACCATCAAATAGATTGTTGATAATAAAAATAATCCTTCGAGCCGGATTTGAACCAGTGACCTATGGATGTCTGACAAATAAGCTACTTACTACAGTCCACCGCTCTACCAACTGAGCTATCGAAGGCGTTATTACATTTTGGGAAGATACAACGTCAAACAGGTTGAAGAGTTAATAAAAAGAAATTCCTTCGAGCCGGATTTGAACCAGCGACCTATGGATGTCTGACAAATAGGCTACTTACTACAGTCCACCGCTCTACCAACTGAGCTATCGAAGGTGTTAACTACATTTTTTATTGTTTGGACAGTTAAGTATAAAATGAAATAGTTTGGGAAGTTAATAAAAAGAAATTCCTTCGAGCCGGATTTGAACCAGCGACCTATGGATGTCTGACAAATAGGCTACTTACTACAGTCCACCGCTCTACCAACTGAGCTATCGAAGGTGTTAACTACATCTTTTATTGTTTGAACAGTTAAGTATAAAATGAAATAGTTTGGGAAGTTAATAAAAAAACTCCTTCGAGCCGGATTTGAACCAGCGACCTATGGATGTCTGACAAATAGGCTACTTACTACAGTCCACCGCTCTACCAACTGAGCTATCGAAGGTGTTAACTACATCTTTTATTGTTTGGACAGTTAAGTATAAAATGAAATAGTTTGGGAAGTTAATAAAAGGAAATTCCTTCGAGCCGGATTTGAACCAGCGACCTATGGATGTCTGACAAATAGGCTACTTACTACAGTCCACCGCTCTACCAACTGAGCTATCGAAGGTGTTAACTACATCTTTTATTGTTTGAACAGTTAAGTATAAAATGAAATAGTTTGGGAAGTTAATAAAAAAACTCCTTCGAGCCGGATTTGAACCAGCGACCTATGGATGTCTGACAAATAGGCTAAATTACTACAGTCCACCGCTCTACCAACTGAGCTATCGAAGGTGTTACTACACTTTTACTGTTTGGCAAGCTATAACGTCAAATAGATTGGGGAGTAAATAAAAAAAAACTCCTTCGAGCCGGATTTGAACCAGCGACCTATGGATATCTGATACCACGTACTTTCTACAGTCCACCGCTCTACCAACTGAGCTATCGAAGGTCCTATAAACTTTCAAAAGTTGTAAAAACAATGCATTTTTACAATTCGGAATTATTGAAATTTAATTTTTAAACTCTTATTTTTACTATAAATGACGCTGATTTGTAGTTATACCAGAGTAAATGGCAATTCAAGTTCTATTTATTTTAAAATTTCTCATATTATTTGTGTTACGAAATACTTCGAAAACGAATTCGTCTTGTTAAAACTTTTACTGTAAAAATAAACAAATCTTTGTTTTTGAAATTTTGCGAAACTTGTTACGCTTATTAATAATTTTCAAGAACTAAATTGGTTATTTAATTTCGTTTATTTGATTGTAAAACGCTCTTGACGAGGGCTCTATTGTTTTGTTTCATGTTATTTAAAAAAAATGTAATGCAAATTATTTTACAAAAACCTTAAAATTAAAGCGGTGTCTATTTTCTTTCGAGAAACGTGACATTTGAAATATTAAGGTTCTTATAAATATTTATCAGTTATCTCGTTAGAAAACAAATTCAAGTAAATTAAAAACGTATATAAATATAAATTAATTATCATTTAATTCATAAATTAAATATTAATTAATAAACTTTATATTAATCGCATTCGATCGTGTTCACGCGTAATCGTGAATGATAAATCGAATAACATAAATTAGTAATTAGACTTATTTTTGAATGATGATTTTAGTGATTTTGCTCATGAACGTCACAAGCAGAAAAAAGTTTTTATTAAAATTTTATTTTTTTGAAGTATTTTGATTAATCATCTAATTATATCTGTAATTTTCCAGTTGGAGCCACTGCAGGAATGTTTTTAATGACAGGATCGGGTCAAATATTAACTATTCAAGTAAATTCGTCATTTTCCAGTACAATTTATGCCCAAAATTACTTATATTTATGAAATAGAAACATGTAATGAGGGAGGCTAATGTTATGGTTAGAGTATAATATTTAAGTAATTTTTTTTTATTTATTAATTATTTTAATTATTAATTATTTATAAGGTTTAAGATTATCTTTTTAGCAAAACTGCAAATAAAAGAGAAATTTGTGGCCTCTTGTGGAGATTAGAGAAAGTTTAAGTGATTTTTTATCAAACTATATCGCTACGCTGGAGGTCCGTGCAAAGACGTATACAGGGTGCTGAGTGACTTAGCATTTATCAAATTTATCAGACTGGCCATGTAAGTTTCCATGGTACTTATTTTTGAAAATAGAAATTAAATTGAATTTATTACATTTTTTGACCTTTTACGTAAAAGCTAGATGAAATCTAACGGTCTTATCATTTGTAGTTTATATTTCTGCATTATTTTTGTATCTTTCATTTTTTTTCTAAAATAATTAAGGAAGCAGGAATTTGCATAAATAAGTTTTCACATGTTAATTTCCTATGTTCGACTAACTCATACAACACATTGTTCTGTAGGTTACAGTAGGTTTAAGTTATATTTTAGAAAAAACCAGAGCCAAAAGATAAGTCCGGAATTTTCTGTTCTTCTTTATTTAAATTTAATTATCAATTTAAAAATTAAATTTTTTTTAGTTCTGTCACTCTATGAAGTCGAAGCCAATTTAGCGCTGAATATCAGCTGATTCAGTAACTGAATAGCTACCGAATTGCTAATTTGACGGTTGCAAACCATCTGAAATTGTGCTGCATCAGCTGATATTCAGCATTTGAATCAGCTAATATTCAGTTCAGAATTCAGCATTTTGTACAGTTGATTCAGCTCAATTTCAGCTGGTTTTTAGCCGACAAATGAGCAATTCAGCTTCTGACGTTACTAAATATTAGTAGCTGACCCAGCTCAATAGCTGAATTTTATTCTGCCACAGCGTGCTCCCAGTGAAAAAAAAGACATGAATCTATTTTATAGATTATTTATTATATTTATGTCACAAATTAATAATATTCAGGAATGTTTGTTATATACTGAAAAAAGAGGTAGGTACATAAAAACTTCATCATTTTGCGCCGATGAATAAAATTCATAGCATTAAAGAAAAACTCATTATGTTGATGAATTTTGTTTTGGCACGAAAATAATGAACTTTTCATCAAGATGAACCATTTTTTTCAGTATACGGATCATTTGTGGTGGGGATAGTTTGGTAGGGAATCATTTAAAAAAATCATTCTTTCGGCTACCATTGCTGCAAACTTGTAAAAAAATTGGTATTCACTTTTTATTACGAAAACTTGGAAAAAGTCCTTGTTTCTCGATTTTCTTCGGCATTTCTGCGTCGATGGCAATCAAACTTTTTGGACGTATGTCTGGTGGGCTCCACTGGTGAAAGTAAGGTTTTGGCAGGAAAGTTTTTGCCAGGGCTACCACAATAAAAAATATTAAAAAAATGAAAATGTTTAACCGATTTAGATAAAATTTGGTGTACTGATGATTGGAGGTATTGCGGCAAAAGTGACGATATTTTCTTATTCGGTTTTGAAAATCTTAGTTAGATTGGCATTTTAACGTTAAGGTATAATTTTACAGTATTTTAATAATTATACGGATGCAATATTGACACCCGCGAAGTTGTGCACGCAGGCTGCTTCGCTCCAATTGGATAGATAAAGAGTTACGACTAGTCGTACGTCAATTGTTCTACTTTTCCAAAAAATAATAGTAATTTGTATACCATCCTATGCAATTGTTGAGCTAATAACCTGACACGTTATTAAAATAAAGCATTCGAGTAGGTATGTAATATGTATAATGCAAAAATGTATCACGTTTACTTCAACTCCTGTGTTGAACAATTTACACAAACCGTCACGAATTCTCACGATTAACCTTTGACACCGTATCTGTCTGTCTGGGGAGGTGTTTACACATTAACTCTACATTATTACCATGACTTAAGAGAATTAATCAGAAAATCTACATAATACTATGTTGAAAATAAATGTGAAATTAGTTAACCAACCTATCTCGATTTCTTGCATAAATCCACTTACAAAGAAAATTATTTACGATCAACGCTTCCAGTGGCTTCTAACATTTGGTCTAATTCCATTTTCATTTTTTGATTCCCAGCGATTCCAAGAGACCGTTGAGAAATTGACTCCATTTCATTCAACTTTTTCTTATTTTAGCAAAAACCAAGTGGGTTCAAGGCCAATAATTAAATAATAAAGGGCTTATTGAAATGAAAATTGTTAAGAAGAGGGTGATCAACGAAGGATGACTTAAGACAGTTGCACTTCCTTCAAGTAGTATTGTGCAGCTGCAAAACTTCACGGTGGTTAGTTACTTGTAATGGTGAAATTATCTAGTAGATAAGTTTAAATAGAATTACTACCCTTACGGGATCCGCTCTCCAAATGGTGTCGCCCGCGTGGATTTTACTTATTTTTCAAATATACTCATGTTTCAACTTATAAAGAAAGCCATTATTGGGATTTTACCCCCCCTCCTTTACACATTACACCAGAAATTAATCGGGGACGATGTTCTTGAAACTCACAAATCCTTTCACACCTAATGTGTAAATCTCGATTAAGAAATTCTCGATAGGTAATTTGGTGGTAATTGGACCAAAAAAAAACATAATTAAAAACTTAATAGAAATATAAAAAATCTAAATTGGAAACCGTGCGATTTTAATTTAGAAATGGATCAGTTTTGCATATCTAAATATTTTAGTTTACATGCGATATGCTCAATTTATTTTATGGTCATTCGAGCCGGATATTAAAAATTTAATGCTCGATGTTTTTGTGTGGTTAACAAAAAGTCGCAATCAGATTCGGCATTAAAATAAAATGTAGGTACATAATATGGCCGATTTGGAATAAATTATACAGGGCGCTTGCACTAATTTTCAAACAATAAAAATTATATTGCTTTAATTTCTTATACAATTAAAAAATTGTAAAAAGCACAGGAAATTTTGGAATTTTTTAAGAACACAAAAACACCTGTCGGGTGCACGCCCCGAGACGAATTTATTCTTTAACCCTGGAAAATGTTTCAAAAACTGTTCACAAGGGTTAACGGATATTTGACTACTTTGCATTAAAAGTGAAAAATTATAATGAAGCAGGTTTTTGTTTAGGTGCCTCATTACGAATGTGAGAATTTTAATATTCCTACCCAGGGTTCACAATAATTGTAAATATTAAATTTTATTTATAATAATGACAGATTCACATTTAACCCTCAATCAGAACAGAGCGTAGGCAGACAATAAATTGCACTTTAGCTTCACCCACCGTGTGCAATACTCCATCTATATTATATCGATTAAAAGTTAATAAGCAGCTTGTTACTTGAAATTATCTATATATAGCAATTTTAATTTCCGAGACCAATCATAAGTTCATTTCCTTAAAGGAAGTAGAAGGCTTGTATATTGTTGGTTGCACGGTCCGTCAACCAACGGTGACTTGGTTACTTCCGTTGGGGCACGTGCGTGTTTCTTCATCTTACATACTAGTATCTCACCTCGCAAAGATCAATATATAGGTATTGGCGATTATTTCCAACGATGACATAATAATTCTACATTTGACGTCAGTTCTAAATTTTCCAAGCAATAAAATACGTTCGAGCAGTTTCTATATAAAATATTATTCAAGTTCCCGAAAAACTTTCCGTTTGAAAATAAGAAAAAACAAAAAAAAATTATCAAAAATACTACCGTAATTCATTTTTAATCTATAAATAAACAAACAGGGTCATTAAGTCATTAAGCGTAAACAATGTTTAGTGGAAATTCCAATTATTCTAAAGTTTCATTAAATTCCAGCAATTTGAAAAAAGGAATATTCCTATAACAATAAATGTAAAAGAATAATTTGGCAACTTGCACCTTTGAAAATGCAAAAGCCTGATAGGTTCTTTTGGTAAACTCAAGAGATATAAAGATTTGCAAAAACCGGCCTCCTCAATTTCTCGAAAACAACTGCATTTAAAAAACTACTTGTTTGCTTAATTTGAGTGACTTTTGCATTTTATGAGTTCCAGTACAAAGGTTCCACATAAATATCAGACGAACATAGCTGAATTGCCATGGATATGTTTAAAGAAAAGCGAAACGCAAATTGAACATAAAATATAAAATAAATAAAATAAATAAAATAAATAAAATAAATAAAATAAATAAAATAAATAAAATAAATAAAATAAATAAAATAAATAAAATAAATAAAATAAATAAAATAAATAAAATAAATAAAATAAATAAAATAAATAAAATAAATAAAATAAATAAAATAAATAAAATAAATAAAATAAATAAAATAAATAAAATAAATAAAATAAATAAAATAAATAAAATAAATAAAATAAATAAAATAAATAAAATAAATAAAATAAATAAAATAAATAAAATAAATAAAATAAATAAAATAAATAAAATAAATAAAATAAATAAAATAAATAAAATAAATAAAATAAATAAAATAAATAAAATAAATAAAATAAATAAAATAAATAAAATAAATAAAATAAATAAAATAAATAAAATAAATAAAATAAATAAAATAAATAAAATAAATAAAATAAATAAAATAAATAAAATAAATAAAATAAATAAAATAAATAAAATAAATAAAATAAATAAAATAAAATAAAATAAAATAAAATAAAATATATATAATATATTATTATTATGACTATTATGATATTTAAAAAAATATTTCTCGAATTAAACCTTGAAGATGAGCCAATAAAAACGAGCCAAAGCGTCGAACAATTTTAAATTGTTTATGTAGACTTCTCAACTATTTTTATTTTTTTATTTTATTTTATTTTTATTTATTACGACTATTTATCGTACTACCTACTTAATTTTGACATTTAAATTTGTAAATAAACGAAGTTGCCTTAGTGCTTATTACAAAAAATATTAATTAACTATTTGTTTTGAAAACTTTACATTTGTTTAAGTAAACAATTCTGAAAAGTTGAATAACAGGTTTAATTATTATTGTTAATTTAGCACTGATAACTATCTATATGTTGATGAGAGATTTTTTGAATTTATTATTTGTTTTAAAGAAATCAAAACATTATCTATAGGTAAAAATGATTTTAACCGGAGTATATTCTAATATATTAAAAAAATTTTTTTCGTTTAAACTGAACGAAAGTACAACCGATTATAAAGATGAAAATCAAAATTTTTCTATACCAACTTAAATATAAACAAAAAAACTAAAGAAATAATGATATTACTTCAATAAAATTGACTAATTTTGGTATTTACGTTTTTTAAAAATTATTTCAAGTTTATCTACCACTTCAAATTTGAATTTTTAAGCCATAATTTAAGAATTAGTAGAAGTAAACATTGACATTTAATATTTACATTACCCAAAATTCTTAAATATTACCAACTTAAAATTTTATTTTTAACCTAAAAATTTTATTAAATGTCACGCACATATAGTTTCTTGTTAATATTTTTTAATGGGAGACTGAAAGCATATTTTGAATTGGCCAAATAATATACAAATTTGTCACATTTGGATTTGGATACAATATAGTATTTATTACTAATTTAGTGCTGCTATTTAATTTTACTTTTTATAGACTCTTCATTTTTTATAGCATATATGTATTGTAGTGGAAAGTTCCATTTCCAAATTTTCATTTTTTATATGGGCCTTATTTCCAACTACTTATTGTTTCCTTTTTGATTTTATCAGAACTTATTTTATCATCTTCCTGCTCCCCATTTCCAAAATTATTTATTGCTTTGTTTCTTATTATTTATTATTATGAAATTTGTATTTTTTAAATCTACTTTCTAGTGTTTTAAATTTTTTTTTCATTTTTGCTACTCCCCCTTCCCATTTACTTCTTTGTGAAATTCTTTTTTATTATTTTCTAATGATTCCTGATTTTTTTAGTATCTTCATGTGTTTTTGTAATTTTATCTTTTATTTTTTCTAATGATTCCTGCAGTTTAAGCATTATTAGCTCAAAATATACCGTTTCCGTCTCTATTCCAATGTTTTTCAATTTACCAAAAAAATTTTTTTTTTTTAGGTTCCACGTTTAACCGGTAAATATTTATAAAAAGTGTAGTTGTTCCCCACGTTGCATGCGACAACATAGATACATATCTTTAATTTGCCAGTTTACAAGTCGAAGAGCGGAAACCTCTCAGGAGTGGGCTACCACTTTGCTACTTTGCGACACCAAAATAATTTTCTCAATTAGCCAAAAAATAATTGAACCATAAAAATAATTCTAATTTAATATTCAATAGCTTTAATTAACTTTTAAAATAAATATTGGTGATTTATGATTTATGGTGTTGTTGGACGATTAGAGAGATCGATGCTTCTGTTCTTGTTTTGGTATTCTATTTATAATCTAGAGTCCTGAGGAAGCCGTGAGATACAGTGAAACGTCGACAATAGATTGAAATTTTGAGCTTTTGTCCAATAACCCATTACCTTAATATATTTTGAATTGAACGTGATTGAACATCTATCTTTTAAAATAAAGTTTTTGATTTAAATATTGAACGATAATTTTCGGTACGGCTTATCATCGCAGGTGCTCGCCGTTCAGACAAATTTTATTAAGCCTTCCAATTCTAAATTTCAATTATTTGAAAACCAATTTGTACACTTTTATTTTATAACTAGCTGGAAAGCCCGTCCGCGGAAGGGCAGCTAGACGGTGGGTCTCCTCTTTAGTGGTATAGTATTAAACATTTAATTTCGTTTTCCGCTACTGGGTGATTCTCCGTTTCCTTATATATTTCAAGTAACGCAAAAAATTGCTGCTAAACGTGATGTGCCGACGGGCAATTAAAATTTTTTTTAAAATAATTTAAAAATAAATAAGTTTCTGAAATTCTAATTTTCTTTAGCCGAACGTTTTAATTTCCCTAACTTTTGCTCAAAAACAAAAAAAATTTCCAGCATTTTCTGACGAAATTGATGTAATTATTCTGTCTTCTGTAGGTATTCTAGAAGAGTGGGAATTTTATTATATATACTGGAGGGTGTTCCCCCCTAGACCCCCCGGTTTACAATTTTGACTTTATATTTTTATATTATTTCTATAATTATTATAAATAAATTAAATGTAAACCGGGGGGTCTGGGGGGTGTTTAAAATATTAGACAAATATTTTTAGTCCTAACTTTATTTACTTTAATATATTTATCAGTTGGTAAAAAAATCGACCAATCAGAGTGTTTCTTTTTTCACCAAAAAATGACACGTTGGAGCATGAGCAGGAGCAGGAGCAGCGTGCTAGGGTTTTATAGATTAGGATATTCAAATCTAATAAAAAGTTATCCAATGTCGTCCAAATCTTTGGATGATTTTCTAATTACTCATGTTAAATCGCAATTTATTATCAAATTATCTTCAAAATCTCAAATTAGAGATTTATATCAAAAATCTTTCAAGACCTTCATACAAAAATACGTCTGTGAGCCTACCGGGGTCAGGGACACGGACAACTCGGTACTTGACACCTTGGCATCGGACAACTCGGCACCGGCGACTCGGCACCGGGAAAACTTGGCACTTGGACAACCCGGCACCGGCAACTCGGCTCCGTCAACTCGGCTCCGTCAACTCGGCTCCGTCAACTCGGCTCCGTCAACTCGGCACCGGTATAACTCGGCACCGTAATAACTCGACACCAAGCGATTGGATTTTTAAAACCGTTTCCAATTTATACCGGGGGGGGGGGGGATTCAAAAATTATCAAAATATTGAAAAGTATACATTTTATTTATTTAGTAAGCGCATTGGTTTGAAACGCACTATGACGTTGGTATTGAGGGGGTGATGAATTCAAAAATTATCAAAATATTGAAAAGTATACATTTTATTTATTTAGTAAGCGCATTGGTTTGAAACGCACTATGACGTTGGTATTGAGGGGGTGATGCCTCCCCTTGGCTTATAACCGTCCTTGAGCTTACATCTTAATTTTATACTGTTGGTAACTGAAGGTAACTAACTTACTCGTATTATTTTTATTTTTGTTAATATTTTTCAATAAGAATAAAATAGTTTTCCAACTGGTGCCAAGTTATACCGGTGCCGAGTTGACGGAGCCGAGTTGCGAAGTGCCAGTTGTCACGGAGAACATTAATTTCTTAACTGATTTTTGATTAAAGTTTTTTTATTTTATTTTTTTAAATTACGTTTAAAATAAAATAAAATAAAATTAAACAGAGTTTGTAATGATCTGAATTATTTATGTGATTATTATATTATTGCTATTAATTTTAATTATTTATTTGTTTGTTTGTTTGTTTATTTATTTATATATTTTATTGTTGCCAGTGTATACAAATATATTTATGCAAGTTAACTCAAAACCGCAAATTATAGCAATTCATTATTGTGGTCTTGTTTATCTATTCCCCCAGTGATTTTTTATTAAGTTTTTTGTTATTTTATTTTAGAAAATCACTGAATTTTATGATGAATTTTCCCTTAATTAATTAAAATTAATTTTTCTAAATAAATAGTTCTCGAGAAATTTAAACTTAAAAACCGACGCGACGTCGCGTGTCGGATTACAATTAAAATTTTTTGTCGATAATGTGAATTTAGCAAAATTTGATTTAAAAACATTTTGAGGGTCTAGAAAAGTTGTTCCGTACTTGCTGGTTTTATTATGGTTTTTTTCAAATTTTTAGCATTGTCGATTCAATTTTATTCTAAGTAAGTTTTGGATGAGTCTGGGGGTATGGAATATCCCCAGACCCCCCGATTTTAAAAACTCACCATTTCTGTTTTTTTTTTTTGAATGACAACATAAATTTTTGTACACCGAATTTTCTTTATCTTTTGTGAAATTTTCTCAGGTTTGTCTTCACTTGCGAAGAAAAACCTAAGGAATTTCGCTAAATTCCAACGAAATAGAACATTTGAAATTCTAGCAAGTTCGAGTAAGTGTGAAAAATTTAAGGAAATCTTTGGAAATCCAAGAAAATCTTAAGAATACAACTTTTTTTTGTCTTTTCGAAAGTAAATCTTGAGGCCATCCAGAAGGAAATCCGAAGAAATTTATGCTGTAAATTGCTGTTAAAGTCCTTTTCAATAACTAATTGTGCAATTGTGTGCAATTACCACATTTATCACATATGGAAAGCCGAAATTGGGATGGAGTATACCCTTACAGGGTCCGTTACTTTGCCCTCCCCAGTTAAAATTTTTGGCCGAAAAGCTAGCTTCCGAATCTACGGAGCTAGCACCGGCTAGCATCCAAATATTAAAGCTAGCACCATTATAGTTTTTTCACAAATCAAATTGAAAGTGGGGGGGGGGCTAAAGTAACGCTAGCTCCCCCCAGTTAATATTTTGGCTTCAAAAGCTAGCTCCTTAATCTATATAGCTAGCACCCAAATATTAAAGCTAGCACCGTTACAGTTTGTTTGCAAATCCATATTGAAACTGAGGGGGGGGGGGCTAAAGTAACGCTAGCCCCCCCTCTAGTTAATATTTTGACTCAAAAATCTAGCTCCTTAATCTATATAGCTAGCACCAGCTAGCACCCTATTATTAGAGCTAGCACCGTTACAGATTTTTCACTAATTAGTATTTGATAAAAATGTCTAGATGTTTCATTCCACTGCGCATGAGCAATGATAGATTCCACATGCCCCGCCCATTCTAAACTTTTGTTTGTATGTATTACCACTATCAGGTTTATATAGACGACATCAGTATGGTGCAAGAGGTCAAAATGGAAGAAAAAATCATTGCAAAAGTGAATGTCGCAATTGAAACTGTTTTCACTAAATTCACTAAAGCTAAATGTAATGTATTTCATACCGAAAAAAAAGCAAACAGAGATCAAGGATATCTCTAGAATATTAGGAAATGATATAGGCAAGATGCTATCATTTCTCAAAACTAAAATGTACAAAAAATAAATTTGCTGCCCCCCCTACGCTACTACATTGGAGGTAAAGTGTAAGGTTGAGCTGTCCAAGCTGTTATAATATATTTTTCTTGGAATCCTAAAATTCTCATGATCTAAAATAGCAAAACAAAGTGGACCCCTGATTTATGTTTTTGCAGGAATCAAAACATATTCTAAGTATAAAGTGCGCAATTTCTGTATAATGGACGTCGCCGTCGATTGATTAGTGTAAATTTTTCCTACGGAGATAAATCCTAAAAAATTGCAAAATGATGTTTGTTTCCAAAATTGATATCATAATAATAGTAGACAAATTCTTACGATTCGGATAATTTTTATTAAGTGATAAGGAAATATAAAAATTTAATAATATGGATTGCTAAGTATTATTAACATAAGCAGAGTTTCCCAAACGTTCAACTATAAGAGGGTTTAAGTATCCGAATTGGGAGGTTGAATTATTTGAAGATTCAATACCAAAACTTGTATTTGGGTTATAAAATGAGAAGAAAACTTGTAAATTCTCAAAGTTTCTATGTCGAAATCTCAATAATTGGAGAGAAGACGATTGGAATTAATTTTAATTCCTCAGATCTATAAAAGACTATAACAGTAGTCCAACATTTTGGGAATCATTTACTATTTCAGCTTGGTTATCATGATAGTCCCAATTAAAATTTTTCTGTGCATTATAAATTTACAGTTTGAGTTATGCTGATAAGTTAAAATTCTATTAACCTTTGGCCATAACAATAAGATAAACTTGAATAAATGAATGATTTATTCTCTATAGTCAACTTGCATGTTATTAACTAAAGCAAGTGTGTGTGAAGCAGTTCAAGATGAAACTATTTACAGTATTATTAACATTTGTTACTCTCCGATCAACATGGGGCGATTATTGGACCGATCGCCAACAATTAATCAGTTTGGAGCAATCTCAAGCGGTGGGTTCCTCACTCATCTTAAACAAGAAAGAAGTGTTCGTCAACAAGTACATCTTGATGAGTTACAAGACGAAGGAGTACGACGAGGGTTTCAAAAATTCCAGCCTTTTTGCGCCGAGTCGACACTTCTTCCAAGCGCGCGAAGAAATTGAGAAATCGTTGCTTTTCAATTTCATCAAAAAAATGCCCAAGGGTGCCGCCCTTCATGGACATGACGTTTCAATTGCTTCGGATGATTATATTTATAATTTAACATTTCGTGAAAATTTGTACGCCTGCACAGTGAACGGAAGATTAAATCTGAAATTTTTAACTCATCCGATGCAATGTACAAAATGTAACTGGGAATTGCTGAGTGAGCTAAGGAAGATGGATCCCAATTATAGCGCATATGTGAGGTCACAACTAACTCTAAACGTACCAAATCCCAGAGAAAAATACAAAAATTTGGACGACATTTGGAATACCTTCATGAACACCTTCACGACTGTTTTCGGAATGGTAACTTACCGGCCGGTCTTTCAAGATTATTTCTATCAGTCTTTAAAGGAATTGTACGACGATAATGTGATGTATTTGGAGTTTAGAGGTGTCCTTCCCATAGTATACGAATTAAACGGCACCGTTTATGATAAAATGCAAGTAGCTCAGTTGTACTCCGATGTCATCCAACGGTTCAAATCTGACTATCCCGATTTTGTGGGTGCTAGATTTATCTACGGTCCTCTTAGACAAGTTTCGGATTTAGTGATGAGTGATTACGTAAAAACAGTCACAAAGTTAAAGTCGCAATTTCCCAATTTATTTGCTGGATTCGATTTGGTCGGGCAAGAGGACTTGGGAAGACCGTTGACCGAGTTCGTCGATAACTTATTAGAAATGTCTGCACAAGGCATAGATTTCTTCTTCCATGCCGGCGAAACTGATTGGTATGGAACTACCAGCGATTTTAATTTAGTAGACGCAGTTTTGCTCGGCACCAAACGAATTGGACACGGATATGCTTTGACCAAACATCCAGAGGTGATGAGGTTGGTTAAAGAACGCCAAGTTGCGATCGAAGTTTGTCCAATTTCCAATCAGGTGCTGATGTTGGTAGAAGATTTGCGTAACCATCCTGCGGCATCCTTAATTGCGCAAGGCTTTCCCATTGTTATTAGTTACGACGATCCTAGCTTTTGGTCGAGTAAAGGATTGAGTTACGATTTTTACATCGCGTTTATGGGTTTAGCCGGAAAAACTGCCAATCTGAAGTTTTTGAAGCAAATCGCAATAAATTCAATTTTCTATAGTGCAATGCCCGAGAATGAGAAAAAGTTAGCTTTCAAAGCTTGGGAAAAACGATGGGAAGATTTTATCGACAGCATCATAAACGAGAATAGGCTCTTCTATGATTTGTACGAGTCTACGTTAAGTTTTCCAATTTTTACTGACATTGTCATGAACCAAGTCTAAGGAAATTGTAGAAAAATTAAATTAAATTATTTTGTTTCGTCCAGTATTTTATCGTACGAATTGTTATTATTATTAGAATTTTGATAATGAAAGGTTAAATTTTGTTTATTTATAGTTTATTTATTAATAAAATAATATTTTAAAACACTTATCGTAGTACTTCATTAAAGAACAAACAATTTTTTCTTCTGACATTGACCATGACAATAGTGATTAGATATAAAAATATTATGTTAAAGTAAGAAAACAATACTTATCTACACGACCGTAATTTAATAATTCAAAAAATCTGATGTGGACACCATATGACTTCTTTGTCATTTTTTGTCACAAATATCTCGTTAATCCATTTGTGCGCGTCACGAATGAATTATGTAACATACAGACGTCCGTACAGATGTTCATCCAGACGTCACAACGAAACTAGTTAAAATGGATTCAGGGCAGGCCAAAACGGATAGTTTTGTCAAAATCAGAAAATCGAAAAAAAAATCGGGATTACAATATTTCCTTTTTACAAAGAAGGAAAAGTAAAACTTTTAAAAGTATTTTTACAGACCCTTCCGCATGAAAATATGTGATTGTAACTTTTGTAAGATGAAGATGCATTCGACGCCCTCTTTTGGAACGCATGTGAGAAGTTAGCAAGCATCCTTTACAGAAGCCTCGCGTTACTCATTGGTAATATATTGTGAGAAGAGGAAGTATCTATTATCAGATAGATATTATTTTTGTAAATATTTATCATGGAAACTAACAAATCAGGTGTCCTCTTCGCTTTAATGTTTTTATTTTAATTTCAACACCTGATTACTCGAAGACGTAGGAAGCTCTACAGGTCAGGGGCGGAACTACCGGGGTGCGGTGGGTGCGACGCACGTGGGTCCCCTGCTAAAAGGGCCCTCAGTTGTACTGTGACCTCTTCAATCTTAATAAAAATACCCCCAGGTCACCAGCAATTATGTTCAATTGATTGCCATGCTATTAAACTTGTGACTTTCGTACCAGGAATTTTACTATATTCTGTGGGGTGTTCCACACCCCCCAGACCCCCCGGTGAGAGTTTTCACGACAAACACACACATCTTTGGGTTTTCAAACCGGAGGGTCTGGGGAGTATGGAATACCGTCCAGTGCACCAGCAATTATAGTTAAAGGATTTTCCGTTCCAGGAATTGATATTTCTAAAAGGTCTTACAATTAGTACTATGTTCTGAGGGATGCTCCACGCCTCCCAGACCCCCCGGTGCAAATTTTTACGGTACATGATATGTGAATATGCACTAAAACCTTTAGTTTATAAAACTTGGGGTATGAATTGTTTACAAATGACGTATAAATATATTTGTTTTATGTATATTTGGGTAATAAATATGTTATGTATTTTAATATTTATATTTTTAATATTTTATTATTTTTAAAATTTCAACAAAACGAAACGTAGTAAATTTTGTTGTTTTTTTAAAGCTCATGGGTGAGGGTTGCTATTCTGTTGTATCTGCCTTGGCCAGGCAATCTTAGAAAAAAGAAAATTTTAAATATTCTAGAAAATCTTAGGAGAGCCAATAGCCAAGGAAATCTCAGAAAATTAAAAAAGGAAATAAAAGAATTAATCTATGGTATTCTAAAGATTTCTTAAATTTCCCAAGATATCTTTGGGAAGAAAACAGCATTCTTAAGTTTTACTAAGATTTCATAGAATTTCCCTAAAATTTGATTGGTTTTCTTTTTACTTTTGTATACTTATCACGATTTTTCCTTCGGTTTTCCAGTTAGTACAAAACTAAGCGGAAATCGCCGGAAAAATTGTGTGTACTAGTGAATAGAAATCTGAAAAAATTCTGAAAAATTCCAAGACATCTCAAGAAACAGATTCTTAGAAAATTTGTAGAAATATAGAAAATCTCAAGAAATCCATAGAAATTTCAAGAAAATCTTAGGAAACTTGAGAAAATTTTGGTAAATAGGAAATCGAGAGAAATGCAGAAAACTCGAGAAAATCTAGAAAATTTTAAAGCCAATGAAATTTCAGAAAATGGAAAAAGCAAAATAAAGATAGTCTATAATATTCTAGACTTCCTCAAATTTCCTTTTAGTTTTGCATATAACAATTTCTCCATCATTTTTCCACTTATTAGTTAAAAGCGAGCGGGAAATGTTAAGAAATCCTAGGAAGTTTCAAAAAATCCATAAAAATGTCACTAATTTTACAATTAGGAATTGTAGCAAATGAGAGGAAATAGAAAATTCTAGTAAATCTTAGAAAAATATCCAAAAAATCTTGTGAAGTGGGGAATCACTAAAAATTCTAGGATATTTTAAGAAATTTAGACAATCTCAGAAAATTGAAAAATAGAAAACTCCTTTATATATTTTTAAAAACATTTAATTAAATTAAATAGAGGGGGGGTAGTTACTCGTCTGTATATCCTCTCTAGTTTGGAAGGAATTTTTTAGAAATCACTGGAATTGCATGGATATCGTCGGAATTTCGAGTCCTGTATGCAATTTTTATTTTGTTTTTTATAACAGCAGTGTGCAACTTCGCACACGGGTCTCTCACCTGCTTGTTACACCACTGCTACAGGTGATCGATAATGAATTAACTAATTAAATTGGTGATTTATGTAACTATTTATGTGAATTTTAGCTTATTATTATTATTATTATTATTTCAAACGGGTTGTGGTTCTGACCCCACTGCACTGAAGCTTAAGCTTATTGTGACGCTCGTTCCACGTTTTACTCCAACAACTGCGTCTCCTCAACAAAGTTGAGTAAGCAGTTGTAGGGTGCTTTAGCTATATCCTCGGCCCTCGGGTATGTAAGGCCAAGGTAGCGTAGCCTACTCCCAGCTAGAGCTGGGCATTCACATAAGATATGGTGAGGGGTTTCATCCTCTTCACCACACATCCTACAAGTAGGATCTTCAGTCAACCCCATTGTATTGAGGTGTCTCTTAAGACAGCAGTGTCCTGTAAAAAGTCCTACTATCTTTCTCAACTGTTTCCTGCTCAGTTGGATTATATTTTTGCTCTTGGACTCTCTGGAGGGGCCCCTAATGAACATCCGCGATTGCCTCAGTCCAGGAAGACCCTCCCAGTGCTCAAGGTGTTGTTTCCATAATATGTCCCTGATCCCCTCCTTCGCGGTCGTATATGCAATCCCGCAGGTGGGCTCAGGACCTATCGTGGTTGTATTAGCAGCCACTTTGGCCAGGCGATCAGCCTCTTCATTTCCCCTGACGCCTCGGTGTCCCGGAATCCACATAAGCGAAATGCTGTTGCAGATCGCCAGTTTCACAAGTTCATCACGGCATTGTTTAACGACCTTGGAGTGAATTTCTATTCCCTCCAAAGCCTTCAGAGCTGCTTGGCTATCTGTCATGATGCAGATTCGTCTACCATTGTAGTTCCTCCGCACCATTTCAGCAACACAAGCCAGAATTGCAATTACTTCTGCCTGGAACACTGTAGCGTGACGGCCCAGGTTAATGCCGAAGGCATCTCCCGTTCCTCTTCCACACATACCTGCTCCAGTGCTTATCTTTGTCTTAGATCCATCTGTGTACCAGATGGTATCATATCGGTTGCCCAGCTCTTGTATGGTTTTTTCCTTGCCCCTCTCAGGTATTATCACCCTGAATGGTTTTCGGAAGTCCCTCACAGTGTTGGTTCTATCCGATTGCATGCTAAGCATGTTATTGCTCTTGATTGAGTTGAAGATCATGGTATGGGGCCCCTTTATTGGGGTACTTTTACCATATCCATTTATTGTTAGCCTGTAGGCCGCTAGTAGGGCCTCCGCCTCCACTGCTATATGCAGTGGGTGCAGCCCCAGTAGGACCTCCATGGCTGCGGTGGGCGTTGATCTCAATGCCCCCGTTATTCCTAGGCATGCAAGTCTTTGCAGCTTGCTAGCCTCGTTATACTTTCCCTTTTTCTGGTGGCGTGCCACCAGATCAGGGCCGAGTATGTCACTATGGGTACCACCACTCTAGTGTATAGCCACAGTACCATCCTCGGTTTTAGTCCCCAGGTTTTACCAATCATGCATCTACAGGCCCACAGAGCCCGTGTCGCTTTGATTGTTACGTTACGTATTTGAGAGGTGAAGGTCAGCCTGTTGTCCAAAATTAGACCCAGGTACTTGACCTCCTTAACCACATGTAGTTCTTTCCCCCACATTTTTAACGTTTTCACGTCTTGCAGTTTCCTGCGTCGCGTGAAAGCTACAACTGAGGTTTTTTCCGGATTTACCGATAATCCCTCTCGTGTACACCATCTCTCGACGGTTTTCAGGGCTCTTTGCATCATAGCTGATACAATTTCCCCGAATTTTCCAATCACTAAAATAGTGATGTCGTCGGCAAATCCTTGCGCGTGAACTCCTATCTGTTCCAGCTCCCACAGAAGGCTGTCCACCACCAGGCACCACAGTAGGGGTGAGAGAACCCCCCCCTGCGAACACCCGTGCGCGGCAGACACCTCCGCGGTCGCATGTCCCAGACTGGCACTAATTTCTCTTCCTCTTAGGGTGGCACTAATCCAACCAGTTATGGTTGGGTGTATTCCCCGTTTCCTAACGGCTTCCTCTATAGAGTCAAAGGAGGTATTATCAAACGCCCCCTCTATATCTAAGAAGGTGCCTAGAGCAATTTCTTGCTCCTCGAGAGCCTTCTCAATCCTGTGAGTAAGCTCATGTATACTTAGCTCACACGATTTGAATTTTAGCTTATTTTATCACTTATCACTTATCAATTTTTGCTAATGACCTTTTACTTAAAACCGAGATAAGAATCGCAAGGGAAATCTTGTGTATAAATGAAGAAAAACCTGAGGAAATTTGGAAAAATCTAAGAAAACAAAAATTTGGAAAAATCTAAGAAAACAAAAATTTGAAAAAATGTAGAAAATCTTAGGTAATCCGAGTAAATGTAAAAAATTCAAGGAATTATCCTACGGCATCTACAACACTCAAGCAGACCACAAAAATTTCAGAAAAGAAATAGTAGGTGAAGGTACTGAAAACTGAGACACATACAAATACTTCATTATTGGAGATACTGCATACGGCTTTACCATCGCTTCTGTTAGTGACTACCAAGCAACCATGGGACCATTGGGAAAATTTGGAGGACATCAAGAACTGCAAGCTTTTGTTGCCGGACATACCAAGGTATACGTAGAAGTACATTTATCCGACGGACTTCTGGTTTGTTATGGAAATTTCCTAATGTGCAAATCAAAATTTTCATTGCGGGAAATTTAGATCGTGGACATTATGATTTCTTGAAACTCTACGAAATAGTTGATTCTGATCAAGAAGAAGACGATTACCCATAACAAGTACAAAAACAGAAAGGATCGAGGAAAAACCGATGGTAAAAAAATTTGATATCCTGGAAAACAGCAAGAGACACCAACAAAGTACTTCAGTACACGTTCTCTAGCCAACCTTAATAAATTTTTGTTGAAAAATTTGCGCTCCAGATGGTTGACCTGGACGGGACGCAACAAATGGTTGCTGGAAAACAAACGGCGGAATACCTAACCGGCGCTCAAATAGCGGAGGCTATACGGAAGATCAATAAAGGCCTTGCAACTGAGCAATGTAGATTAATCTACAGACCGTTCAAAGTGCTACTGGCGAAACAATTTCAGCTAGTCAAGAAGACATACAAGAGACAAGAGCTGAAGCAAGTGGTGGACATTTTGAATCTGCAAAACTCAGCCTCACCAGATACAGTCAAAGTAACTTCCACCACATACTACTCAGAACAGCTGCAGAAAACCATTGATATGGTCCTGGAGACGATCAAATCTCCTGGGAGAGACAATCGAGACACTAACCATCGAAAACAATTTCCTGACGAAACAAATCAAGAAAACCACGGTGGAGGTGACAAAAAACAGAAAGCAGCTGCTACAAACCACTTATTAATGGAAAAAATTCAACAGCCAGAAGTTAAACTAGAGAAGGTGAAAGACTCTTTTTTAGGAAAAGGAAGAAAAGGAAGGTCGCGCATGCGACCGAACAAAGAAGGATCAATGACACTGAGAGAAAGAGGTACAACAAGCCATTATGAGCAAGCGATTTCAAAACAGTTATCCACACAAGATAATTGAACAAATCCAAATCAACACGCAAACCAACAAGAAAGAACGCCATTATAATAAGGGTAACTCCAGAAAACTATATGGAAAAAATGGGGGCGGTCAGATCACCAATGAAGGGAGATCATGGAGCCCCACTCATCAGCGCCATTAGGAGAACCCTCACTGGGGATATTCTGGTGGAGGTCCAGAAGAACCAACAATACCAAAAACTGACAAAAGCTCTCCACGAAAAAATAGTTTACACTTCGCATCGGCCAGAGGAAGATATATACAATACACGACATAGAGGAACTGGCTACAGCAGAAGAAGTAAAGACAGACTTTATGGATAAACTGTCCAAGATAAGAATCGGCCTAGTAAACTCATGCCGATTACACAAAGAACAGACAGAGAAGAGATGCCACAGATGCTGGAATCTGGCGCACACAAGGTCCACATGCACGTCAGTAGATAAGACAAAACACTGTCTAAAATGCGGACAATTCGGACACTTTGCAACAAAGAAAAAAGCTGTAACAAAGAAAAGTCCTTTTGCCTTTTCTCCAAAGAAGGACGTAGAACGACTAGGTACAGCTGCCTCGCAACAAATGAGCTGCGGGAGCGAGTAAAGCAGCTCTGTTTCAAAGAAAACAAAATAGCATGACACGAGATTCTTCAACGTCCACCAAGGCTAAAACCGAGGATGAACTGAGAAGACAAGAAAAGCAAAATCCATAGAAGGCTGAAGTATGACAGGCAGGAGGTGTGCGGAAAATGCGTTGCGATTCCACACCTTCACGGAGATACCTATCTGGGTGGTGTTTTTTGAAGATTTCCCCACTCCCAACGCACACAAAAAGGGCTACGTAAGGGCAAGGGAGCTAGTGTCAAGCTATGTAATATTTTATTTATTTTAAATAATTTTGTTATTTCAAAGAGTTTGATATTTATTAAATAAATATCGGTCTTATTTATTTTATACCAAATAATTTTTAAATAGTTTTGTTCACAGGAAGCACAAAATAATAGGAAAAAACTACGTTCCATCCAAGGAGCGAGGGGGGGGGTCCTGGTATAAACTACGTGAGGCTACATAAAGAGAGAGAGGGGTTCCAAAGAAGCCAAAATGGAACCTAAACCAATATTAATTACTTAATTACAATAAATTCAAATATTTAATTTATATATAATTATTGTAATTAATTTTAATTTAAAAAAATTTACATATTTATTTTATACATTTTTTGTTAATAAATAATTGGTAAATTAAAAATGACAAAGAAAATGGCTATTTTCAAAATATTTTTAAAGCTAAAAATGCAAATTTTCTGAGAAAAGTTACCATTAGTTAATATTAATTAATTAATTTTATTATTTACATTAAAAATATATTTCTTCTTCTTCAAGTACCATACACTATGCAGTACATAGGCAATCACTTGGCTAAAGCCAAGGTGACATACTAGGGAATTTATTTAATGGGGTGGTTTCTCGTTGCCTTCCCCATAGCCCACAGATATATTTTGGGCTTTAGATCACAGCAGTGTAATCGACGCGACCATGATTTAAACCGCGGTTGTCTGCTTTCCATTCGGCCGGTCGGTGTAGGTTTTACGTTATACCGCTGGTCTAAAAAAATATGTATTTAATAAAAAAAATAAAAAAAAAAACTTAAAAAGTATATTTAAATAAATGCATTGTAGATATATAGAGGGCCCTTCGGAACCCGATGGTTCTGTGGCCCGTGTTTTCTGAACACCGCATAACATCCCGTTGTTACACCGCTGTAAGAAAGGTGCCAACTTGACATTTTTGTCAATTGAAGATATGTATTTTAAATCTAAGTAAAGATTTAACAAATCCAGCACTTTTAAAATAAATCTCAGCACTCATCAGCACCTCGGAACCACTTTCGAATAAATTTTAAAAAATCAAAAAATTTCAAAGTAGATTGGTTGCGTCAAGTTGGCTTTTCTTCTGTTAAAAATCTTGATAACCCAGCATTTCCAAAATACATTTCTAAAATGGAGGAGCTAACTGTCAATTAACACTTATGGTGTTACAACCATAACAATGCACCAGTGGCGTAACAAGCAGGTGAGGGTCCCGTGTGTTAAGTTGTTAAATGGAGCTCTGCTTTTACAAAAAAAAAAAGAAATTTATATACAGGACTCGAAATTTTCATGCAATTCCAGTGATTTACAAAGAATTCCTTCCAAACAAGAGCGGATATAGAGACGAGTAACTACTCCCCCCTATTTAATTTTATTAAATATTTAAAAATATACATATATAGATGAGTTTTTTTATTTTTCAATTTTCTGAGATTCTCTAAATTTCTTAAAATATCTTACAATTTTCTGTAATTCCCCACTTCACAAGATTTTTTGGATATTTTTCTAAGATTTTCTAGAATTTTCTAGATTTTCTAAACTATCCTTTTTTTGTCTTTTCCATTTTCTGAGATTTCCTTTTTATCAAAATTTTCTAGAGTTTCCCAAGATTTTCCTGAAATTTCCATGAATATCTTGAGATTTTCTATATTTCTACAAATTTTCTAAAAATCTGTTTCTTGAGATGTCTTGGAAGCTTTTAGAATTTCTTGAGTTTTACATTCACTAGTACATACAATTTTTCCGGCGATTTCCCCTTAGTTTTGTACTAACAGGAAAACCGAAGGGGAAATCGTAATATACAAAAGTGTAAAGAACAAAGTAATATCAAAAATTTGATTTTGACAAAAAACATAAAAAACTGAGGGGGAGGTTTAACTTTAATTTGTTTTTTCAACAAATATAATTGCTGGTGCACTGCACTGGAAGGTATTCCATACCCCCCAGACCCCCGGTTTGAAATTTTTGTATGATTTACCATTAAATGAAAACTTTTTATTCTCTTAGAACAAATACATGTACATATCGTTTATGTACAAACAAAAAGTTTCATCTCATATTTATACAGCATATATGTATCCGTCGTGAAAACTCTCACCGGGGGGTCTGGGGGGTGTGGAACACCCCACAGAATATAGTAAAATTCCTGGTACGGAAGTCACAGGTTTAATAGCATGGCAATCATTTGAACATAATTGCTGGTGACCTGGGGGTATTCTATACCTCCTCAGACTTCAAATAGTATCTAGATGTGCACCTTCTATTTTTGAGATTTTTATTAAGATTGAAAAGGTCACAGTACAACTGGGGTACAAGTACAACACCGCACCCCGGTAGTTCCGCCCCTGCATTGCACTACAATGTAGCTTATATATAGACGTAATCTAATTAATATTCAAGTATTATGGAATATTTTAACTATTTAATAATTAAATATTCATTGGAATTTGCGATATTCACAGTCACTAATGGTGAAGTAGTTTTTCCAAAAAATATAGCCAGCTTGTAGAATAATTAACTTAGGGTCCTACTCAAATTTGGTCCTGGATCAGATAAGCATCAGTTCAAGTTGAAATATGCATAGCAATAAAAAACGAAAAACTTAATTAGGAATCTGCATAATATTCTTGAATTCAATTAATTTTTTAAGCGAATAAAAAAATCAGTGACAGGAAAACACTAAACTTAGGTACCCAAAACTTTTGTTCTTCTGACTTTAATGTATCCTGTTGAAACAATTACTCCCCAAACATATAAAGAAAAAATATTTGCTTCTCTATGTCGTGTCAGGTAGGGCTGGCCAGTTCCTGTGGAGATTGGTCGAGTCCATTGAGAAAAATCGCTTAGTGTGACGCTACTTCCGGTAGCGGACAGGTACACTTCCTCCCTTAGACTGGTACATTTAATTTATTTGTCAGTTATATAAGCATAATAATAATTTTTAATTGTCACTCATTAATTCATCTTAAAATTTTAATTAGTTAACAAAACCGAAGGCAACCAAACGTAAACAGAACGTACAGCCATAAAAAGGTTGTACAAGTCCAGCTCTGTAATTGATTCTCGAAATTCATCAGAAAAATAAATTTTTAGGACAAATTTAGTTGCTAATAAATTACAAATGTTTATTTTTGAAAAACAAGGCCGTATACAACAGCACCGCATTATAAAAACGGAAACAATGAGAAATTAAAATAATAATGAGGAATAATTTTTTAATTGTATTCTAAATGCAGAAAGCGTAACGTCCATAACTGGTCAGTTCATACATTATGCATGTATGTTATATCACTAGGCAATTACTTTATTAAAATTACTTTAAATCAAATTATAAGTTACTATCATTTAAAACAATTTATGTAATTAAATAATAATTACGCGGGGTACTTTACATTTTTGGAATAACACAATTTCTGTTGCAAAACCTCTGTAATCGAAAATCACTTATCCGAAAGCTCCACCATAATTTGGGGCGGTTCCCCACGGAAGATTGGAAGCGAGATTGTCCAATTTTTACGAATTTTAATTAACTCGGGAAGCTGATTTCTCCTAAGGTTACTGTCGTCTTATTTATTTTCTTTAATTTTTCCAAAAACCTGTTTACTTCATCCTTCCTATCTAACACGACTATCCATTTAAAGAAAATAATTTAAGATGCTATTTTGCACTTATCTACAATAATTTTTTCAAGTGTCGCTCCTTTTAAGTCACATGTGCATAAATAATGCAAGTAAAGGTGACACACATAATAAATTTGATAAATGCGAAATGTACGCTTACCACTTCATCTTTAACCTTACGTAAACGGATGAAAGAGCATTTCGTAACTGTAAAATTGACGCACAATTATTGGACTCTTTAATTACGAAACATTTTGAGAACCGCAGACCATATTACAGTGTATGCTGTAGGGGCGTTTGAATAGCGAGAGCCCGAGAGTGAAAATGATTGATCGAATAAGATGCAAGTGTGATCAGCGAAGCACTAATTTTCTCAGCTGTGCCGTTGAAAACAATAAGAAAATGAAATCACAGACATGGAATTTAAATATTTACACGCCAGTTACATCGATAGTGATGAGTAAGTACCACCCTTGAGTGCTCTACAGTGACCACACATTAAACTGTTAGTTAACAGAATAGTTTATATGCTGCGGATGGCCAGTGATCCGAACTACCCTCGACCCTGACCTACCCGAGGTGTTGACTTTACGCTAAAAACCACCCGTGTGTTTCCACATGAAAAGAGCAAATTGCTTCCTATTTCATTCTTCCTCTTTCCTTTTAAATATTTCTTTTCTTAAATTTAATTTGAAACTACTCTCAATTTTATTTTTTTTGCGAAAATTTTCAAAAATTCAGGATTTGAACCGCGGTCTTCCGCTTCCCATTCAGTTGGTGTAGGCTTTAATCCTGTAAGATATAAAAATATTTAAAATAAAACATGTTCGATTTTTTGATTTCTCTTAACGTTTACGAGTTATTATAGAAAAACTTAGATAAGGCATTTGGTCAGGGTACTCTACATCCAAAGTTAAATACCCACCATAAAGAGTTTAAAATCAATTGTCGATACATATTTAGATAAACCAACCAAGGACGGTGAATAATATTAGAGAGCCCGTCAAATTCAAATTTGAAAAAATGACAGAACAGTGACGGAACAATCACCTTAGCCAAACTTAAGGTAGATTTATATTTGTCTGACGTGATGTGATGTGACGCGTCAGAACGGTATCGGTTCCTAACATTTAGACGGAGGCGTTTATATTAGTGTGTTGTTATGTGCTGTGATGGCTTTTGTTGTGTCGCATCAGAAAAAACCACCAGAACGACGGACGTGGGCGACGTCGAGTTTTGTATTATGATGCGTCAGAGCCGCGAATATTTTGTTTTAATAACATTTAACCGTCAAGTTATAGGTTAAGTAAACTGCATTAATTCAAAATATGTAAGAAGGCGTCAGAACACGTCATATAAATGTAAACGTTAGCCATCATGTCAGATCACATCACATCACATCACATCAGACAAATATTTCTGCGCTTCGGAGGAGACATAAAGGTGTAGGTTTTCTTAAGATAATGATTAGCACTATCAAAAGTAAAATTCATATAGCAGTGTAATGTAAAATAAACCGCAGTTCAATCCTTGGTTCTCCGTTTATACTTCTGTGATCTAAAGTCCAAGCTCTATTTACGGGCTATGCACGTTTAGCAAGATTAGCACTTTACTAGAATATTATTCAAGTGCTTGCAAAACCTAGGGGTAAATATCTCGACAATTTTGTGTATACTTGTTTGGAATTCCCTTGGAAACCTCTAGAATTCCTTGGAAATCATAAAAAAATTTTAGCTTGGAACTAGTTTGGAAAAAATGGAAAAGTTCATAGCGGGCGAGGTATATTTAAAAAAAAATTTTTTTTGTAGATTTCGTTGGTTTTTGATGAGTCATAATAAGGGGATTAGATAGAACCGTTACCTTCCCTCCTTCCAAACATCTTTGGCGGGTAAACTTAGAAATAGAAATTCCAGAAAATTTTGTTATAGTTTAGGTAATCGAGAAAATCTTAGGAAAGCCAAGGAAATCTCAGAAAATTGAAAAAGCTAAAAATTAAAACTTATCTCGATTTGCTAGATGCTAGACGGTGGATCTCTTTTTTAGCGGTATACTATTAAACATTTAATTTCGTTTCCCGCTACTGGGTGATTCCCCGTTTTTCTATATTTTCAAAATAACGCAAAAAGTTGCTGCTAAGCTTGATGTGCCGACGGGCAATTAGAATTTTTTTTTAATATTTTTAAATAAATAAGTTTTTGAAATTCTAATTTTCTTTAGCCGAACGTTTTAATTTTTCTCACTTTTGCTCAAAAACAAACTATTTTCCAGCATTTTCTGACGAAATTGATATAATTATTCTGTCTTCTGTAGGTATTCTAGAAGAGTGGGATCCCCCGGTTTACACTTTTGACAGTTAGCTTTCAAAGTAACGCAAAAGTTGCGCCTAAATTTCTCTCACTTTTGCTTAAAAATTCAAATTTCCCGATTTTTTCTGGTGAAATTTGTAAAATTATAAAAATCCTATCTTCTCTGAGTATTCTAAAAGAGTGGAAATCCTGAGATATGTATTGGAGGGTGTTCCACACCCTGGAATGTGGATATCTCAGGATATCCACTCATTTAGCTTATTGGACAAATATTTTTAGTCCTAATCTTAGTTTAATACATTTTTCGTTGGTAAAAAAATCGACCAATCCAGTGTTTCTTTTTTCATCAAAAAATGGCACGCAGTAGCTGCAGCAACAAACTAGGGAGAAATCATCATAAAAGTCTGGTGTACTAGTGAAGAGAAATCTGAAAATATTCGAGGAAATTCCAGAAAATCTTCAAGAGTGTTAGAATTTCAAGATAATTTCAGGAAATTCTAGGACATTTTAGTAAATAGGAAATTCATAGAAATTTTGAGATTTTAAGAAATTCAAGAAAATCATGAGGAAAGGGAATATCAAAGCAAAATTTTCCTTCAGTTTTGTATATGAAGATTTCCAGTTGGTTTTCCAAAATTGAGGGGGAAATCTGGAGTAAAAGTAAAAGGATATCTACAGAAAACCGAAAAAATGTTAATAAGTTCTAGGATATTTTAAGAAATCTAGAAAAGCCAAGAAAATCTCAGAAAATTGAAAAAATAAAAAAACTCATCTATTATAGTATTTTTAAGATTTTCTAATTAACTTGTATTTCCTATTATTTAAGATTTCTTCAAATTTATTTTCAGTTGTCCTCAAGAGCTCAGATTCAAGAGAAATTCATAGGTGAGGTAAATGAGGCTAGGGAGGGTAAATTCATATTTTTTTGATAAGAGTTTAGATACATTTTATAAATTTTAACAAAATTTAGTAATTTTATTGGTTTCGATAAGTCATGGGAGAGGAGCAGGTACCCTGTGACCTCCCCCTGTTGGAAATCATTGGAATTCTTTGAGAATCATTGGAATTCCGAGTCCTGCGTACAAAATTATTTTGAGATATTTACCCCTTGTGCAGAACCAAAAGTGACACCCATATGACAGTGTAAAATTTGGTACATTAATGGTAATAATAAGACAAAGTCAAAAATTCGGAGAAACATGAATTATAAAATGCAATCATTCAAAGTTAATGATCCTGTCCGAATACAAACCAGTGGCGGCTCGTGGCTTTTTCATTTGGCTAATCATGAAGTACAGTGTAAAAGTATGATTTACATTAAAAGCGAACGCCACTACGCGGAAAAATATTAATCTAATACGAACAGTTGGTATCGAAAGTTGTGTTTCTGGTGTTCTATTTTGTGAATTTCCATTTCTACGCGGTTGTACGATAAAATAATTTAGAATCAAATTCAAAACCACACAATAAGCGTACGTTCCCCAGGGTTGATGATAACCACCATTAACTACTAAAAGCAGGGTTACAGGAATTTCCCAATCCGGATTAAGCAACCGTGGGGTCCAAATCAGTGACGGCGCCAGGGGTGGGCCAGGGTGGGCACGTGTCCACTCTGTTAATTGGAGTACCCAGTCATTTCTTCTCAACATTTCTTCGGATTTCATTCTGGATGGCCTCAAGATTTTCTTTCAACACAATTAAAATAGCAATAAAAAGTTGAATTCTTAAGATTTCCTTGAATTTCCTAGGTTTTCAAATGATCTATTTCCTTAGATTTTTGCGAATTTCTTTAGGTTTTTCTTTGCAGCAATTCTCTTCACGGTTTCAGGTGAAGAGAAACCTGAGAAAATTTTACAAAAGATAATGAAAATTCGGTGTACAAAAAAAGATTCCTACTACTGAACAGCGTTGATCACAAATCATGAACATCAATAGTTAGTTTTCAAAACCGGGGGTCTGGGGGGTATTCCATACCCCCCAGTATACCTTAATCTCTTGTTGCATTACTCATCTACGGTTTAATGTGTGTAATCGGAGTTATCCGTAATACAATCCTTGCGGTCCGTGTAGGTGCTAGACTGAGGATTCTGCTTTTGCGGTAGCCTCGCGTTATTTTTTTGATAAGTGTTGTAGAAGAAGTATCTATCTTTTGATAGTTTCCACAATCGAAAATTTACGGTTTTACTTTTTTGAAAATTTTATTAGTAAAATTAACAGTTCAGAATTTCAGGGGAAGCTAGGCATCCATTGTCTCCTCTTGTAACAAATTTTAGTAATTTGATTTATTTTCTAAGTACGTCCCTGCCTAGAATTTGATTTGGGTGGAGTTGAGTTTGCGTTTTAGAACGCAAGAGGGACTTTTTGAGTGGGAGTTTAGAAAGTGAGTTTTTCGTCTCATCAAAAAGATTTGCGTTTTCCTGTAAACTTTGGAGAGATGCCTTTTTCATTTTTGTTATGACATTGTGATTTGCGGTTTATTCGATTTTTCATCTTTTTGTATCTTGGTAAATCGTATTTGCCGCACAGATCTGTTGAGATCAGTTTCTTTTTGATAATCGTCGCAGTCATCTGGAAAATATTTCGATATTTTTGTTATATCAGGTTTTGTTGTTAAATTATTTTCAATAATTTTAAATACCGCAACTTTATTTTACGCGAATGCATTTGGTCGAGCATATGTATCGAGTATTGCACTCAAGAATGGGGACTAGTCGGGAGTTTTTGCGAGTATTGCACTCAAGAATCAGGACTAATATTTTCCCAACAGTGACGCGCATGAACGGATTAACGAGATTCCACTGGAGTAGATTTTTAAATTGCAATAACTCCAAAACGGCGCTAGATATCAAAAAACTGAACAAAAAATTTACCCCTGTTACAGTAAACCTCCAGCGATTTGTCGTAAGAAGCCATATGCAAAATTTCAGATCAATAGCGCGCAGTAATGGCGCAAAAAAAAATACTATTACTTTATAAGTATATTTATAAAGTATATTTAGGAGCATTACTTTACTCCTGGAATTGTGAAAACAAGTTTTTCTCCAAACGTCACGAAAGTCAGCTGTTTCATTATCGATTTTAAACACGAAAGTCAAACGTTGCCTTACTGACATACATAAAACCACGTGGCGTAGAGTTTTTTCGAAAGTAAAACTGTCGGCGACAGGAAAAAAAATAACTAAAAATGTGACATTTTTTAATAAAATTGAGTAATTTTGGTATCTACCTTTTCTAAAAGTTATTTTAAGTTTATTTACCATTTCAAATATAAAATTTTAGAGCGTAATTTAAAAATAAATAGATGTAAACTTTGACGTTGACATTTAAATCCTTAAAAATACCAACTTAAAATTTTATTTTGAACCAAATAAATAAAAATTTTGATCTTTTAACCTAAAAATTTTAATAAATGTCACAATTGAAGTTGACAGTTGCGAATTCAATTTAAAAATTACCAACATAAATTGAAAATAGTTGACAGATTAAATTAAAATGTCACTTTACTTTTGTTTTTTTATTACAATTTGATTAAATTAAAACTGGTTGACTGATTACATTATCTACCTTTCGAATTTTTTGCGCGCGATCGATCTGAATATTTGCATATGCCTTCTTACCGATAATTCACGGAGGGTACTAAGCGAGGGGTAAAAATTTTTTACTCAGTTTTTTGATATCTAGCGCCGTTCACGAGTTATTGCTAAATTTGAAATTTGTTCGTTCGGAGAAAAAGTAACATGTTTTATACGGATGGAAAGGTAACTATTCCTGCCACGCAAGTTTTCCATTCGCTCGGCTCGTTTCACTCACCTCGCAAATGAAAAAACTCGCTAGGCAGGAAAAGTTAAGCTTTCCATCCTAATAAAACAATATACTATTTTAAGAGCATAATCTCACCTTTTTTGCCATCCCTGAGCCTTTTCGTGCCATACTCGTGGAAAGAGTGCCGGGCTGTAGACGGAAAAATTGCCCGGGTATTTTCCCACCTGCCCGGGACTGTTACCTACGATAATAATTTATCTTCGCTCGCGAATTTAATCTAACATAAGTGAAATATTTAATTTTAATAATTAAATTATTTTAAACTTTTGTTGTGAACTACTTGTCCTTTTTTATGTTTCTCCAATAGGATAATATTAAGGCAAGTAGGCACGATCTTTCTTTCACCAGTTGTGGCTGTTGATTTTATTGGCAGCAAACTTCTTGCAGAGATTTTTATTTTGGTTATCTGTCACCTTTTTCTTTCGGAACTTATAATCCTCGCTTCCGCACCATATCAGCTAGATTAACATCTTGGGCATCTACAGTAAATAATAGCTGGTTGATTTATTCCCAGAGTGTAGAGAAAAATTCTGGATCCCCAACAAGGGGAAGTAGTAGAACTGTTTGTTTCCTCAATCTTACAGCTAAAGCACTTCAGAAAGGTTAATTTAAAAGCAGAGAACTCACAAAATATTTATTAATCAATCAAGTTTCTTTTCATCAAAATAGGTGTTAAGAATCAAACCAATTGTCCGTTGAAATTTATGGCTCAAATAAAAACATAGAAATAAATAATGTTTAAATTTTTATATCCACATGGGCGAGCAAAATAATAAAACTGGGGGAGTGACGGAGTAATGAAATTTTGATTTCAGCAAAAATATTATTTCATCCTAATATTAAATTAATTATCAAACAAATCAAGTTACAAAATAAGCCATAAATCAGCCATCCAAGCAGTGGCGTTTCGTGAATTTCTGCTACCAGGGGAAAACCTTAAATTTGCGGCCCCCCCAATTTTTGCAAAATAAATTTTTTTAAAAATTAATTTATTAATTGATATTAATTTATTATTAAAATCAATTTATTATAATTAAAATAATTAAATTACAATTTTATTCTGCGTAAGGGTTACCGCGATTTACCAACCCTTTATTTCCAAAATAGAATAAAGAAATAATAGTTGATATATTGGTCATAAAAATCTACAAAGTAGATATAAAAAATTTTAAATAAAAAAAATAATAAAAAAATTTAAAGGACAATGGCAGTCAAAGCCGTCTTTAGAATCAATGACGATTGAAATAATAACATGAAAATAATTATTAAATTCAAAAAACTCTTATTTTTAGCTACTTCACGGCATCCAGGTTCGATTCCAGTCGAAATATCAACTTTGCTTACTTACCTTTCAACCAATGTGTGCTTCAATGTCTTCTTTTAAACATATTTTTTATTCTTTGCCTCAAGCTTAGGAATTCAGCCCCGGTCTGTTTGGTTCCATAGGATTAAAAACAAAATTGGAAAACAAGTGTTTGATTAGGCACACCTGCAATAATTTAAAATGGAATTGTTTCTCACACCTAACCTCTTTGGGTAATGGTTTTAAAAGGAGTAATGATATGCACCACTACCTGTTAAATGTTAAACACAGCGGAACAATTAGGGGTAAATATTTTAACGTTCTTTTCATCCTGTAGCAAAATTATAAAAAATTTTAATATTTCGGATTAACATTTGAATCGACTGACGTCAGGATTATAATAAATTATAAAAATGGTGGGGTACAGAATTATCACTGGTACTTATATTTTCATTATACTTCCTTTATAATAAACAAAATGGCCACAAAACAGGAAATTATTAAATGTTTACTTATTAAGTGCTAAAAATTACATAATAAAAAAATATTTTGTAATATATTTTTCTAGCAAAATTACTATCTACTCATACAGTAATTTATTTAATATATCGCCACCATTGTTGAAGAAGCTTTTACAAATAAACACAAAAAAATCTGTACTTTTTGAATTAAACGGCCATAAAAGCCTTGAAATTAATATACAGGATGTGGCTCATTTTGAAATATTAAGAACCTCAACAAATGAATAGAATGAGTCAAACTTTTGTTGACTTGCTATCCTTGTGTAACAATTTAGGTTAATTTGAATGCCTAAAAATTGAGTCACCTCCTTAAGATAATGGTGAAATCTTCTCGGTTTTAACCGACAAATCCCTATTGGTTGCAGTCGTCCTCTGGAAGCGAATCTTATAATTTGTAAATTAATAATTAGTTGTTGCTTCATATTATGAACCTTGTGTTTTCCCCACAAAATCCAAGCTCAGGAAGCGTAAAAATTTAAATAACGTTAAGTATTTTGCTAATTAGAAGCGTGTTCGTTCTGGCGTGTGTTAACAATTATTATGATAACTTTTATAAAAAGAATTTGTTTAATAATTAGAAGCGTGTATTTAAATGTTAGATTGGAATTAAAGATAACCCTGTATAAGATTCCAAATTTTTGACTAAATTAAATTTAAGTAGATTTTTTTGCCGTTTCCTTTGTGCTTTTACATTTACAGGAATGTTTTGAATGAGCCACAGGTACCATCATGAATGAGTTGACAAGAGTAATTGAGAAAAAATAATGTGGCGGAAGTAATCTAGTCTTCTTTAAATGTAGAATAATGCTAAGGTGTGGGGCTCGTGCTGAGTAAATCTTGGTTGAAGAGGAATATGGTAAGCCACCCGTGCAATATTTTGGTTCGCTCTGCAGCACCCGTTACTTACAGGAGGCCGATGACTTAGTAATATGTTATAACTTACATAATAATTTTTAATGCTATGTATTTATCAATACTTAAAGTACAAAAATACTAACCATAGGTTATAACTACATCCGGTACAATTTTCAAACAGCGCGGCGTGCGATACCAAAATATATATTTTTTTATTTCCAGAATTTCTATTTTATTTGCACCAAGAGCTTACTTCTAAAACAGACTTAATTATGAATTCTCATCAAATTGAATTAAATACAAATTTTAAAAGTTTATTTAATTTAAATGGTCGTTAACGTCTTAAATGACGTTGATGCACTCGGCCCCTAAGAAAGGACAACTTTAAACAAATGAAGTAGATTAATCAATGTTTAGTTGGCATATTGCTTTGATATACTTCGAAAACATAATTAGCACCTAAGGATATTGATACATATAATTGATAGATTCCTGATAAATCACAACAAAAGGAAACTGTATATGATGGAATATTAAGCAAATGGGATCGAAAACAATTTGAACAATTTTCTAAGCTATTATCAGCTGCTATTATTCAAATGCGTTCACAGTGAATATTTTCTTTTAGATGCTTCATTTTGGATGAACTCCTTTGCACAATTACAATTTTGCTATGTAACCAAGATTACTAACGAGGGAAACGTAATAATTAATTATTAACGGATGGTTTCTCTATATCTTCTTCACAGTCTACAGATCAATGCTGGATTTTAATTTTCAGCAAACTATAATATACTGAAACTTAAATAAATTTGACGTAACGAATTTAGAAAAAAATAACTTATTTTCTTCTTTTGAATTCACTTTTATAAAGGTTTTAACTGGAAAAAAATATTTCGTATAGAGCAAATACTATTTATTTATTAAATTGGTACAAATTACAATTATATTTTATTACAATACAATAATTACAATTACAATAAATCACAATTTATTTAAATTAAAGTGTGGTATGACTGTGATTAGAAAATTTAAATGTTATATAAACAAACACTGATTGCAGGTTTAATATTTTTTTTATAAATATTCTCCTAATATAATAAATAATATAATATGAATAATATATAAATATAGACAAACTTTAAAAAATATTTTTCTTTATTAATTGATGACATGTTTCGTTTCATTTTTACACATTACCAAGTCCGCTAAAATTTGATAATAATAATTAGTGAAATAATTTTGAAAAAAAAACAAATATCAATAAATAAAATATTGTGAACTTTGCATATTTTGACCTTGTCTTGTAGTTAAACAATAGAATTTTAATATTATAATTTTGCAAAATGTGTATCATTTTGAGTTTTCCCATATCTTGACAAAAATTATATAAATGCTCCTCATGGAGTATTTTAGTTTAAAAGATTATATACAACATTTAACGTCGGCGAAACGGCGACGGCGAAATGCTGACGGTAAAATGGCGACAGAAATATTTAGTTGACGATATTAGTATATAATAATATTAAAAATTTCAATATGACAAGTTAATTCAAACAATAAAATTATATTTTTTATTTTTTCTAATTAAATTATATTTTTATATATATATTTGAGCTTTCAATAATTAAATTTATTTATTATATTTTTAATATTATTAATTCTCACAAGTTAAAGTTTTATATTCAGACTAGCTGGAAAGCCTGTCCGCGGACGGGCAGCTAGACGGTGGATCTCTTTTTTAGCAATATAATATTGAAACATTTAATTTCGTTTTCCACTACTGTGGGATTCCCCGTTTTCCCATATTTTCAAAGTAACACAAAAAGTTGCTGCTAAACTAATTTTTTTATAATAATATAAAAATAAATAAGTTCCTCAAATTCTAATTTTCTTTAGGTGAACGTTTTAATTTCCCTCACTTTTGCTCAAAAACAAAAAATTTCACAGCATTTTCTGACAAAATTTGTATAATTATGCTGTCTTCTGTAAGATTCCTAGAAGAGTGGGAATTTTATTATATGTATTGCGTATTGGAGGCTGTTAACTTTCCAAGTAACGCAAAAGTTGCTGCTAAACTCTGTGAGCGGTAAGCACTTAAATAAATGTTTTTCCAAGTTTCAATATTCTCTAGCCAAAGGTTTACATTTTCTTCACCGTTTTTTTAAATTCAAATGTCCCGCTTTTTCCTGGCGAAATTTGAAAAATTATAAATTCTCTACCCAGAAATTTTTTGGTGCTATGAAGTAAATTTTACTAAATTTGAAGTAAATTTGACTAAATTTGATATAAAATTTACTCTAATTGATGTTTACTTCAATTATTTGAATTACTTCAAAATTATTGCGAGGATTTCTTCTTCTCTGTGTATCTTCTCCAAGTATTCTAAAAGAGTAGAAATCCTGCGACATGTACTGGAGGGTGTTCCACACCCCCCAGACCCCCCGGTTTACAATTGTGACGTTATATTTTTATAATTAACTTTCAAAGTAACACAGAAAGTTGCTGCTAAACTCTGTGAGCAGTAAAGTAATTAAATAAATACATACAGAGAAATATTTTTGGTGTTTTGAAGTAATTTTTACTATAATTGAATCAGTCTTACACCATTTTAAAGTAAATTTTACTAAATTTTAAGTAAATTTTACTAAATTTGCAGTAAATTTTACTAAATTATTACTGGCCCTTCTTAGGGCCAAAAATACATCTAAATTGGAGTTTATATTATATTCAATATAAATATCCTTGTAATACGACAGATCTTTAAAAGGCATGGTTCTAGAAAAGCAGGATTCTCTGTTTTTAAGTAAAATGCGGCTATAATTAATGAAATCCAATTTAAAATAAAACTATTCTACTAAACTGTTCAAATTGTAGCACTTAACTGTAGAGTTTTATAAAAAGGTGCTATTTTACTAAATTTTAAGTAAATTTTACTAAATTTGAAGTAAATTTTACTAAATTTGATATATAATTTACTCTAATTGATGTAATATTTACCGCAAAATTATTGCGAGACTTTTTTTGTGTGTATCATCTCCAAGTATTCTAAAAGAGTGGAAATCCTGCGATATGTACTGGAGGGTGTTCCACACCGCCCAGACCCCCCGGTTTACAATTGTGACGTTATATTTTTATAATTAACTTTCAAAGTAACACAGAAAGTTGCTGCTAAGCTCGGTGAGCAGTAAAGTAATTAAATAAATACACACAAAGAAAAGTTTTCGTTGTTTTGAAGTAATTTTTACTATAATTAAAGTTCAAATTAGCCTCACACCAATTTTGAAGTAAATTTTACTAAATTTAATTTTTACTATATTTGATATAAAATTTACTCTAATTGATATAATATTTACTTCAAAATTATTGCGAGGATTGTTTTTTTTCTGTTTTAATTTTTTCTAACCGATGGTTAAATTCTCCTTACTTTTGCTTAAAACTTTAAATTTCGCGGTTTGGATTAATATTGGACCAATATTTTTAGTCCTAGCCTCCTAACTTTACTTTAACATATTTTTTGGTTGGTAAAAAAAATTTACCAATCAGAGTGTTTCTTTTTTCACTAAAACATGGCTGGAGCAGCATGAGCAACGTGCTGGGATTTTATAGATTAGGATATTAGTAATAATTTGATATTATGAAAAGAGAAAAAACAGATGAACGCTGCCATTCCATAGCTGAATATTAAATTTTTATCTCTGAACAATCACCAAAAAAATGATGTCCTGTCTCCAGTGCCGGATCAAGTTATTTCAGCGCCGGGTGCAGATTAGGTAAATGGCTCATTTAATATGAGCAAGTATATTATTGTATAGAATATTCGCGATTTACCTTATCCCCGTTGGTGGCGCTCACGACGCTACCAAATATCAAGAACATGGCGGCTCTATTAGGCACAATTTTGATGTTGTTTGCAGTTTAATTATTCTGAATTATTTTATAATAAAACCGCGGTGAAATGATAATTCACAAAATAAAATACCCAAAGAAGGCAAACGTTTGGTTTTAAACAAAACTTTCTATACCAACTATACGTATTAGATTAACTTAATATCGTTCGTTTAATGTAAATCGCGAATAATAATCAAAGAAAACCAAAATAATTCATTATTTGGTGATGTTTTGAAGATAATGAGTGAGGTTAGAAGCTGGAATATGTAGAAAATAAATGAAAATTTAATTTCAGGGGACAAATTCTCTCCCAAATCAACTTTCTCCTACAAATATTCACTCTTCACTTCTCTAAAATAATCGTTTTCATCTCTCTAAATTATTGAAAAGTGATAAAAATAGATGGGGAGGGATGGGGGAAAAACGGTGGTCATTTTCGGATTCAGAAGGTTATTAAATAACCTACTTATGTAAGAAAATGTAAAAAAAAATAAATAAAAATTGCAATTTTTTGGAGAAAAGACTTTATTAATATTTCTAGGTAAAAATTTTACATAAGAATCAGCAGAAATGGTATCAGGGCTCGAAAAAAAAAACCATTTTTATTTGCAGGCTAGGGGACGTCCATTAATTACGTGAAGTGTTTAGGAGGGGGAAGGATAGAGCCAAATCTCACCCAATCTCATGGGGGGAGAGGGGGGTCTCGACAAATATGTGTAAAATTTTGTGCAAGAAACTGTAAAATTGCGAGAGAAGTTAGAAGTTAGTCTGATATCTCACCGGGCGGGTAGGGGAGCGAAAAATCACCAAAATCGCTTCGGGTAATTAATGGACCCCTTCTTACTTATTTTACTTTACCAATTAAATAGCGTTTTGGGAGTTATTGATTTGATAATTGAACCCGCGGTTCAGATATTTCTTTTATACAAAATTTGAAATTTTATAGAAAATTGCACCCATGGTTTATCCGGCCCAGCCTGTTTCGGTGTTTTGGGGAAGGCTTCTTAGTTTTTGAGTTAGTAAATTTGAAAGTTAGGTAGCGATTTACTTTTTCCACTTTTTCAGTTTTTGTACATAGGATATGAAAACTATCAAGTTCTACAAGAACAAAATTATTTATTCTTACGAATTACTAGTCTCAAACTCTACAACTACACTAACTCAACAACTTGTAAGAATTGGTAACAGTACAGTAATTGTATACAGCATTTAACGCTGGCGAAACGGCGACGGCGAAATGCTGACGGCAAATACCTTATTTTCGAAATTTTAAACCTGAGCAATTTCAACATTTAACAAAATCCCAAGACACTGCATCATTTTTTAACTTCTAGAATCATCAAAAAGTTTTTATTTTGTTTGCCGATATACTGGATGTAGTTAGCTCCTGTAAGTTAGAATGCTCACTAAAAGTTGATAAAATTGTCTCTTGAAATTTGTAAACTTGTAATAAAAAATTCTTTCTTCTCTTGCGGGGAAATAGAATTTTTTCTACACGCTGGAAAAGAAGAACCAGCTTTAAATGTGGCGGAAGCGATGGTGTGGCTTCACTTGAAGACTTGAAGCCTGTCTCCAAACGTTCCAAATCGTAAACTTTTCCTCAAATCAAAATCTCGCCGGCGAACGACTAATATAGGCTGGGGCGTACTCAGAAAAACAAAACAAATTACTACGCATGACATGGCCTATTCACTCGAACGCTTCTTTACTATTTAGAATACTTCTGCTTATCTTTCTGTTTAAGCTTTATTTACCCTACCTTTGCCCATAGAGGAAGCCGAATCTGGAACCGAAATTTAGGTAGGTTTAGGTAGGTTCACGAACCGGAAGCATGTAAATACGTATATAAACGCTGCTATAGAAATTCAATGTTTGAACTTCATCCGTCTGCGTTCAGTAAGTGCGGCGTGCGTTTTACATAAAACCGACCTTTACACCCACAAAACCCTAAATCACAGTCGTTATTCTTTGAACCCTGAATCGGTTTTTGGAATTGAAATGCCCCCGGCCTCACTGTAATTATTTATTCTATATTTTCACTTTATTAATAATATGAAAATAAGAATTATGACAAATGAGCAACAGCTTTCAGGTACGTCTTTACATCGATTTGACTTAATCTACCTACTGCTTTTCCAATTTTTATATTCAATTCTTGCTTTCTGAGCTGAGGTCAGTACCTAATCGCAAAGATCAACTGTCCCGAAGGCCAATTGCTGTGAAGCCAATAGTCCCGAAGGTCAATTCCCACAAGGGCCAGTTGTCTCAGGGCTAACTGTCCGGTTACCGCAGCAAATAACAGACCGATACCCGTTCTGAAGTATTTATATAACAGACCTTTGTTAGGGCCAAAAATACATCTAAATCGGAGTTTATATTATATTCAATAAAAAAAAATTCCTGTAATACAACAGATCTTTAAAAGGCATGGGTCTAGAAAAGCAGGATTCTCTGTTTTTAAGTAAAATCCGGCTATAATTAATAAAATCCAATTTAAAATAAAATTATTCTACAAAACTGTTCAAATTGTATAAAGAAGAAAAAAGTTATTTGTTAAAAAAAATTAATTAAGAATAAAAATTGGAAATCAACCTCTAACTTGGAAAAAAACATAGCAATATATTAAAATTTAGAAATGAATTACGATTTATTGATGGGTTTAACCTGACTACTATTGTACTTATAAGAAGGCATTCAAAGGAAGTTCATTGCTAGAATTATATAAGTTCTCTTTATCTTAAACTATAAAGTAAACTTAAAATTAAAATTATAAAATTGGCTGCAACAGCCATAATATTAATTTAACTTGAATTACTCAGAGATTTTCTACGGTTGAGGGGACATCCTATAAATACTGATATTTCCATCAGGCTAAGAAAAGCTTGATAAATGAAAACACCTGAACCGACTACAATATTTTCCAATTTAAAATTTCCAAAAACGAAAATGCTGAATAGCAGCCCAGCGGGACAGTTTCGATTTCTGGATGGCACATTGCGTTGATTTGAACTGGAACCAAATTTTTCAACTTGGGTAAATGGCCATCAACTAGCAAATGTTGAAAGGTAGATACTTCTAATATATTAAATTAATGAGCTTGTCAAGTTTATTGACACCATAAACAACGAGAGTCACCAACTCTGGTGTAAAAATGGAGCTAAAACTTATACGAGCAATAATTTTAAAGGGACATAAATGCTCCCGTTCATTGGGACATATTTTAGCCAAAATTGTTATTATAATCGCTTAAAATTTAACAATTACTCCCGCGTGTATTAACCAACCAATATGCATCATTAAAGCTACAGAATCTTTATGAGTCTGCAAGAGGTAGATATATAAACTTTTACTGTCCCGAAGTTGTGTTTAACCACCGCAACGAGCAGCCTCCGGAACCGAATACCACGCACATCCTGTAGCACGTGCCATCTTCCTATACCACACATTACAACTTAACAATTTATTTCCTCATCTAAAAAAATTTTTTTTTTTCAAAAAAATGTTCGTGGCCTGTCCTCGTAGAACCGAAGTTGTAGAAACTGCATTATTTAAAAATCATGATGCAAACTCTGTTTAAATTAATTTGCTTTTTGTTGTGCTGATGTCAACTATTGTTCTTTGTAGGAAATAACTATATTGTTTAATACGATAATCTCTATGACGAACAATAGTTATAAATAAATTGACTTTTAATTGAGGTTGTTCATAAAAGCATATTTGCAAAAATATCGACACCGAAAGATTTAAAGAAATGTTGTTAACGCCAAACCAATTGTTACACATCTCAAAGAGCTACTAAAATTTTGGATTAAAAATTAAGTAATTAATTTTCCAATGAATTACCACACTCACTGCAGGGCAATTTATTGCTAAGAAGAAAGAAAAATTATTATTAGAAAATAATCAGGAAATTAACATTCGAACGCAAATTGGATTCAGTTTTATTTTTTATAATAAGAACATTCGCTGTTACTTAATTTGTATATTAAATTTGTTTAATTATCGTAACAAACTAATGAAAAAATTTTAATTATCATGGATAAATGTAGATTTTTACGTATTTCCGTATATTTTTACGAAAAGTCACGCAACTATGAAAAAGTAATTTTGTTACGGTACAATTTTAATAACAAATTCTTTTGCATTTTACCAAAGCCCGCGAATAAATCGAAATAAGTATTTTCCTTTTTGTCTTATTTATATACCGGGGTGGTTCAAATAAAAGAAGCAAAATCTAAATTTTTGAAGAATTTGTATTATGTATGTGTATAAATATTAATAGATTTAAAAATAAATAACATAAAATGTTGTTTAAACAATGTACATATATCCAATTTAAAAAGAAAACATCATTGTTAGAAATTATAATGCACTTTATGTTTAGCATTACACATGTGTGGAAAGCGTATAATTTTTTATTGTAAAGTTTTCTTATTAATTACTTTAAAATTTTATAATTTTAAATTATAGCTTTCTAGTCAAGCACTTTGTAATATTTAAAATATTTTTATTCGTAAAAAAAGTCTAATTAGAATAAATTGTCAATATGCACCCCCTCAACTTCAGCAATTTTTAGTGTATTTTGAATTTTGGTGACAACTTTTCCTACGCCACATATTACTCAACTGAATGGTATATTCAGCAAACGTTAGAATGTTGACTTGATTTTAAATGTTAAATATGTAAGGGGGGGGGGGGTGAAAATATAAATTGGTAGATTACTTTGATTTTATTAGGTTCATAATTACTTCTCTTTTCTTTTTATGATATTTATTAAATATAACCCCAAGATGTCATATGTGGGTTTGTATATTTTATAGTCTACTTTTGTTTACTACTGCTCTAGCTTTGCAAAATTGTCTTTTAATTTTAATAGTTTTATTTGTTGTTATTTATAAACGTCCGCCATTATATTGCAGTTTTCATATTTCGTAAAATAATATCCGAATGTGATTAAAACCTCACTGCTACAAATCAACTAAGTTCTCAGAAACTGTTGAGTTAGATCTCAAAAGTTAGCTGACGCATATAATTCCATCAATAGTTAAGCAAATGACCAGATGCGAGATTTTCGTTAATTATCTCGAAAGGTTGATAACTGAATAACCCGTGAAGAAAGAGCAAATGGGCACTGGAGGGCATTCCATGCCCCCCAGACCCCCCGGATTGTTCCTACGTTTTGCCTATTTAAAAGTTTCTGTTACTATAGCATGGAATGTCCTCCAGTACAATCTAAGATTTTCTATGGTATTCCCGAATTTCTTATTATTTAAGAGTTCCAAGAATTGGATTGTTGTGTGCGTTTTTGTAGGTTGCTCTTTAATTTCATAAAATGAAAGTGTAAATCTGGGGTGTCTGGGGGCGTGGAACGCCCTCCAGTGCATCCTTTGTTAAATATCTCAATGGTAAATATCTCGAAATGTTAGTAACTGAATAACCCGAATATATTCTTATAAAGAATAAAAAACACTATAATCTACATAACTGATGCATATCTGCGCAAGGATATATATTAGGGATGAAATTACCTGGGGCATATAATCACTAAACCTCTAAACCTCTTTTAAGTCTTCGTATTTTATTGTTTATGATTAGTTTCACTGCTAGGGAATTCGGGTGAGCACTAGGTTTATCAAAGTAATTTGAACTGTATCTTTCTATCTCTTCCTCCACCGACTTCATCTGAACATTGCGTTGTATAATGATGTTGAGTACCTACATACCACGAAACCTCAACAATCATCCTCAGCATTTTTGATTGAAATCTTTGGATTACTTTGATATTTGAAATAGAAGGTGAACCCCAATAATTTGATTTTAGTTTTAAGATGACAGAGCCCCTTACTACAGTATCTAGTTGGAAAGGAAATAACGTTAATATGTTAACAAAAACTAGTACAAATAATACAATTTATGCGTGCGTGGGAACGTGTGCGCATGACGTGTGCCAGTGGCGGCGGAGCCTCTCCGAAACTTTCTCGGAGCCCTGGAGCTCCGTGGAGCACACTTTGAGAAACGCTGCTCTAGACAAACCACAAGAGTTAAAAATAGCTGATATGGATTCGTTGACGGACGAAGAGGAACTTCAACGATGCGTTTAGAAGTCTTGCGGTGGTAATCAGATGCGACGGTGATACTCGCTTTTGCGACAGTTCTTAGGCTTCTATACATCTTCTTTTTTCATAGATTAAATTATTTGGGCTGTATTTTATTAGAATTTTTAATGCGTTAATCTTTTAAATAGGTAGATACCAACGGCAAAAATTTTTTTTTTGAATTATGCGGACAGACACGGAGCCAGATCATAAGGCTTCTTCCTATACGTTGTATAGAAGCCTAAAAGTTCCAAAACAAAACAAGGCTGGAAGTGGAAGCGGGAACCAGTGGCCGGAGAAATTATTCAGGTGCTTTAGATGCTAGGGTGTAAATCATCAAACGTCATTTTTCTTTCGCCTGCATCAGGGAAACATTCTGTATGTATTGCAAGGGGCCATACCATCCGACTGGCAGCAGACCCGTCAGGAAAATATTCTAACTAATATTGATTTTCAATATTGCACCAATATTACGAATAAATATTGCGGCAATATTAGAAATCAATATTGCACCAATATTGCGCCAATATTTGTGCTACATGGGTAGAACCATATTGGTGTAAGAGGAATACATTTCTGTAAACCAGATTTCCATTTGTGAGATTTCCCAAAAGTTCTATAGGATTTTCTCAATTTTCCTTGTGTTTGAATAACTAGTGAGAATTTTCTCTCCAAGAAAAAATAAGGAAATCCAGAAAATCTGAAGAAATCCGAGAAAATTAGGAAATTTTAGGAATATTCTTTTGCTTTACGTTTTCGAGAAGAAAAAATCTGATGGACACCCCATAACTTCCTTGTAATTTTTATCATGATTGTACAAGAATTTCGTTAATCTATTTGTGCGCGTCATGAATTACGACTTTTGGCACGAACAATCTCAACCAAAAATAGGAGGTGCACAACTAGATGTTATAAGTGTCTGGGGGGGTATGGAATACCCCCCAGTGCACGCCTTGAATTTATTTCTAAATTGCTACGCCCAACACAACAAACTAGACTACATCATCTACTCAACTTTAAAATTTGCTTAAAAATCGGCTCTGCTGATCTAATTTAAAATTCTCAACAGTCAAAGAGCTTTTTACTTCCTTGTAAAACAAGAAAGTATTGTAATCCCGATTTTTTTCGGTTTCCAGATTTTGATGGAAATATCCGTTTTGACCTTCCGTGAATCCATTTTGACTATTTTCGTTGTGACGTCTGTACGTACGTACGGACGTCTGTATGTCGCATAACTCAAATACGGTAGGTCGTAGAAAGTTGAAATTTTGGATTTGATTGTCCGTTGCGATTGTCCTGATGCGCATAAATAGATTAACGAGATTCTTGTACAATCATTATAAAAATTACAAGGAAGTTATGTGGTGTTTACATCAGATTTTTTTTACCGTTTTATCCCATCACTACCTCCCGGATTCAATCAATGCCAGAACCTGAGAAGTTCATTTTACTTCATTAGCCTTATCCCGCTTATCTTCGATTCAGTGAAGAGAAATTTGAGAAAATCTGAAAAAATCAAGGAAAATCACATAAATGGAAATCTGTTATACAAAAACTTCAATTGCGACTTATAATTGTTACTTATAAAGTAACAGTTTATTCTTTAGTGATAACTGAGATTTTTTCCCCATAAGCCAGTACATCTTAGTCAACCCACAGCCTAGCTGTTTTCTCTTCAGGTGAATATCAAGATATTTGGCATCTTTACTCTGTGATAATTGGAAAATTATTATTTAAGAAAACGGACGGACACGTTTCTTTTCCCATTAGTTTTTCATTATTTTAGCTACAGTGACTTTATAAGGACAGTGGCAACACAAACCCCTAAATCGGCCCAGGATGTTGCAAAATCCCCGAATTCGGCACAGGATGTTGCAAATTCGATCAAAAAATAAATGCTTTGGATTGGCATATTCTTTAAATTAAAAGAAATTCCATTTCTTATGTTAATAAAATGCACTAATCAACTTAAAAAAATTATTTTATTCTGTCGTAATCCATAAATTAACAAAACCAATGTAGCTAATCAAAAATCGGATATCACTTGTCGCCACTGTTTTTATAAAGTCACTGTAATTTTAGCTATGTATGGATTTTGTTAAGATGATTTTGTAACATTTCCGAGGCGACAGTTGGGCTTTCCTATACTTTTAATATGGTGGTTTTATCAGCAAATGTGCCAGTTGTGGCATTCCTCATGGCTGGTAGGTGTGAGGTGTGCAAGATTTACAAGAACAGACCAAGAACCCTCTTATGAGGGACCCCAGATTTAATAGGAAATAGTGAAGTGTATTCATCTTGATGTTTAATCAAAAAGTATCTGTCGATTAGGTAGGATTTTAAAATTTTCTATGGGTTATGAAACAAGAATTCTTTGATTTTATACTGTAATGTCCGATTTCTTCACCTTAAGGGGGTATTCTAGTCTAGAGTATTGACTTTTCGGGCGGTTTTGAAGCTCTGTACAAACGAAATAATGGAAGAAGAGATTAAACAAAAAATAGGGAAACTAGTGGATAGAATAATGGAGAAAATTATGAATGAAACGATATGAAATTTGCCAAACAGTAATGAAAGTAAAGGAATTGGTAAAGAAAGTAATTTAAATTAACATTCTATTGTCGAGATCGGGCAAGAAGTAAAAATACAAGAACACAACCAAGGACATTACAAAAGAATTGGAAGAAGCAAGAAACGAGCCGGAAGTAGAAAAAGATGAGGAGCAAATAAGCGAAACAGAGGACAAAATGATTGACTACAAGAGTGGACTAGCAACTCCAATAATGTTAGATGGGTTAGGCCTAGTGATTGCCATTTATGAATTTGTCAACGAACATCCACCTCCGAGAGAGATTATTTTGTAGAAGTTCATTCGGTCGAAATACATTTTATTTTTCAGTTTTTGAATCACAACTTGTATGGTTCTCGTTTCAAACCATCGGTTGTTTGACCATGGTTTGGCAAAGATAACCAGATATATTTTGTAAATTTTGTAAATATTCAAATAATTTGAGTTTTATAAATATTTAAATTTTGGTCGTTTTGCCGCCGATCTCGGGGTAGTTAGGCTGCCAAAATGACTGCAGGAGAAGTTGGAGACCGATTTTGTCTCCGTTGATTTTAATTAATTATATTTTGGGATTTTAATTATTGGGTTTGTATTGTGTGAGAATAAATTATTCTGGTTTTGAGTGAGCAGTATTTTTGATTATTTTGATATTGATTTTGTCCCCATTTTGGGCAAAAATTGGATATTTTGCAAAGTTTGGATTTTTTTGCATGATCGATCGTTTAATTTGGATTATTATTTTGAAATTAATGGTGTTAATTTGAAATTTCGTTAAGTTGAAATTTTTAAAAGGCAAAGTTGAGATAAGTTCAATGCAAGTGAACAAGGGTGCATTTATCTTTTCAATTTTATATTTGGAAATATTAATAATTATTTAAAATTGAATTTGGAATTTTGGAAAATAGAAAATATCAGTACAGTATGTATCTTTTTTAATATAAATTTTAAACAAAGTAATTGATAACTATTTTTTATTACTGACATTGACGAGGTTGCAGAAAATAAGCAAGAAAATTTCGAGATCCCGTCATTGAGATCCGCTGCTCTAGGATTCTCTTTTAATGTTAATGTTCCAGTTTAGTGTTCCAGGATTTAGTGATTATTTTTCCGCCGTTCGAAATAAATCATAAGAATTTTTCTTATTGAAAGAGAAAAAACAGAGAGTTATAGTAGTTAGAGTTGATAAACGATAATGAGAAAGTAAAGATATAAAAGTTAATAGTTAAAAGAAGAACGAAAAGAAAAGAAGAAAAACCAGAAAAAACAAGATTCATGTAGTGAGGATATTGAAGAGTTGCATTGAAGTTAAATTTAAAAATATGGATAATTGTATTCGAAATAATATTTCAATTTGAACTTCAGATTAAACAGCGTATAGAATGGGTTTACAGATTTCTTTCTGTTTGTAGTACCTGAGGAGTAAATCATGTGCAGATTATAGTTTAGAGTTTAGACTAAAGTATTCTGTTGAAATTGGTCCTACGTTGATGTTGTTTAAATGATGAGTTTAAATTATTTTGCTCTTTTCCAAAGTCTTCGTTATCTAACTCGTCAGTGTCATCAACAGTAGGAAATCGGACATTTCGCCGTCGCCACATCGCCTTCGCTGTTTGGCAAGTTATCATACCATTATGAGTATTCTCATCATTTTCACTTGATTGAGAAATTCAAATAACATTTTTTTCTACCTCCAAATAGAAAGCTTTGAAAAAAAATAATTTGGAATTTATAGGATAATAGGATACGACTAATTTACTGCTTTCGAACTTGAAAGGTAAGTTGTTATACTAAAGCTCTAATCACTAATCAAGAGATTTATATGAAACTAGCTGGAAAGCCCGTCCGCCGACGGGCAACTAGACGGTCGATCTCTTTTTTAGCGGTAATATTAAACATTTAATTTCGTTTTCCGCTACTGGGTGATTCCCCGTTTTTCTATATTTTCCAAGTAATGCAAAAAGTTGCTGCTAAACTTGATGTGCCGAAGGGCAATTAAATTTTTTTTGAATAATTGAAAAATAAATAAGTTTCTGAATATCTAATTTTCTTTAGCCGAACGTTTTAATTTCCCTCACTTTTTCTCAACAACAATAAATTTTCCAGCATTTTCTGACGAAATTGATATAATAAATTATTCTCTCTTCTATAGGTATTCTAGAAGAATCGGAATTTTATTATATGTACTGGAGGGTGTTCACCGCAGACCCTTCCGGTTTACACTTTTGACAGTTAACTTTCAAAGTAACGCAAAAGTTGCTGCTAAACTCTGAGCAGTAAAGCTCTTGAATAAAAAATGTTTTTTCAAGCTTTAATATTCTCTTAGCCAAATGTTTAAATTTCTCTCATTTTTGTTTGAAAATTCAAATTTTCCGGATTTTCCTGGTTAAATTTGTAAACTTATAAATTCCGCATTGTCTCCAAGTATTCTAAAGGAGTGAAAATCTTGCGATATGTACTGGAGGGTGTTCCACACCCCCCAGACCTCCCGGTTTGTTTTTAATTTATTAATAATAATTATACAAATATAAAGCAAAATTGTAAATCGGGGGGTATGAGGGAGTGTGGAACACTCTCCAGAACATATCGCAAAATTTCCACTATTTTAGAATACTTAGAGAAGATGGGGAAAAGTTAATTTTTACTTTATATTTGTATAATTACTATAAATTATTATAAATAAATTAAAAGTAAACCGGGGGGTCTGGGAGATGTGGAACACCCTTTAGAACATATTGCAAAATTTCCGCTATTTTAGAATACTTGGAGAACATGGGGAAAAGTTAATTTTTACTTTATATTTGCATAATTATTATAAATTATTATAAATAAATTAAAAGTAAACCGGGGGGTCTGGGGGGTGTGGAACACCCTCCAGTACATATCGCAGGATATCATTTACTCATTTACAATATTTATAATATTTACAATATTGGACAAATAGTTTTAGTCCTAATCTTAGTTTAATATAGTTATCGGTTGGTAAAAAAATCAACCATTCCACAAAGCAAAATTGTAAATCGGAGGATATGAGGGAGTGTGGCACACCCTCCAGATCATATCTCAAAATTTCCACTAATTTAGAATACTTGGAGAAGATGGGGAAGAGCTAATTTTTACTTTATATTTGTATAATTACTATAAATTATTATAAATAAATTAAAAGTAAACCGGGGGGTCTGAGAGATGTGGAACACCCTCCAGACCATATTGCAAAATTTCCACTATTTTAGAATACTTGGAGAAGATGGGTAAAAGTTAATTTTTACTTTATATTTGTATAATTATTATAAATTATTATAAATAAATTAAAAGCAAACCGGGGGGTCTGGGGGGTGTGGAACACCCTCCAGTACATATCGCAGGATATCATTTACTCATTTACAATATTTATAATATTTACAATATTGGACAAATATTTTTAGTCCTAATCTTAGTTTAATATATTTTTCGGTTGGTAAAAAAATCGACCATTCCACAAAGCAAAATTGTAAATCGGGGGTTATGAGGGGGTGTGGCACACCCTCCAGATCATATCTCAAAATTTCCACTATTTTAGAATACTTGGAGAAGATGGGAAAAAGTTAATTTTTACTTTATATTTGTATAATTACTATAAATTATTATAAATAAATTAAAAGTAAACCGGGGGGTCTGAGAGATGTGGAACACCCTCCAGAACATATTGCAAAATTTCCACTATTTTAGAATACTTGGGAGAAGATGGGGAAAAGTTAATTTTTACTTTATATTTGTATAATTATTATAAATTATTATAAATGAATTAAAAGTAAACCGGGGGGTCTGGGGGGTGTGGAACACCGTCCAGTACATATCGCAGGATATCATTTACTCATTTACAATATTTATAATATTTACAATATTGGACAAATAGTTTTAGTCCTAATCTTAGTTTAATATATTTTTCGGTTGGTAAAGAAATCGACCATTCCACAAAGCAAAATTGTAAATCGGGGGTTATGAGCGGGTGTGGAACACTCTCCAGAGCATATCGCAAAATTTCCACTATTTTAGAATAATTGGAGAAGATGGGGAAGAGCTAATTTTTACTTTATATTTGTATAATTACTATAAATTATTATAAATAAATTAAAAGTAAACCGGGGGGTCTGAGAGATGTGGAACACCCTCCAGAACATATTGCAAAATTTCCACTATTTTAGAATACTTGGGAGAAGATGGGGAAAAGTTAATTTTTACTTTATATTTGTATAATTATTATAAATTATTATAAATGAATTAAAAGTAAACCGGGGGGTCTGGGGGGTGTGGAACACCGTCCAGTACATATCGCAGGATATCATTTACTCATTTACAATATTTATAATATTTACAATATTGGACAAATAGTTTTAGTCCTAATCTTAGTTTAATATATTTTTCGGTTGGTAAAGAAATCGACCATTCCACAAAGCAAAATTGTAAATCGGGGGTTATGAGCGGGTGTGGAACACTCTCCAGAGCATATCGCAAAATTTCCACTATTTTAGAATAATTGGAGAAGATGGGGAAAAGTTAGTTTTTACTTTATATTTGTATAATTACTATAAATTATTATAAATAAATTAAAAGTAAACCGGGGGGTCTGAGAGATGTGGAACACCCTCCAGAACATATTGCAAAATTTCCACTATTTTAGAATACTTGGAGAAGATGGGGAAAAGTTAATTTTTACTTTATATTTGTATAATTATTATAAATTATTATAAATGAATTAAAAGTAAACCGGGGGGTCTGGGAGGTGTGGAACACCCTCCAGTACATATCGCAGGATATCATTTACTCATTTACAATATTTATAATATTTACAATATTGGACAAATAGTTTTAGTCCTAATCTTAGTTGAATATATTTTTCGGTTGGTAAAAAAATCGACCATTCCACAAAGCAAAATTGTAAATCGGGGGTTATGAGGGGGTGTGGCACACCCTCCAGATCATATCTCAAAATTTCCACTATTTTAGAATACTTGGAGAAGATGGGAAAAAGTTAATTTTTACTTTATATTTGTATAATTAATATAAATTATTATAAATAAATTAAAAGTAAACCGGGGGGCAGGGAGATGTGGAACACCCTCCAGAACATATCGCAAAATTTCCACTATTTTAGAATACTTGGAGAAGAAGGGGAAAAGTTAATTTTTACTTTATATTTGTATAATTACTATAAATTATTATAAATAAATTAAAAGTAAACCGGGGGGTCTGAGAGATGTGGAAGACCCTCCAGTACATATTGCAAAATTTCCACTATTTTAGAATACTTGGAGAAGATGGGGAAAAGTTAATTTTTACTTTATATTTGTAAAATTACTATAAATTATTATAAATAAATTAAAAGTGAACCGGGGGGTCTGGGAGATGTGGAACACCCTCCAGATCATATTGCAAAATTTCCACTATTTTAGAATACTTGGAGAAGATGGGGAAAAGTTAATTTTTACTTTATATTTGTATAATTACTATAAATTATTATAAATAAATTAAAAGTAAACCGGGGGGTCTGAGAGATGTGGAACACCCTCCAGAACATATTGCAAAATTTCCACTATTTTAGAATACTTGGAGAAGATGGGGAAAAGTTAATTTTTACTTTATATTTGTATAATTATTATAAATTATTATAAATAAATTAAAAGTAAACCGGGGGGTCTGGGGGGTGTGGAACACCCTCCAGTACATATCGCAGGATATCATTTACTCATTTACAATATTTATAATATTTACAATATTGGACAAATAGTTTTAGTCCTAATCTTAGTTTAATATATTTTCGGTTGGTAAAAAAATCGACCATTCCACAAAGCAAAATTGTAAATCGGGGGTTATGAGGGGGTGTGGAACACTCTCCAGAACATATCGCAAAATTTCCATTATTTTAGAATACTTGGAGAAGATGGGGAAAAGTTAATTTTTACTTTATATTTGTATAATTACTATAAATTATTATAAATAAATTAAAAGTAAACCGGGGGGTCTGAGAGATGTGGAACACCCTCCAGAACATATTGCAAAATTTCCACTATTTTAGAATACTTGGAGAAGATGGGGAAAAGTTAATTTTTACTTTATATTTGTATAATTATTATAAATGATTATAAATAAATTAAAAGTAAACCGGGGGGTCTGGGGGGTGTGGAACACCCTCCAGTACATATCGCAGGATATCATTTACTCATTTACAATATTTATAATATTTACAATATTGGACAAATAGTTTTAGTCCTAATCTTAGTTTAATATATTTTTCGGTTGGTAAAGAAATCGACCATTCCACAAAGCAAAATTGTAAATCGGGGATTATGAGGGGGTGTGGAACACTCTCCAGAACATATCGCAAAATTTCCACTATTTTAGAATACTTGGAGAAGATGGGGAAAGGTTAATTTTTACTTTATATTTGTATAATTACTATAAATTATTATAAATAAATTAAAAGTAAACCGGGGGGTCTGAGAGATGTGGAACACCCTCCAGAACATATTGCAAAATTTCCACTATTTTAGAATACTTGGAGAAGATGGGGAAAAGTTAATTTTTACTTTATATTTGTATAATTATTATAAATTATTATAAATAAATTAAAAGTAAACCGGGGGGTCTGGGGGGTGTGGAACACCCTCCAGTACATATCGCAGGATATCATTTACTCATTTACAATATTTATAATATTTACAATGTTGGACAAATAGTTTTAGTCCTAATCTTAGTTTAATATATTTTTCGGTTGGTTAATAAATCGACCATTTCACGTGTTTGTTTCTCCAAAAAATGCAGCAGGGGCGTGCTGGGATTTTATATATTAGGAAGTTATCTAAATTGGTTGCTTTTGAATATTCAAAGATTGTGACACCAGTATAAAGAAATTTTAAATTATATTTTAATTTTAACCCTTTCGGTGCTTCGTATACTAAATAATGCTACTTTTAAAAATTACATTATAATAGTAATTTTCCTTTTCCTTGAATATATTGCAAGAAGTGAGCAGAAAGGTCGTTACTAAAATAATGATGCGAGCTAAATTTCGGGAAAAAAATGTCCATTATGTTATAAAACAACAAAGTGTAACTTCTGAAATGAAACTTGAAAGAAAAGTGTATTTTTTGTGTTTTTTAGCGACTATTTTATTGTTTAACAATCCACACAACGGAAGTTAATAAGGGGAAGTGAAGTAATTTCATTGTTAACCGACACAAGGTGGAGTCGTCCATTCATATATAGAACACACGTCATTCTATCTTAATCCAAGACTAAATTGGTCATTGTTTAGAAATTGTTAGTCATGAACGTTGTCGTAATTATCAATGAATGAAGAAAGATGTTCATCATTAACATTCGATAAACCATTCAAATCAATAAAAACAATTGCGTTGTCAAAAAATTACGTAAGTGTTTTGTTTTTGCTTTTGACCGTACCCTGCGGAACACCACTTCTGGAGTTTGTTTTTTTCGTCCGACGAGAATTCCTTTACAAAAATTTTGTAATGTTATACTCGATTTATCTTTAAAGGGCTGAACATGGAAAGAATTTTCAAGAGTCACGCTTTCAAACGGTGCAGGTGTTCCTATTCTTCTTTCTGCACGCCGCACGAAGAAGTGGAAGAGATACAAATAAAATCAACTTAGTCATAAATAAATATAATTGAAACAGTTACTGCAATGTTTAAAAAAATGGAAACTTTAAGAGCATAAAATTTACGACCTCCGAGGACTTCTTAAGAAAGAAGCCGAAATTTACATTTTATTTGCGTTTAAATCTGCGATAGGCGTTGTATCTCCAAAATCTGTTAACTTTCACATGCGAACCCCAAAAGTCTTATCACACTTTTGTTTACGTCGTGTCGGTCATTTTAAGTTGAAAATATACGGGGTCCATAAAAAAAATCAAAAATTAAAAGGCTAATTTTTGAAGCAACCTCGTAGGTTATAAGCTTGCGATGAATGCTATTGATTAATATAATAAAAGTAAATCTAACATTTTTAAGAGTTCACAAGTCATAAATTTAGATTGAGCTGTTTTATTTGGAGGATTCAATAGTCGTGATGGTATAAATAACAGTTTCATACGTTTATGTCTACTTTCATCTCTGTAATTATTACAAATTAGACGAATTTTTCGCATTGTGCAAGCTATAATTCGATTAATCTTTACTTAGGCACAAATCCGTGGTATCAATTTAATGTTTTATCGAGTTTTCGATCGATATTTTAGTTTTTTATTCCCGCAACTATCAATCAACAAAAATAAGTCATTAAAAAAATAATAACAAAGCACGTAGTCGACAAGTCCACGTCTTTCAAGTTCATTGCAACGCAACGGCCGATGTACGTCCTTCCCGCTGGCAAGATTTACAAAAAAAAGTAGAGGTTGGATGAGCGGAGCAGTTAAAAGGTGACAAAATATCAATTACTTCTTTTTCACGCTTCCGTTAGCCTATACCAATCCTGTTTAATAATTTCGTTTCGATTAGTTTTGATGTTAAATCCAACTTCTTTGTCTAATCCGCGTATGCTGAATTTGAATTAGAAAATCGCATTTGTTTTTGGTCCAGTGATGACCAATGAAGTGTCAGATATCAATTTAAGCGCCATTTTTAATCAAGGTAAAAACAATTTGTGATGTAGGTACAAATTAACCGTGTCCGACTAGTGGTCACCGACAGGTGAGAAGATATTACATTACTCAGTCGGTCGAGTAAACAGTGGTCAGTGATGTTGAACTAATATAAGGGATATGCCCAATCGTTTGCAATAATGGATTGTAGGTGTAGCTACAGCTTCTACCTGCAAAATAATTAATAAACCAATCTTATTTTTCTTCTTTTTTGATCCATTTCGGTCTTTGACCTGTCCTTCGTTGGTATTTCGCCAATTTTTTGTGCTTCCTCAAGTAACAAGGGTTCTAAAAAACGTTTGATTTCCGAGAAGTGAAATGCTGGAGCAGAAAATTACTTATTGGTTCTTGTTCGGTAATTGAACAAATGTGTAAAAATAAAAACTAATTCGCTAGATTTCTATTTTTTTTGTATTTTTAAGTCTGGAAATTCTATATACTACCGGTATTCCATTTGGGCGTAAAGAAGACCAAAAACAAGTATTTTTGGACATAAATTGCACGCGAAAAATGGTGGATCTACATAAAAAGTGAATTTTTGAAACGCAACACTGATTAAAAACATCGCTGAAGCGGCTTCAACTTGAAAATTACGGATCCAGAAAAATATAGTCTTAGTTGTTTTGTTAAATTCGAGTAATTAATGAAATCCAATATATTGATAGCAGCACAACAACGAGTAGAAGTCAATTGTAAGCATCTCCGCCTCCTAAAACAAGTGCTGCATCTATTTACGTCGAGTACACGAACCGTTAACAGAATGAGCAATTCACCAACTTTTATGTGAAAACTCTAAACTTCAAATTGTATTACTTCGGAAATTGAAAGAAAATCTTTCAGGAAAGAAATTCTTGAACTTTTTGCGCTTTTCGTGTTAACAATTTTCATGTTGGTACGGAAAAACCTGAGATTTTCCCTTCCAACCGTGTCCCTGAAGGTAAGCGGACGTATTTTTGTGAAAGTTCAAAGATTTTTAATTTGCGTTTCTAGTTTGGGATTTATGATAATTTTGAGATCAAAATTCAATTTTAAGTGAGTAGTTAAGTTTGTTGGGTTTATTTTTATTTGGAGATTGTCTAAAATTTGGACGTTATTGGAATTATTTTTGAAATTGAAATTTAAGTTGGAGCCGTAAATTTATTAATTAGTAATAAATTTGGAAATTTTGATACTGAATATTATAATTGGTTTTTGAATAGTTTAATGGTAAATCGAATAATTGTGGATGTTGAAATTAGATGGCGCAGTAAAATTTGTGAACACGGCAGGCACCTGCATCGATAAGCGACGTTTGCGAGTTATCGTTCCATTTATTGAATACAAAATTTATTTAAAAGTTGTAATTGAATTTGGAATATTCTTATGGAGGATTTGTTTTTGAATTATACAAGAAGTTATTTTGAAATTTAAATTGGTGCCGAGTAGTTTCCGCTTCCGACTAAAAAAGCCAGCTAGATAGAAAAGGAAGTCGGTAAATTAATTTTTTTCAGCGTTCGACTACATTTATTTTGGCACCCAACGCGGGGCATTTTTGGCATGTTTTGATGCCCAATTGGACAACTCCTTTCGTCGCTCAATGCCAAGAGGCACTTTGGACTATTGGAAATATATCGAAATGGCAGAAAACAAAGAGATTATGGATGAAGAGAAGGAACCGGGAGGACTGTCAGGGAATTGACTCCATGAATTTCACTTTTTCCTATATACCATTAGAAAGAAGACACTTTTTTAAGCATTTAAAAATTTTTTTTTTGGATCATCTATTAGTTTTTAAAAAACGGCATTTAAAGATTGAAAATTTTACATATAAAATCCCATATATAAATTAGTGGGAGGAGCCAAATTAATTTAATTAATTCATTCATTTTACGGTGGATCCGCTGCGCTCCGGGCCGTTTTGGCTGGCGCTTAACTCGCTAAAAATATCCCTAAGACTAATTCAGAGTTACCGTCAACAGAAAACTCGTTACTTGCAATTTCTATGTACTGCCATGTTCAATATAGAAAATTTTGATTTTCAAATGCCGTTTTAATGGATAATCGAAGAATTTTTTTAAATTTACGTCATCTGGGGTAACATTGGCCCACTTTTTTGCATTTTTTTACATATTAAGCAAAATTTTGAAAAAACAGTATGCAAAAATTAATTACAATAATTTTTTTCTACTTCAGCATACACAGAGAAATAATTTCATAGCGTAATTTCAATTTTTCGACGCTTTCAAACCCCGAAACAGTTTTTTGAAAAATAGGGCCAAAGTTACCTAAAAAAACGCAATAAAATAGAAAGAAATTAAATATTTATTTTAATTTTCTCAAGAAATACAAATGAAAGCAAGTGCATAAAAATAAAAATATCTACCGAAATAATAATTAAGTAAACAAAATGCAAATTTGCGTAAGTTCTTGACCCAAGGCGTTTTCCTGGGTTTCTAGGCATTGTCTTCTGAAAACAGACAGAGAAAATAGGAACAACTTCAGTTAGTTTTCAGATAAAAATATATAAAACAACTATTTAAAAAAAGATTGTTAATAATTAAATCAAAAAGTAAAATATCTTGCCCGGGCCAAAGTTACCCCAAAACAAGGGCCAAAGTTACCCCAAAACAAAAAGTAACTGCTATTTCAAACCAAAACAAAGTAATTATAATTCTATGCTTATAGCCTCTTTCTACAATAATGTAAGATTTAGATTTACACTTTCCAAAATTTTTAGGTATACCAGAAGTCTCACGAATGGGAACAGTCTATAATGACGCACCTTCTTTATACCGCTTACTTGAGAAAGAGCTGTAGCGGTGTAAAATCAAGAACTATCACTATAGCGACTGAAAAGTGAAGAACTTAATCATTTCATATCAGAATCATACAATTTGCATTATTGGTTGCGGAATTATAGTATAAACAATCGTTTTCCGAAAGGTGGGCCAAAGTTACCCGTAAAAGGCCAATGTTACCCCAGATGACGTACTTAAAAAATTGCCGCCTTTCCAATGGTATATAGGAAAAAATGAAATTCGTGGAGTGAATTCCCTGACAGTAAATGGAAATTATTACACTTATAAAATATGTGGAATTCCTGGAAAACAAAACAATTTTGGAAATGGGGAGCAGGAAGAAAATAAATTAAAATTTGGAAATGGAAAATTTAAATAAAAACATTTAGGTTTTAAATGAAAATTTGGAAATAGAATATTTAAGTTAAGACATTTTGGTTAATAATTAAAATTTGGAAATGGAAAGTTCAAATAAAAAAATGTTGATTGAAAATAAGAATTTGGAAATGGGAAATTTGTTTATAAATGAAAGTTTTGGAGAAGAAAATGATGATGAAAATGGACCGGAAGCAGAAGTAAAGGCAAGAGAAGAAGATATATGAAGCAAATGAATAAATTGACAGGTGAGATAATTTTGGACGATAAAATCGAGGGTGGATCAAAACACCAATACTGGTCCGAATATGTTGATGGAGTTAAATTAATGGATTTGGCATATTTGGTTAAAAATAAAATTTTAAGTTGGTATATTAATTTAAGGATTTAAATGTCAAAGTCAGAGTTTACATATATTTATTTTTAAATTACGCTTTAAAATTTTATATTTGAAATGGTAAATAAACTTAAAATAATTTTTAGAAAAAGTAGATACCAAAATTACCCAATTTTATTAAAATAATGTCATATTTCTAGTTATTTTTTTACCTGTCTCCGGCAGTTTTACTTTCGAAAAAAACTTTAAGCCACGTGGTTTTATGTATGTCGCTAAGGAAAAGTTTGACTTTCGTGTTTAAAATCGATAATGAAACAGCTGACTTTCGTGACGTTTGGAGAAAAAGCTTTTTAAGTACTTGTTATATTTTAACCTTCTAAATATTAGCGTTTACCTCTTTGATTATCTTCTATCGCGATTGTGAATGGCTATCCTTTATAACATTTCAGAACTTTCAATAATTCGCTTCTTCACCTAGTGTCCAGACTTTCCTTATCTATTGGGTTAGAGCCCAGAGACGCCATTCCAATCTATAAACCAATGTACAGAAGTTTATAAAAGTCTGATGTATAAATTTCTAGAATCTTAGAAAATATTTTTTGTTCAGATAGTTTTCCTAAAAATAAAATCTGCATTAATTGCTTAAAAAAAATTTCATGTACCTTTTGGTATTATTCTGTTCCACTAATTAATATATTAATTTTTGATTCAGGATCGAAGAGCGTAGTTGTGTTATGTTCTTATGAAGATTTGTTACCCTATCTCTTATAGCTATCAAATTTGTTCTATAAATACTAAAGAGCAGTAGTATGGAAGCAATTTTAAATCAAATACTAGCGTAAGCCTTTCCTTCTCTACCCAGTGTATTAACCCTTTTAAGATACTGGTCGATATTTCAACCAATTATGAAAATTGATAATATGTAATTTATACCAATTCAACTGTCAACCACATTTCTTTTTAAATATTCTGCATTTTTCGTAATCTGCTCTATCTTCTTCGTTTACCTCTTTTGCAGAGGAGTTGTGGTCGACTTGGCTGAAGCCAAGATGACATTCTTGAGAATTTTTAATTAGTGGGGTGGTTTCCCGTTGCCTTCTGTACAGCCCACAGATCGATCTTGGACTTTAGATCACAGCAGTGTATACGACGCGACCAGGATTTGAGCCGCAAATACCCGATTTTCAGTCGGGCGGTGTCGGTTAGTCAACCTGCCCTATAAGGGATTAATAAGCTTAAATGTTTGTCAATTTTTGTAAATATATCCAGGCGCGGATGCAGGAGGGGAGCCCTCCTAACTTACGACTGAAGCGCTTTATTTGGACCAATGTCAAAATTTTGAAGTGGAATCATTTTCTTCTTCCACTTATGCTAGGATAGCTCCTGTTTGTCTTGACTTCGGGCTGTCTTCTAACGAAAAGGAGCCGAAGTCACTATTACTGTGAGCATATTAGTTGTTTTACATCTGAGTTAGCTTGCTGGGCTCGTCTCAGATACGCCCGTAACCCTGTTTTTTTTCTTGGTGAGGGCAAATCATCAACCTAGGGGGACCACCAGACGATCATAAGCAATTTTAGACTCTTTCCAGATTCGAATCTGGTACCTTAGTGTCAGCAGTTATTCAGCTAACACACTAAGCTAATGATCGTCTCTGGGCCTACCCGGACACACCCCTGTGTCCAATACTTACATGTTTGCAATATGGATTACATTTCTCAAACCAAGAGGCCGAATAGACGTTATGGCAAATACGTCAAATAAATGCTTAACATGATAATATATGCAGTTGCAAATCAGCTTAATTTTCAAGCATTAGTTTTGATATCCAATTCAAATTACTCAAAGTAATTTTGGTAACTGGAAGTGGAAGTGGCAGTGGAAGCAATTCGCTTTGGGTGGCCATGCCACCACAATAGGCGATACATTTCTGGATTTCAGCATAAAATATGTTGACTTTGCATTATTTTTACACGAAAGTAATGGAGAATTTTTCATACAAAAGGAAATACCAAAAGCTCTTCTGGAATGAATGAAAGAACACACGCGCGGTCTGAAATCAAGTAATTTCTATTCCTCGCTACATACAAGGATTGTCTATAAATATACCAACTTCAAACTATATGATTAAAATTGTTTGTATATAAAAAAGTTGCTCTCATTGTCAGATAAATTGTAAATTGTTGTTTCATTCAACGATCTCGAGTTGGTTTATTAAAAAACTTGATTATACAATGAAATAATAGTGGCACACATAATTCAAACATTTTTTTATTATATTCAATAAACACCGCACAGATTTTACTGGTCGATAAACTGAAGGATATGTTAATTGTTAATATTGCCAGGATAGATAAAACTTAATGAATTTTTAATGGACATTGAGGTTTTTTCTAAAAAAATCATCAAGCAAACGATGCCTTAACTCATTTAACAGTTATTTATCGAACACCCCTTGTATCGCAGATATTTTAGATTTTGCAATTATCCATTATGTAACATTAAAAGTTATTACATGGTAATTAAGCTACCATAAATATTTCATATGAGTATCAAGTTTATCAATTAACTCTTAGGTTATTAGGATCAGACAATCCAGTGTCGGTTATTTATTTTGCGCAATGCAATAATTAAAGCAAATTTATGATTTTCTATTAACATTACGTCAAATAAATTCCATATAAACGATCAATTTGAGTTAGTAAATGAAGTGCGTTTTTGAGCTAAAATTGAAAATGTATCAAGTTGTGTTTTTCATCCTGAGCGAACTGTTACCGAGGAACCCTCGTAGGACGTATTTATCATTTTTGCTGAATATAAATTTTATACATCTTCCTAGCATTAATCCCATCGAGTGGTTTGAGGCGTTTTCAAGACTTGATAAACATAATTTTACATTTTTTGCAAATAGCAATCGCTTCTCGGGAGTAAATTTCAGATGAAGATCTTCAGCATGTAGCAGATACATTTAAAACAAGTGGAACAATGAATATATTAGATGCCACACAAACCGAATAAAAGAGCGCGAACAATGGCGATATAAACAATGTGTCCGCGGAATTAAAAATTGCGAACGGAGGCAGAAAAGAATATGTCGTTGTCGTGACTTAGAAATATTTTAACGCATAAAAATTCACGAAATGTATTCACTCCTGATGCAAAAATGCGCATTTCTCAACCGCGAGTAGCTTCAAAAAATCTTACTCTATTTTAATTATTTTAATCAAACTTTCTTCGATTGGAAAATTTTAAACAGAATTTGTGTCAGGGACCGGTTTTAAAGTTGTACTACTCGGCTCAGCTTACAAAATTATAGAATATGCCCGAAGAAGGTTCAGTCTTTCGAAATTGTCGTTCAATCACTTTAAACTTTAGCTTTTCGGCCTTACTTTCCCCCCCTCCCCCCACGGTTCCACGTATTTTTAATATTTTCATGTCGTCCTTATTTGTAATTTTTCTGTATTCTATGTATTGTAATCTATATGTTTCAAGTTAAACCAGAAGAGTATAAAAGCCTAAGAACTGCTGTCATCCGAGTTCCACCTTGTTTCTATTTTAATGCTACTTCTTTTTGTAAACGAACTAAAATCTTGTTGATTTTCATTGTAAAATTCTTCACGATTTATAAGTTGTAAACATTTCTTACCACTGCAATGATAAAAAATTAAATTTAAGTCAGTTAGTTTAGAAAGTAGTAAGATCGAAACTAAAAAATATTTTAATATTAAAATAAGTGGCTACATAGAAAAACCACCCGAGCTACTTATTTTACCCAGTTAGCTCTTGTATTACCCACTTAATACAGGGTGTTTTCTAATTACGCCTTTAATACATTCCGAGTCATCCTTGAAGGGGGCAATTGCCCCTTTGCCCACCCCTAAATATGTCCGAGTTCTGCGTAACCACTGAAAACCAAGCTTTTCTGCTTAACTTCGTCCAAGTGATACTAATGAGATGACCGAACGAATTTTTTTAATTCGAGCAATTTTCCTGCGAGCAATTCTTATTTGAGCAGTTTTCACCAAACCGAAACGAAGAAAGATGATAAGCATGCACTCTTTCTCTCAGAGAAAGAAGCTGATTGTCCTGCAGTGGACAGAAAATGATAAAGAGAGAATGTTGGTTTAGGAAGATCTTCTTCTGTTAAAACCCTTAATTGCCATTGTGGGGTCAATTTGACCCCTGCCGTAATCACGTCCAATTTAAACACTTTTACTTAATGAAATTTGTACTTGAGAAGACATCTGTCCCTAGTTTAAGAATGTACCTTCCTTCTCGACTCAAAATCATAATTTGGAATCATTAGTTAAGCATTGGTAATCGTTTAAAGTAGAGTGGTATCATCAGAGACCCCAGTGTGGCAGTTTTAATTATTTACTCAATTGTTTTGGCTGTGTTCTAGTTTTGTTGTTACGACAAGAGTTGTTCGACGAAGAACGTGTGATGGAAAATTTCGCCGATACCTCCTTGGATGATGATTCTGACAACTCTGATACATCCGAATTTGATTTTGAAATGAGAATGGAGTTGGAGAAAGCAATAATGGTTAATTGATTAATGTATGATGTCTCATTCGTGATGATTCATTTGATGACGCATGAATGATTATTATTAATATAATATAAATTATAAATATAGGAAAACTATAATTAAGGTAATGTCATTTTCCGAAAGCTCGTTTTAATTATGTGTTTTATTTTGTCCTGTAGCTCAATTTGATAATTATAATTTTTATTATTTTCAAGAGCTAATAATTTTTAATTAATATTAATAAAATATGATATAACCTGTTATTGTTTAAATAATGTTGAATTAGCAGTCAGGATCTTTCTAGAAGTCTATAGAAGTTTATACTTTCCTAGCTGGAAAGTCCGTCCGCGGTCAGGCAGCTAGACAGTAGATCATTTTTGTGAACATTTAATTTCGTTTTCCGCTACTGGGGGATTTCCAGTTTTTCTATGTTTTCAAAGTAACGCAAAAAGTTGCTGCTAAACTCTGAGCAGTAAAGCACTTCCAAAGGTTTAAATTTCCCTTACTTTTGCTTAAAAATTCAAATTTCCCGGTTTTTCCTGGCGAAATTTGAAAAATTATAAATTCCTTAGCTTCTCCAAGTATTCTAAAAGAGTGGAAATCCTGTGATATGTACTGGAGGGTATTTCCCCTCAGACCCTCCCAGTCCACCCCCCAGCCCCCTGGTTTACAATTTTGACTTTATATTTTTATAATTATTATAAATTAAATTAATTGTAAATTATTATAAATAAATTAAGAGTACACCGGGGGGTCTGGGGGTGTGGAACACCCTCCAGTACATATCGCAGGATATGTTCACCTTCAGAACGAGCAGTTAGGGACTTAAATAAATGATTTTTTAAATTAAGGTTTAAACTTCCCTCACTTTAGTTTAAAAATTCAAGTTTCCCGGTTTTTCCTAGCGAAATTTGTAAAATTATGAATTCACTATCTTCTCCAAGTATTCTAAAAGAGTGGAAATCCTGTGATATGTACTGTAGGGTATTTCCCCTCAGACCCTCCCAGTCCCCCCCCCCAGCCCCCTGGTTTAAATTTTGACTTTATATTTTTATAATTCTTATAAATTAAATTAATTGTAAATTATTATAAATAAATTAAGAGTACACCGGGGGGTCTGGGGGTGTGGAACACCCTCCAGTACATATCGCAGGATATGTACTGGAGGGTGTTCCACACCCCCCAGACCCCCGGTCTACAATTTTGATTTTATATTTTTATATAATTTTTATAATTCTGTGGTCGGCACTTAAAAGGTCATAAGTATATAGGGAAACAATGTATACTTATGACCATTTAAGTGCCGACCACAGTATTATTATTGATTAAATTAATTATAAATTATTATAAATAAAATAACAGTAAACCGGGGGGTCTGGGGGGTGTGAAACACCCTGCAGTACATATCGCAGGATATCTTCACCCTCAGAACCGCCGGTTTATATTTTTAACCATAATTTTGAGAGTTAATTTTCAAAGTAACGCAAAAGTTGCTGCTAAACTCCGAGCAGTTAGGCACTTAAATGATTTTTTAAGTTAAGGTTTAAACTTCCCTCACTTTGCTTACAAATTCAAATTTCCCGGTTTTTCCTAGCGAAATTTGTAAAATTATAAATTCCCTATCTTCTCCAAATGTCCTGGAGGGTGTTTCGGACCCCCCGGTTTACAATTTTGACCTTATATTTTTATATAATTTTTATAATTATTATAGATTAAATTAATTACAAATTATTATAAATAAAATAAAAGTAAACCGGGGGATCTGGGGGGTGTGGAACACCCTCCAGTACATATCGCAGGATATGTTTACCCTCAGAACCCCCGGTATACATTTTTGACTATAATTTTGACAGTTAATTTTTAAAGTAACATAAAAGTTGCTGCTAAACTCCGAGCAGTGAGGCACTTAAATAAATGATTTTTTAAGTAAAACCTCGTTGACATGGGTAGTGAATAACGATCGTGTTCGACATTTTTGTGAATTTACAAATTTTAATTTTCACGATAATATGATAGTTTTTATATTCGTGGCTGTTGTGAACATTAACTCGGCGAAAAATCACGATTTATATTTTACGAATCAGTAGTTTACACGGCGCGTATTCTGCAAAAGTGTGACTCACTATCGTGATTCACTACCCATGTCAATGCGGCTTTGAGGTTTAAACTTCCCTCACTATAGCTTAAAAATTCAAATTTCCCGGAAAGGACGGGCAGCTAGACGGTGGATATCTTCTTTAGCGATATAATAAATAAACATTTAATTTCGTTTTCCGCTACTGTGGTATTCCCCGTTTTTCCATATTTTCAAAGTAACACAAAAAGTTGCTGCTAAACTAATCTTTTTATAATAATATAAAAATAAATAAGTTTCTCAAATTCTAATTTTCTTTAGACGAACGTTTCAATTTGCCTTACTTTTGCTCAAAAACAAAAATTTTCACAGCATTTTCTGACGAAATTTGAATAATTATTCAGTCTTCTGTAGGTATCCTCCAATATGTATTGGAGGGTGTTCACCCCCATACCCCCCGGTTTACACTTTGACAGTTAACTTTCCAAGTAACGCAAAAGTTGCTGCTAAACTCTGTGAGCGGTAAGCACTTAAATAAATATTTTTTCAAGTTTCAATATTCTCTAGCCAAAGATTTACTTTTTCCTCACCTTTTTTTAAAATTCAAATTTCCCGCTTTTTCCTGGCAAAATTTGAAAAATTATAAATTCTCTATCTTCTCCAAATTCTTCAATATGTACTGGAGGGTGTTCCACACCCCCCAGACCCCCCGGTTTACAATTTTGACTTGATATTTTTATAATTAATTTTCACAGTAACACAGAAAGTTACTGCTAAACTCCGTGAGCAGTAAAGTTTTAATTTTTTCTAGCCGAAGGTTAAATTTCTCTCATTTTTGCTTAAAAATTCAAATTTCCCGATTTGGATTACGAACAAATATTTTTAGTCCTAATCGTAGTTTAATATATTTTTCGGTTGGTAAAAAAATGGACCAATCAGAATGCTTCTTTTCACTAAAAAATGACACGCTGTAGCAGCAGGAACAGCGTGATGGCATTTTATAGATTAGGATAGAAGTTCCTGGAAGTTTGTGGAAGTTTCTAGAAAGATGAATTTCGATTTAAACACTGAAAAAAAATTTCAATCAATGAACTTATTTATTAAACTTTCACAAATACAATAAACAAATTCATTAAAATAATGAACAAATTCATAAATGCTAAGAACAATTCATAAACATTATGAATATTCGTCATTAATACTATGAAATTTTCATAATAATCGGGAATATTAGTTCATTGATTGAAATTTCCTTGTTTTTGGTTTAGCGAATAGCAGAGTGATATGCTGGGAAGATAGTCCGAGTTAGGACTCGGAAGTGTTAACATAAATTCCGTGTAAATAAATAGTGGTGAAATAAATACAGTGAATAAACAAATAGGTTGGGTCCAGGCCTGCCTAAAATTTATTAAGACTTTTTTTCGGTGCACCCTGAATCAATAATATTAAAACACAATTAAAATCTTAAAATTACATGTTCGTGAGCTGAAATCCTTCCTCTTGATCCGCAAATCTTTCTAAAAAATAGATTATTAAATTAAGACCTGTTTGAGCTTTGATACTGTAATTTTGTGATTTTGAAGCGGCTATAAGTAAATTAAAAGTTTTGTTGGTTTAGTATGCTACTTATTTATTTTCCCTAAATTCTTGATGCCCTGCTTGCAATTTTACAAAGTTTTTTTATTTTAGAATATTTGGATATTGATCGGCGTCATCTTTCATTTGGGTTGGAGATCATTAATGTGGATATGGACATGACATTTAGAGATATTTTATTTGGAGCAAGTGGAATGTGATTTAAATAGATGGTTTTTGGAAAATCGATGCAATTTGCGATGTTAAGATGGATGACACAATTATTGGGCAATGAACTTTGTTTAATTATGTTTTGTTCTGCTTTTAAGTGATTTTATTCGAGCCCTGTCGTTAAATAGGAGGATAGGAAAGCGACTTCGATTCGTGTGAAGTAGACCATCGAATATTGTAATGAAAAGGCGCAAAGGGTAAGTTTTATTTTAATATCATTGTAGATGTTGTCTTCCAAAGAGTCCCCAGGCGATGACCTAGGGATTCGCCAGCCTATCCCCAGGTCAGGGCCGTATTTCGGACTATTTTTCGGGGGGCAGGGGGGTTGAACGATAAATAACTAATGTGTTTACCCCCTCTTTTTGGTATATTTATTGGGTATTTAAGAAGGCCTTGTTGAGGCTTACACCGACATGTATATTTTTCTCTGCGTAAAACTTATTTACAGTTTATCTCTAAAATAATTAAGAAAGCAAACAATTAAATATTAAAAAATATTATAAATAAATATTTGCGAACCAAGTGTACCTGATAAAAATCTTGTTAAACTTGAGCTAACATATTTTCTTCCGTGTAGGTGATGGAATCGCGTTTAGGGCCACCTACAATCTCACGCTTTCAAGATGGGCGCATTAAGATTTTAAACATCAGTTAAAAATCACCTAGGTAACCAAATTAGCATTATTAAGAACTCATTAATCATGTAACTACTAATATGTTTGCCTACTGATTTATGGCTTTGCGTATTTTAAAGGTGAAATTCTCACGATTTTTCACTGCGCCTATCGCGGTGGTGGTCGCAAGAGTTTAATTTTGAAAAAATGTGAATCACAGTGGTGAGTAACCTTTTAAATTATAATTGAATTTTCTTATCAAATCATCTCAATGCTATTCTCTTGTAATTCCATAATTGGGTTTTCAAAGACTCCCGCCTTGACTCTCAAATTACAATCATAAAAGATTCTTTACAGTTTAACGCCCCAATAAGTTTCGTAAATCACTTCTTCTAAGCATCCCCTATTGGCGGCCAACAAAAAACTTAAAAGGTCGCTTTTTGTTTACTAAATACAAAAATTTGTGTATCGCTACCAAAAACCAATAAAGGATTCATTTAAGGTCCATTATAAATGATGAGTTTTGTGGCTTTTGTGTGCGAGACAGGTGCCGCAGAGTTCCCAATTGATTTTGAACAAATTTTAAATAATAAGTGGAATCTCCAGTGTGTCCAGTGAACTATGGTATCGTCACGTTTGCCGCAGGTGGATGTTTAAATCGGCCCGATTATTAAAGACCTACCTGTTGGAATCATTATACACCTTAATTTTACACCATGATTGTTGTTTATTTTTGATATACCAAATTGGGGTCATTACCTCTAAAATAGGATAAATAACTTATTATATCAATTTAATTCTTATTTTCCTCTTGTTTTAATATCTAAATTATTAACTTCTTGCGTTTTTGTTGCTACTAATTTCTAATTTTCTATTTACAGTAACAACAAACAGAATGGGCACATAAAAATTTTGCGGTTAAACACAAACCCACATTAAATGTATTTCAAATACTAAAAATTACGTTGCTTTATTCGATACCAATATTTATTAGTCAAAATGAACCATTAATTTAAATTGAAAAAATAATAAAACATGCAAGGAAGTGTTTTATCTGAAAAAATTAATTACTACTAATAAATACCGATGAACACTTAAGATTTAATGAGTATTAAATAATTAAACTCAACTAAAAACTAGTTGAGTCAGTCTAGTTTCGAAATAACCTTCCTTTATGCACTAGTGCATAAAAGTAAATTTATAGTCCAAAGATGAGTTACGCTTATATATAGAAGATGATGATATAATTTAGTAATAAAGTCCAAAGATCAAAATCGGTTATGGCCTGACAAGATACAGAGAGGCAAATACAGGTTCCACATGGGTGGAATAAAAACTTTATTCTGACCGTCTAGCATTAGAAGGGAATGGCAAACCACCGAGGCAATTTTCCAAGAAAGATTACCATGATGCTGATGTCAAGATGTATAATACGAAGAAGAAGGACGAAATAAATAATACTTGTCATCTTTAAAATCATTTAATCGAAACTAGTTTTATAAATCTCTATTGTTCAGTGGCGTACCCATGCACCCGGGGTAAAGTGGATAAATCTTCCCAAGATTTTGAATAGAATAATTTGTTTTAAAAGTTTGTTTTTCTCGTCGTTCTTTCAAAAAATTTATATTTAAAATTTTACAAATTTTCACCATCTTCTAAATAAATTCCATCCACTAATTATAAATTTCACGTCTAATAACTCTTGTTTCTTTTATCAGCTTTTTAATTACCAAATTTAACATAAGTTAGCATTAATTTATTCAATTTAAAACTAAAATCAAACACTTTTTTTAAATTGGAGTTTAATTCCATCAACAATATAAAATTCTATTTCTAACTCTTCCGTCATTTTTTGACAAAGTCTTTGTTTTATTCGCGATTTGGCGCCCAGCCAACTAAATTGCGGCAATCCAAAATTTATTCAACATTTTCAACTTTGTGCATTTTGTATTTCTCTTTCTTCATTTGGTTGATATATTTTTACCCCTTTCTTTTTCTTGTTTTCTTGTTTTCTTCTTCTTCTTCTTTCCGTTTTTTAACTGTTCATTGTATTATACTAAAAAATCTCTTGGTTCTCTTTATTGTATATTTCAATTTTATTTCCATATTCGTTCCAACATTTCTGTATTGCAATTTCAACCATCTCTTTAACTTTCCATTTTTAACTTCTAAGTTGTAGATTTCCTTTACTACTCTTTTAAATTATTGTTTGTTCTTTAATTTCTTTATACTACCCTACGGTTTGCCTTTATTACATTTTTATTTTTTAACTTTTAATGTTCCGCATGCATTTCTTGCTGCTTCTATAAGTTCGGTTTTGTAACATTCCACAGATCTTTTGCATTTGCTGTTATATTTTAGAAGAAAAAAGCAGATTATTAAATCATTAGATCATTAAATATTCCAAAAATAACAAAAGAAACTATTCAATCTGAAATGAGTTGACAATTAAGAATTGTTCCATACTTAAGTTTCTTCTCTTTTCATTTAGAATATTATGTTTGTACAATGAAAAACTTCATTCTAGGTCCACACTTGTGAATTCATCTATAATGATCCAGCTCCACGTGCAAATCAGAAACATTTGTAAATTTTTTTCTAATACCTACTTCAAATCCTAAATTTTTTCAAAATATGTATTTTGTTTATGTTTTGCCTAACTGTCAATCCAATATGCCCTGGAACAGCATTTATTTCAGTTGTATAGTTTCCAATTATTTTAATTGATTCGATCAAAGGAACTTGCTCTTTTTCCAAACATTTTTCTAGTTCAAGTTGCTGAAGAACATTTTGGCAATCTTTTATTGATTTGCTTGTCATTTCTGGAAATTCCAAAAGAAGTTATTTAAAATTCTGGAAATTATTATAAAAAAATATAATAAATAATATAGCTGAAATTGAATTTTAAAGTTTTATTTTAGTTTTTTGGCAAAAAATTTTTGTAAAATATATGTACTGGAGTGTAAATTATAAAATAAATTTAAGTTATGCGCAGTATTCAATTCGCTTGCAGGCCATGCATTTTTGTGAACAAGAGACTCTTCAATCTATTAATATCCAAACCAGTGGCGTATTTAGAAAATGCTTTGGGGGAGGGAGGGCTGCAGATAAAAAAAAAATTGTTTAGAATCTCGTTAATCCATTCGTGCGCGTCAGTGGTAACCAAATCCTGATATGTAAAATCCCAGCACGCTGCTTCTGCTCCTGCTACAGTGTGTCATTTTTTGGTGAAAAAAACCACTCTAATTTCTCTCACCTTTGCTTGAGAATTCAAATTTCCCGATTTTTCCTGGCAAAATTTGAAAAATTATGAAGTCCTTATCTTCTCCAAGTATTCTAAAAGAGTAGAAATTCTGCAATATGTACTGGGGGGTGTTCTACCCCCCCCCCCCCCAGACCCCCCGGTTTACAATTTTACCAACCGAAAAATTGATTAAACTAACTACGATTAGGACTAACGGGTAATTAAAATTTTTATGTAAAAATGAGGATAGAAAAAATTAAAACATGAGAAGCATATTTATTTAATTACTTTACTGCTCATGGAGTTTAGCAGCAACTTTAAGTGTTACTTGGAAAAGTTAATTATGAAAATATAAAGTCGAAACTGCAAACCGGGGGGTCTGGGGGTTTGGAACACCCTCCAGTACATATTGCAGGATTTCCATTCTTTAAAGAATATTTGGTGAAGATAGGGAATTTATAATTTTACAAACTTTGCCAGAAAAACACGAGAAATTACAAATAATGTAATTTAAATTAAATCTAAAAGTAAAGAAAATTGAAATTGGATTAGAATCTACTTTGTTTATCTACTTTTACTGTATGAATCTTCTCAGAATTGGTAATAATTTCTAGAAAAGTAAAAAAACTTATATACTTATTGACTAGCGAGAAACAAAAGTACTTGATGTTAAAAATTCTGATAAAAAATATTTATATTTTAATTTATTGTTAAATTAGTAGATAAACTAAAAACGTTCGATCCCACTTTATTCTAAGTTTACTTCGAGGTTTTATCTAACCCAGTTTGTTTATCTGAAACAATTTCCTGATTTATAAAATCACAGAACGCTGCTGCTGCTCCTGCTACAGCGCGTCATTTTTCGGTTAAAAAAAACACTCTGATTTCCCTCACTTTTGCTTAAAAATTCAAATTTCCCGATTTTTCTTGGCGAAATTGGTAGCGGGAAACGAAATTTACTGCTTAAATATTATATCGTTTAAAAGGGATCCACCGTCTAGCTGCTCGTCCACGGACGGGCTTTCCAACTAGTAAATAAATAATAAGCAAATAAATAAATAAAAATAATTTAAAGTTATTTAGATTTTAAAACCTCATCATTGAGGAGGGGGGGGATTGCCCCTTTTGCCCCTCTCTAAATACGCCACTGCTCCAAACTTTTAAATTTAATTTCAAATTATTAATTAAACTTTGCCACAAATAAATTTCAATAGCAAATGGGCAATCAACTTTTACGTTGCCTTCCAATTTAAAATTTTATAAAATTTTTATCAACATAAATCAATTTTGATTTTATTATTCATCCAATAATTAACTTTTCAAAATTTTTCATCAATCCAAATCCAATCCCCCCAATTAGTAACTTTTAAAATACTCAAATTTAGTCCAATGTTTAGACAATTTTCAATTCAAACTGTTAGTCATTAAATAAAATCTCTCTCAACTCAACTAACTTTATTCACAAATCAAAATTAATAATCTCGAATCTGAGAGGCAAAATTAATACCTTCTTTTTACGGGACCTTTTGCAAAAGCGTCCGTCTACTTCAGCGGACCTGGCTAAAAGCTCAAATTGTTGTTTAATTTCGTGCCAACTTAAAAATTGTTGGCGCGAAAAGACGCACATATTCAAATCTTTACAACATTTCCATAAAAATTATTTACAAAAGCAAGTTCATATACACAAATAAATTAAAATTCAGATTTACAATATAAATTCAAAATCACAAAAATAAAATTGAAATCTCAAAATGGCTCATAACAAATTAGTTTTAAAATTTCAATATTTAAAAAAAAGAAATTTCGGAACACGACAAAGCCCCTTTGGGACTCGTTGATTTTGTGCCAAACACATTTGGCACTTGAAAGCACTCCCACAAGTTAAGCTTACAACTCTTCTTACATATTTCGGAACAGCAAATCACACTTGAAAACCAATATTCAACTTTTTTTTAATTATTCCAAAGTAAGCTTATTTTTTTTCTATAAAATCTATAGACTGTTATTCGTAACAGCTATTATCTTTGATGAAGATTGCTTGCTTTTAATAAATTAGTTGAGATTAAATATTTGGTTGTGACAATTTGTGAGGTCTACTCCGTAATCTTAAGAACTCATCCTCCCTCTTTAAATTCAATGAGTTGAACTGACTCGCCGATGCAAATCTTGTTCTTAAATCATAGCGGGGCAATCGGTAAATGATGTTATGCGAGAATTACTGTATTGGAAAAATTTGACGTAATGCAAAAGCAAATTATCAGAAGATAACTTTTCTTTCTAAAACACTCATTTCATTATTGCATGAATATGGTCCTTCGAGCCGAATCGTGCAAAATGTAAACGACGGTGTTAATAAATATGCAGATGTGCTACTCAAAAATAGCATTTAAAGACATTCAGCGTTAAAATAATTATTACCATATAAAATAATATTCGAGACAGTTTTACTTGTAAATATGATTTTGCATGAAATGCAATTAACATCATTCAAATACACACCATGCTGTTTATCTGCGCATACATTAAACTACAAATTCGCACATTATGTGCTTTTACTTACCAATATCAGATATGAACACGGCTGGAGGTAATACATAAATATTCTTTCTCTGTGTATGATAACTTGAAAATGCATCTGTTGGATACTTACAGTCAAGCTATCTTATGAGCAACAAATAATATCAAATGTAATTGCGTCATTTATTACGTTCTTCAAGTGTAAGATTAGCATTATGAAATCGCAGTTAATGTTGGCTTTTAATTAAATTAATCTTCGATTGCAATTATTTCGTTCAGACCATCTGCATTCTTTTCAGATAAAATCTGCGTAATTTGATATCCACAGAAAATTGCATTTGCAGAAGATGCTCATAAACAACCACGCCATCTGAGGAGCTGAGCTTCTCCAAGCCAATTCTGACGAATGTAACATTTGAAGAACTGGGAAAAAACTGTTGTTAATTTGAAAACATTGCAAAAACGACGACTGCAATAATCATAATTAATCAGATAAAATTCGAGGAAGAAGCGATTGATGTGTAACGTGGCCGTTTTTTTCCTTTGCCAAATTTCTGCAAAAACACAATCATCATAATATATAAGTTTACATACAGAATTGGCCTTGAAAAAATGATATTAACGATAGCATCAGCATAAATTTTTAATTAAGAAATTTAAAAATCTGGAACACTAATTTCTTATATGTAAAACTCGAAACAAAAACGATTTTATCTAAGACTTTTGCATAAGATGCAAGACTTGAATTAAAATGACCAGGCGTTCTCATTAACACAAGCCATCTTTGATGCAAATAAGCAGATATAAGTGGATCATCTGAGATTGGTATTTAAAGATAACAGGTGAACTATAGATGGTACCGTGGCTCGTGGCGTCATGGTTCGAATCAAATGACTGGCAGAGCGAGGATAATGCCGAGCGTTACCATCCGCTATTAAAATAATTATGATTGGACTTTACTTGTTCCTTGTAAGTAATAATGTTGGTGTTTTGACGGAGTATGCTTTTTTTACAGTTACCCTGTCGTTTTATATAAATTTAATGTCTTTTTTTATTCCTAAGACGTCTTTCTGTACCGGATATACCTCTGCAACAAAAAATTTGATTCCACTTTTATTCTTTACTTAAAACTGATTTTGGAAAACTTGAAAGGACATCGTCTGATGGTACAAGATAAAAACATTTTTCTTCTTGATGATGAAGAACCGAAGGGTCATGGTTTTTAATTCCAATTGCTTATTATTCTTTCGGGATTTTCTAACAGTCAACAAGGGCATTTTTTCGTTCTTTTGTTATGTTTGACGTTTTTGTTGCTTGATAATATTAGCTGTATCCTCTAACATCAGGCATGCCAATGTTGCTTTGGCTTTAATCCTGTAAGTCTCCAGTAGCATTTGGAATCTTCTGGTGTATCTTTTATTTCTATCCATTCTGTCTTTCGTCCGAATATTTTGCAATCCGCCAGCTTCATCTAAGGGATTCAACTTATACTTAACCTGTTCTAACCCAACCTAATCTAACCTAACCCAAATTAAATCTATTCTATTTATGAAATTCAGCATTATTGAACAAAAGTGCAATCTGGAAAGAGTTTAAATTTTCTTATGATGGTCTCTATGCTTCGGAGGGCTCGTAAAGCCGGCGGTCCCCCTAGGTTGATGATTTTCCCTTATCAACAAAAAATTCAGGTAGTACAGTCATTCTTTTTCTTTTAAGTGCCAGTGCGTAGGCGGTCACTTGGCTGAAGCCAAGATGACGTACTAGGGAGTTTAATAAAATTAATGAAGTGGATTTCCGTTGCCTTCCCACAGCTCACAGATGTAGTTTGGGCTTTAGATCACAGCAGTGTATTCGACTCGACCAGGATTTGAACTACGATTGCCCGCTTCCTAGTCGGTTGGTGTAGGTTTTACCCCACACTTCTGGTCAGTATACTGTCATTAGCTGTGTTTGTTATCGCAGTTCTAGTGCAACCCGAACTACACTTACTACTCTAAAAGCGTTTGGTATGAATCAGTGGAAAAAGTGCAGTGAGTGCAACCCGTTTTTTATGAAAATCCGTGTAGACCGGGAGTACTCTGGACCACACTTTTTACTTCAATAAAATATGTACTGTAGCGAGTGCCGAAGCAACTTATAGGTGGAAAAACTTGAGATTAGCAATATCCTACTATTTATATGTTGATCACTCCCATATTTACAATTCTTTAAATAACCTTTTTGAAATTCTAAACTGTTTTTTCTACTAGGGTTGGACTTATTATCGATTAATCGATAAATATCGATTTTGTTGTTGAAATGTCGATTAAATAATCGATATATCGAAATTTCGATAGTTTTCAATATTCCGATAGTTATAGATATTTCGATAGTAATAGATATTCCGATAGTTATCGATATTCCGATAGTTCTCGATATTTTGATGATTGTCGATATTTTGATAGTTTCGATATTTCTAATTTAAGTAGGTTATTGTCTTATGTTTTATGGACTTCTCAATGGTTAATTTTGGGTTCAACAGGTTCCTTTATTCGAGAAAAAAAAGTTGGGATTTATTGTTTATCGATAATTACCGACAAATATCGATTAATCGAGGTTATCAATGGTTTTTAAATTATCGAAATTTCATATCGATTTCTGAATAAATCATCATCATCATCATCGCTTGAATCACTTGAATGTATGAAAGGCCGACAACTTTTAAGTTATAGCGGTTGTAGTAAATATGAAATAATTATCAATCCTGCATTAATTGCATTAAAGACGTTTGTTAACGTTACATACATATTGTTGGCTGCACCAGCTGCACTAGCGAATTCTGAGCAGCTCTGGTTACACTACCTGCACTACACTACTTGCACTGGATTTTGATAAAAAACAAAGCTATTATGTCCAAATAATCCCCCTAAACAGTGAACATACAATAATTCCGTCGGCGCTTTTTCTTAGTTTAACCCTTGGGAGGGGAATCACCGGTAGTCCTTATTCAAAAAGTTGACCAAATCTTGCATTTTCTTATGTTCGCAATTTTGAATATTATGAAAAATGCTTTTTCTTGAATAACTCGGCCATTTTCAATTTTAGCAAAAAATCGTAAAGACGAAAGTAGTAAGAAATTCAATTTTCTACAATTTTCTTTTTTAAATTAAAACTGAAAAAAGCGAGGATGTAAAACTCATTTATTTTTAACTTTAAGGCATAAATTAACATAACATAGGTACTCTTGTAGAGAATTACATTTTGAACAAATTTGGAGCCTATCTTTTTTTTTCTTAGAGTCAATATTTAAGGCCCTAAGTACGCCAATGGCAGAAAAAAGAGAATTGACAAAATATTTTTTATGTGAGTTTTCTAATAAGATTTTTTTTTAACCCATTTCCGCTCAAGCGCCTAGGAAGTTGGAATTTTTTTATGAAATGTTTAGGAATATCTACCTTATTTTAGCTAAATAATTATATTTTCATGATAAAAAATAATTTTTTTAAAATTTTCGAAAGGACCAGGTGAACCGGAGGACAGAAGAAAGAAGTTGAAAATATATTTAAATGTATTGCCAAAATACCAAACCTCATGATATTACGTATTTTTAAAAAATTCTTATTTGAAATGTAAAAGTTGATTGTATCGGCAATGCAACATCAGGACGAAATGGGTTAAGTTTTGAGTTTTGTGTCAGATAGACAGCTGGGCAAATAAAATAACTCGTCGACTACGGAGTACACGTACTGGAAGAAAATGCAAAAAAATTCGAGACATACATAAGGAAGACAATAAGGATGATGATGCACGATCAACATTCAATACTGATACTCCTGAAACCGAAAATTTCAAAGTTTCTGAAGCTGATACAGATGATATTGATTTGGCAGGACCATCGTCGAAAGAACAAGCACCATAGTTCCGATTCTTTAATTTATTAATTAATTCATTAATTCTCTACAAGATTGTTTATGTTCATCTAAGCCCTAAAGTTAAAAATGAACGAAATAATGCAAAAGCTTTACTCCGCCACTTTTTCATCAAGTGTAATTTGAAAAATAATCATTTAAGAAAAATGCGGAAACCAAAATTTTGGGAAATTGAATTTCCTTAAAACAAATTGAATTTTTTGCAACTTTTGTCTTGACAATTTTTTGTTAAAGTTGAAAATCTTCGAGTTGTTCAAGAAAAACCATTTTTCATAAAATTCAAAATGGTGGATATAAGTAACTGCAAGATTTGGTCGACTTGGTATAGAATAGCCCCAGGTCACCATGATTGCCATGCTATTAAACTTGTGACTTCCATACCAAGAAATTACTATAATATTCTGTGGGGTGTTCCACACCCCCCAGACCCCCCGGTGCGAATTTTAAATTTGAATATTCACTAAGACCTTTTGTTTATAAAACTTGGGGTATGAATTGTGTACAAATAACGTATAAATATATTTGTTCTGACAGAGTGAAAAATTTTTATTACAAAAATAATAATCACAAAACGTATACACACACTTTTGGGCTTTCAAACCAGGGGGTCTGGGGGGTATGGAATACCCTCCAGTGCACCAGCAGTTATATTTGTTGAAAAAACAAATTAAAGTTAAAATCCCCCACGTTTTTATTCTGTTTTATTCATTTATTTTGTTTGTTATTTTACTTTTCTTCCCCAAAGTTCTTTGGAATGATAATCTCGTTAATCCGTTATGCGCACCAGGGATAGACAATTAAAATTATGAAGTCATTGCGGTCTTATACAGGCTTCAAATCTAAAACCAAGGGCGGATCTAGGCAAAGTTGATGGATGGGGGAATAAATATATTAGGTATTTTAATAAGAGTATTTTATTTTAACAATTATATTTTTAATATTTTTAAAACTCAACAAAACAAATCGTAGTCAATTTTGTTGTTTTTTTAAAGCTCATGAGTGGGGGTTGATATCCACTTGTATCTGCCTTTGCCAGGCAATCTTTGAAAATTAAAAAAGGAAATAAAAGAATTAATCTATGGTAATCTAAAGATTTCCTAAATTTCCCAAGATTTCCTTGGGAAGAAAATAGCATTTTTAAGTTTTACTAAGATTTCTTAGAATTTTCCTAAAATTTGCTTGGATTTCTTTTCACTTTTGTATATCACGATTTTTCCTTCGGTTTTCTAGTTAGTACAAAACTAAGGGGAAATCGACGGAAAAATTGTGTGTACTAGTGAATGGAAATCTGTAAAAATTCTGAAAAATTCCAAGACATCTCAAAGAAACAGATTCTTAGAAAATTTGTAGAAATATAGAAAAATATAGGAAAAAGCAAAAAAAAGATAGTCTGTAATATTCTCGATTTATTCAAATTTTCCTTTAGTTGTGCATATGACAATTATTTCTCCATCATTTTACCACTTATTAGTAAAAAACGAGCGGGAAATTTTAAGAAATCCCAGAAAAGTTTAGAAAATCTTAGAAAAAATATCCAAAACATCTTGCGAAGTGGGGACTCACAGAAAATTCTAGGATATTTTAGGAAATTTAGACAATCTTAGAAAATAAAAAAATAATAAAATATTTAATAAAATCCGCTCTTGTTTGGAAGGAATTCTTTGGAAATCACTGAAGTCCTGTATACAATTTGTTTTTTGTTTTTTATAAAAGCAGGGCCCCCGTTTACAACTTTGCACACGGGTCCCTCACCTGCTTGTTACGCCACTGTGTGATTTATTCTAGCCTAAAAGTGGAAGAGGAAGAGAGAAAGAAGAAGAATTAAAAAAACAGAAATCCTTCCCTAAAGTCAAGATCTGGGTACACCACTGACTCTTGAATTCTCATAACTGCAATACGTGAAACAACCCCAATTACACCAAAGATGCATTTAAATTACAAAAATTATTTAAAATATCCGTTAATTTTTCTAGAATAAAAATTTAAATATAAAATAAATTAATATAATTTAATAAGTTAATATCAATGTCGTCGAAAGTTTTCTTATCAATTCAAATATTTGTCACCTTTACAAATAACTTTATAATTTAAAAAAATTAAAATCACATTTAATTAGTTATTAAATAAAACTCATCTTTAATTTTTTTTAAAATTTTTTAGGAAACGGGCAACCGGCATTACTTCCTTAGCCTAACCTCCACTCTTTGAACTATCTATTTTAGCGGACACGGGCAACTCGGCGACGATCAACTCGGCGGACTGGCCAACTCGGCGACTGGTCCACTCAGCGACGGTTAACTCCGCTACAGGCTAACTCTGCGATAGTCAACACGGCGACGCGACGCCACCGGTAAATTCGTAAAAAAAATTATCCATATCTGTATTTTAGTAATTCTGAAATACAGATCTAGTAGTTAATATAAATTTTCAGTACATAAGTATACCACGAATCCATCAAATATTTAAAGAAAATTATTATGTAATGCATGTTTTCATTTTAGATTATTATGAATTTATTATTATTTTTATTTAGCTGATTAACTAAAATAAAAGATAAATGATAAATATGATCAATAACGTCCATATTCAAAAATATATTAAGGCGAGGGGTGTTTCGCTGGGGAATTTTGGTGTACAATCTTTAGGAATTAGTGGGGAATTAGGGGAATTACTTGGGAAATTAGTGGGTAATTCTGGAGAATTAATGGGGAATTAGTGGGGAATTACAAGAAATTTGAAGCAAATTAGTAAACCAATGTCGTGTTGTATAAATCTGCTAACGCGTAATCGCCGTCTTTGATTTCGGTTCGCCAAACGGATGCTGTTTATTATTTCACTTTTTGCATAAATTAATCGAGAAAAAAGTAATACTCTCAATGGTATAGAGACTGTAGTGCAAGCGTGGTGATTTATCGATTTATATATTTATTTCTAAGTAAATATTTCTTAGCGTAAACTAAAAAAAAAGTGAAGAAGTACAATACCTAGAAAATTATTACTTAAAAATCCGAAAAAAACACTAATTACAACTATTTGACAGGTTAGAACTAAAAATATACCAACATATACATATTATTTAATATAGGTAATTTAAAAAAATACAAAAAAATACTAAATTCCACAAAATCTTCTTGAAATTGCTTGTTTTAAGTTCATTTCTTTTGCAAATCCAAATTGTAAGACATTTTGTCTACTGTAATTTTGTATAGAATAGTGATTATTGAGAAATGCATCGTTCATGAGTTATTAGCGAAAAACTAAAACAAGTGCAAAGATAGTTTGGTTTCTTGTGAATCCTGAAGTTAGCTCACATCTGGCGAGGTGACAAAGGTGAACATCGGATTCATCAGCGACTAAAAATACATCTAAATCCGTTAAAAAACCACTTTCGGAATTTTTTCGAACTAATAGGCTGACAGAAATTAGCAAAAGACTATCCAAGAGCAATACTAACATCTACATCAAACTACGCGTGATGTTTAGTTGATAACAATACCTTCAGTGCTATTGCCGATGGAAGCAGCTTTTGGTTCATAGAATGGGTCAAAATATCCCTAAAAGATTGGGAAGAACAATCCAAAATTTTGATTGACGTTAGATACTCTGTATCCACAGATTTTCATGTTTATTTTTTGTTTGTTTATCATACCATGCAATTATCCTAACAACACTCAATAATTTATTAATACTAAAATATATTGATGTAGCCGAAAAATCTTAAAAATATGAAATTTGGCGTAGTTATGACTTATGACAAGGTCAAAACGCGTCGCCAAGATTAAATAATAAAAAAAAACTTCTGACATTTCTTACGTAACGCACTTTTGATGGTTAATTATTATTGTCAATTTGAAACAATTCAAGACATTTGGTTGCGCGGTTCAACCAGTGCGATTGCTATTATTTATTTTCACGCCCCAACCACACACACTGATTTTGATAATAGGGTGCTTTCTCTTATACATGCGTTAATACCCAGGAGAAACAATTATTTTAATCGTCGAAGATCTGTTTTTTGAAATCTTTAGTTTAACCACTTTGCATTCGTTGATGTATTATTAATGAGGTATTTTTTATAATGCAGTGGTACATACCTTACCTAAGCTGCCTAAGCATACAGATTTCTTGAATAGTTTGATTTTCCAGTTATTTTTATTTTAATTTAGTTTAAGTGGTTTGTTTGCTTTCCTAATTATTTTAGCGAAAAAATGAAAAAATAAACTCAAAAATAATGCAGAAATATAAACTACGAATGATAAGAACATTAGATTTCATCTAGCTTTTACTTAAATGATCAAAAAATGCTTTCAAAATTGTTAAAATTTTTATTTACTGCACTGGCCATGTAATAAATTCAATTTAATTTCTATTTTCAAAAATAATTACCATGGAAACTTTCATGGCCAGTCTGATAAATGAAACTTTTAACAATTTCAAAGGCAGTTTTTGACTTTTTACGTAAAAGATTGTAACAAATTTTAATAATTTGTTTTATTTTCTGAGTGCGTTCCTGCCTAGAATCTGATTTGGGGGGGGGGGGGCTGAACTTGCGTTTTGGAACGCAGGACTTTTGATGTGAACTTTGTAAGTGTGAGAGTGTTTTTGATGTGTTCCTCTAATTTGAGTAAGTTCTTTGCATTTGTTTTAAAACTTTGTGGGGAGACACCTAATTTTGACGATGTTCGATTTGTGGTTTTGAACTGACTGAAAATCCCGAAATTGCTTCCGAAAAACCGGTAATTATTTTAAATAATTTGCAATGGTAAATTATTTTCTATGGAACCAACTTTATTGCGAGTTGCTATTTATTGATAGCTTTATCTTCGCTCGCAAATTTTTCCAACGTTAAATATTATTAACAACGTTTAATATTGGTTCGACAATTAGCGTAGGTTTGCTCGTTTTTAGTTATGTTTCTCCTAAGGATAATAATTGGGACGAGTAGCTGCGACTTTCTGGTGTTCGGTTGCAACTGCCGCTTGGAAGCATACTTCTTGCAGAGATTATTTTTTTGATTTTTTTGTAATTTTTTTCGGAACTTACTTCCCTCGCTTTCCGCAATATTTACAGCTAGGTTAACATCTTGGGTATCTACAGTAAAAAAAAGCTGGTTGATCGTTTCCCAGCGTGTAGAGGAAAATTCTGGAAGCCCCATGAGGGGAAGAGGAATTGTTTTGTTTACGGCCTGGCTTATTGTTGGTGGTGTCAGTTATCAGCTGTCACCTTGGATGGATTTTTTGTGCTGAACTGACGGGCACATTTTGTCTGAGGGGTCGGAGATTGGGAATTCGGTTGGTCCTCAAGGGGCGGCGAAGGAAAATTTTCGTTACAAGATACATGAAATCTAATGCTCTTATCATTCGTAGTTTATATTTCTGCATTATTTTTGTGTCTTTCATTTCTTCTCTAAAATAATTAGGGAAACAGGAATTTGCATAAATAAGTTTTTACATGTTAATTTCCTATGTTCGGCAAAGTCCTTCAGCACCCCGTGTATTGCGGTGTTTGTTCTCAAATTTCTTTTATTTTCTTTTATTTTTTAAAATTTCTTTTTCTTAAAATTCTAGTATATAATAGTGAATTTTTGAAGGAAGCTGGCGTACTTTTATCATCTATTGCAGAAGATGGAGTAGGAAGATTCAATAATGTGAGAGAATTTTATCCTGGTATGACATAATTTGCTTCCTCACTTTGAAGTAATTTTTTCACTGAAAATTGCATTGAAGTACATTTTTATAAAAAGTTCTTTAGCAATGTAATTCTTGGAATAAAAAAAGAGATTTTAAGTTTTATTTTGATTTGGCAATTCAGACCTATAAGCGGTCAAGAAATATAATTTCACACAATTTAATGTGACCGAATTAGTTTTGAAAAAAAATTAATCAATGGAAGTGTTAGGTGCTACCTGAGAGAAATGTTTTTGGTAAAGTGATTGTAAATGTAAGTCTTATTTGCTTCTCATCTAAGATCCCAGCAACTCTTCTTAATATGAATTTAAGACCGGATGTGGAATCAGGTAGCTGGAGAAACCACATCGAGACGTGATGAAAGGCGCGACTAATATCGTTTGTTGTTTAAAATAATGCACTTCAACTTATTGTATTAGTAATAAAATATAATAACCTACATCCTCCGGTTAAGATACCAATAATAATAAAACATCGAATATTTTACTTTTATCCGAGGGTATTGACTTTTTGACTCATTCACTTTTCCGATCAAAATCACGCGATGTTGGAAAACGCATTTCGGTAGGAGTGCCGCATGGAACAAAACCCGGTTCTCTGTTGTGGTAGCCACTCAAAATTGGAATAAGTCTATGCATTTCGCATGACAACGACTTAAGGATTTGCTACTGCTCGGGTTACAGTTTTTAGAAAATAAAAGTAATTTTTTACCGACTAATGATACACATTTAACTTTTAATTCGAGTAAAAGTAAAGCACATGGGAAAATCTCGGCCATGCGATTCGCATGGACTGCGTGGGATGGACAGGAAAACGATGTCGCTGGACATGAGAATAAACACAACCAAGATTAATAACACCAAGAAGGTCAGACATTTTCTTGCGTGTTTCTACAATTGAAATTTTGTCTTCGAATGCCTCCAGTAAATCTCGTTTGTCATACTAATCGTTGGACTTCTTCGTGAGGATTTAATTAGCGCGGAAGTTTTCAAATTCGAGTGACAAATTTATTTATCTTTTTTTTCAAAAAACAATTAATCAATCTAACCAAGAAGATAAATCGCGGTCGTAATTCAGTAGTAATGAGCGAATTTTAATGGTAAACGTGAAGTATGATGGTTTTTTAATGTGCTTTTGCTTTATTCTTACATTGAGCTTTTAGGATGACCGGAAACGAGCGCGTGCGGTCCTAGCAGACTGGAGCACCGGAAGCAGTCTGTTGACCTCGCGGAAACGCGCCAGTGCTTTTCTAATATACAACTTCTGCATATTCATTCATATATATCAACTTGATTCATGCTTGTCTAATAATACAGTTCCTTCTGTTTTTGCTTGTTTCGTATATGTAAAAAAGTTAGAATATATAGAGAAAACAAAAATGAAGTTATTCCCTTTCCCCGGCTTCGAAACAAACGAAAACGCTAAGATTTAGTTGAATCCGGCTCGAAGGACCATGCGGGTAAAAAAGTAATTTTTTATTTTTAATAAATTTTATTACTACTTGACTGTATCATTTCTAGAGCCGACTTAGACTTAGTTTGACCTTAGACTTTCATTAATAGCAGTGTATAAGCATATTTAGTAATATATCTTTGATAGCAATGCAATACGTCTATAATCCACTTATCGATTCACACGGTCAAAAACCCATCCGAACAACTAATTTATCTGATCGAACACCACGAGGATTGCATACCACAAATACATTTCAGTACACCAATACCTCACGTTCAGTTATATCCACAATCGTAAGCTGTCATTTTATATGTTACCGAACAATTACAAATATGATGGCTAGTTAAAGTTGTTAATAACTTGTAGATGGACGATATCGAGACTAACCAAAAGAAGTGTTAAAGATTTACGGATTACCATTTAATAATAGACGGTCATGTATTGTGCTCTGATTAAATTATGATAGAATAATGTAACGGAATACTCTAGTGTATTAGAAAAAAACTTTCGATAGATTGCTTAGTTGACATTTGCAATCTACAGGTGTCGTTATCGGTGATCCATTCCGTTACACATCAATATTGATTAGTAGCTTCATAAAAAATTAACCATTCTATGGGCAATAAGTGGTTCGAGATTTTTGTCTTAATCTAAATAATTTGGAATGCAAAATTAATATATCAACAAATAACGGACAATTGTTTCACGTTTCATTAACTACTCGTCAGAGTAAACGGTTAAAATTAGAAATCATTGTTTGTCTTTCAAAAAAAAGTGTTGATAATGGATAAAAATGTGTGGCTGTGAGAAAGTTGCGAGAAGTGGCAGGTTACTTGCTGATACAGTTGGATAAGTACCGTACTGCAAGCAAAAAATTAACGGAAACCAAATAAGACATTCGAAAAATACAATAAAATTGAAAAAAACATTAGAAATATAAAATTTTTAGTTTTGATTGATTTCAACTAATTTTTATGATATTAGTTTGTTTACTTGTTATTTATGAAACTGAAGTTATTCTTTTCTATTTTCAATATTAATGAAGTTCACTTCATGACTTTTTTCTTAAGGAGAAATGGGTAACTAATTCTGAGTTGCAATTATTTTATTTCTTCCTATATTTCAAAATTATGCTATTCAAGCAATATGATTTAAAATTCCTCTTACATAATCCTGGGATGAAACCGCAAATTGATTTAACCAAAAGTGGCCTAGAACCCTCCTTGTTTAACTACTACTGGTATTGATGTATTTGTTTAAAAAGATCTTATTTAATAATATCAATCGCAAGACATGCTCATAAATCTTTTGGCTATAAACCGGGGGGTATGGATTACCCCTCAGTAGCTGAATAATTGTGTTGAAAAGAAAAAGCGATCGTGAGAATCATTAAAGCTCGCGTGATTGTCTTGCGATTGTCTGCAGTTAGGGGCATTTTATACATATTATCTTGACTTGAACTACTCACACGTGGTAAAATTATAACCCAGTAATCATTACTTATATACATTGTATTACATTCAAGACCAACAGCTTAAGGTGGAATCTGGATCACGACAGAATCAATTTGATCGAAATCGAAGACATAGGTACCACATGTGTATGCACTGTAAACAAATCAAATACTCAAATTAGTCCATCGTGTCAGATAATCTAACCTAAAATGTAAATGCCCAAAGGAAAAATACTAAAACGATAAATGAATTACTTTGACAAGACATCTAAACGAGTTTTTACTTTCCGGCCGGGCGAAAAGTGGTCACTTTCTGACCGGTTGGAAAATAATGTACTTTCCGTTTTAATATTTTGGTTTTAAGTAAAACAATTTGTTTTCGCCTACTTTATGAAAATTATTGTTTTCGAACATAGAAAATACCCGGAAAAGTAAAAATTGTCATATTACGTAAATATGATGCGCATGAATGGATAACATCATGCAGAATTTAAAATCCCGTTGAAGAAGTAGCATGACCAAACGATATGATAAGTGGCGTTCAGTGCATTACTGAATAATTAGAAATAATATCTTCTCAGGAGGTAAAAAAATTTCTCGCAATTTAAAACAAATATAACACAAGAGAGGATGTTTTTCGCATGTGCTTCGGATATATCAAAATTTGAACTATTCGACATTCTTCAAAAACTTCAAAATCAAACATAAAAATGAAAAAAGAGAAATTTACTGCAACTAGAATTGCGTTTGACAGTGGATGAGGAATTGCAGTATAAATATTTCTGAATCATATTTCGATTAAAGAAATGTCCACAGATTCCTGCAACTTTCCTGAATTTCCTCAGATTTCAAAATATTTTTATTTATACCAGAGAACTTTCTTCGCGAAAAACTATAGAAACAAAAAAAATTTATCAACTTTTAAATAAATCATCAGCATTACTTTGCATTTCTCCGGATTTTTGAAATTTTCCAAAATTTCCCTTTGGAAATTTGAGTCGCCCTAGTCCGAGCATGAAATTATTTGTAGTGTTAAAACGGTTAAAACTTGAGAGTTAAAAGTTATGATGAAGAATGCAAAGCAGAAATAAATAAGAGAGAAGAATGTAGAAAAAAATTGATACAGAAACAAACAGTAGAACATAAGAAAAAATACGAAGAAACAGAGAAGAAAGTGCAAAAAGCTGTTTGGGGAGAAAAAGAGAAAATACAAGATCGAAATGCTCAAAGAAATAGAAGACCAGTTTAAAAACAAAGAGATTAGAAACTTATATCAAGGGGCGAAAAGAGTGAAAAACGGTTACCAGACGAGTACAGTGATTTGCAAAGACAGAGATGGAAATTTAATAGGAGGCGAAAAAGAGATCATGTAACGATGGGCAGAATACTTCGAAGAATTACTGAATAAAAACCAAGAAAAGGCAAATGACGCTAACATTGAATATGGACCAGAAAGTATAAAAGTAGAAACCCCAAAAAGACAAGAAATAAACGATATTATCAAAAAGCTAAAGAACAATAAAAGTGCGGGGGAAGATGGTATAACAGCAGAAATGATCAAATTTGGAGGCGAAGAACTACACGAACAGATATATGAGTTGATAGTACAAATATTCAATGAAGAAAAAATGCCAGGAACCTCGAGTGAAGCGCTGATATGCCCAATACATAAAAAAAGCGACAAGAAAGACTGTGCAAACTATCGAGGATTCGCACTACTGAATGTGATATACAAAATCTTCGCAACATGGATAAAAGAGAAATTTGAAGAACAGTCTGAAAAACTAATAGGTGAATACCAGAGCGGGTTTAGAAGCGGAAGATCAGTAGTGGACCAAATGTTTACAATTAAACAGATCCAGGAAAAAAGTCACAGTCTACGGCTACACTACAAAAAACAGAAGATAGAGTAATAGTGAAAAGAATGACGACAAGAAAGTTCAAAGTGGAGAGTGGCCTGAGACAGGGAGATCCATTGTCGGCAATGATGATTAACCTTGTACTGGAGAAGATTATCCGCGAGAGTAAAATAAACAGATACGGAGCAATATTCAACAATTACCACCAGTGCCTAGCTTTCGCGGACAATGTGACACTGATAGCTAGAACGAAGAAAGAACTGCAACAATGCATCATCAGAGTGACGGAAGTGGCGAGAAGAATGGGTTTAGGGATTAACGAGCAGAAAACCAAATATATGACATGGCAAGACGAGCCGTATGAAGAAACCAGAATGCTGCATGTCCAAATGGAAAACAATAGAACTTTAAAGATAGAAGAAGTTTCGACATTTGTATTCCTGGGCACAGTGATAACGAGAAAACCAGGTAGTAGCGAAGAAATCAGAGCTAGGATAATTGCAGGAAATAAAAGCCTAGCGGCACTACATGGTATTTTATCGAAAAAGAAGATGTCTAGATCAGTAAAAACCAGAATCTACCAAACAATAGTAAAGCCGGTGGTGACCTACGCATGTGAGGTGTGGACACTAAAAAATCAAGACCAGACAATGCTGGGAGTGTGGGAGAGAAAGCTACTGAGAAAGATTATTGGCGGTGTAAAAGTAGGAGAGATGTGGAGGAGACGAACAAATGAAGAGTTAAGAGAACTGTATGGAGAACCGGACATAGTAGATATGGTAAAAGCACAGAGATTGAGATGGATTGGACACGTAACAAAAATGAGTAAGGATAGAGTAACAACCTAAGTGTGGGAGAGTCAAATAGATCATAGAAGACGGAGAGGAAGACCAACACTCGAATAGAAAGACGATGTGAACGAGGACATACAACGCCTAAATGTTGTAAATTGGAAAGAGAAAGCAAGAAATAGGAAGGAATGGAAGAAAGTAGTAAATGAAGCTATGGGCCTTCAAGGCCTCTAATGCTAATGTATATAATATTATTATCTTAGATATAAATAATTATATTTTTCGATATTTTATAAATAATATAAATTTTAGGTTAAAAATAGTTGAGTTTAAGTAGTTGAGTATTTTTAATCTAATTTAAATAAAAGTCAAGGATAATTTTACTACTTAAATATATAAATCTTAACTTGTGAGAATTAATAATATTAAGAGCTTCAATATAACAAGTTAATTCAAATAATAAAATAGAAATTTTATTATAATTATAATATATTATAATTTCTACTTTATCATTTGAATTAACTTGTTTTACTTCTGTGGTCACATGCTAAAAGGGTATAAGTACAAACAGCTAACTTTACAGGAGACGCAAAAAACGTTTTTTTTTTAATTATTATAACTTTAAAAGTTACTAGCTCATAACAACTAAAGTTTTACTTTGAAAATTTAATTGCTATCTCGCAAATGTATCAGATATTCCCTTATATCAGAAGTAAAAATAAAATTACTGATTTTTTGATTGATTTTAAATATAATATACGAGTATCTGTAAAAAATTATTATTTAAAAAAAATACATTAATTTATTACCAACTGACAGGTTTATGTGGAAATTTTCTAGGTATTGTGTTTCTTTAGATTGCTGTTAAAATTTTATTATTTTAACATTTTGTTTAGTTTTGTTAAATATTACAAATATACTCTGATTTCTTCATTCTCTAGTATCTAGTTATTAGAAGCAAAAGCAGAGTTGACTTATTACGCGTATTCGGGGACACTCAGCATTGCTCAGTGGCTAAGTAGATTATAACTTTAACTTTAGACATATCTAATTAATATAGCATCGTTTAAATCTAGTTTACTCTAAGCCAAAGACCGCCTAATTTGTGTTGTGCATTGAGCTTATATCAGTTATATCTAAAATTTAAGTATTAAGCTGCTGAACTGCTGAACAGCTGGAGTGTTCATAAATTTGCTTATTAATACGAATCAGAATAAGAAAATTAGATAAATACTAAATTTTTAATTTTGGTTTTCTAAGGTCCAGTATTTCAGTTGCTAGTGAAACTACGTTTAAGGATTAACCTACGTTTATGGCTACCTGATATCAATATGAACTGAGTTTAAACTTTAATTTTAGTTTAAACTACAACTGAAATACCGGCACTAAGAACGCTACATGTTCAAACATTAAAAATGTTACATTTTGAAATTGTTTAAACTTTACTAACCGGGGGGCCTAGAGTAAAGAGTAAGGTAAGGTATGTGCGTGAAGTTAGCCCCCCCCTTTTTTCGAAAACTATAAAAAAAATTTTGTATTGTGTAGTATTCAGTTTGTATTGTTTGTATCGTAAAACTTTTTTTCATTTCGCGAAGCAGAAAATTAAAAATCGCAAAAAACCATTTTTGGCGCTAGCCCCCCTTTTTTGAAAATTTTGAAAAATTTTTTTTGTATTGTTGTATTCAATTTGTATTGTTTGTATTGTTAAAAATTAAAATCCTAAATTTAATATTAGCCGTGTAAATCGCGAAAACAAAGTTCGCGCTGGCCCCCCTTTTTGAAATTTTTGAAATTTTTTTTTGTATTGCGTTGTATTCAATTTGTACTGTTTGTATTGTTAAAAATTAAAATCCTAACTTTAATATTGGCCGTGTAAATCGCGAAACAAAATTTCGCGTTGGCCCCCCTTTTTTGAAATTTTTGAAAATGTTTTTTTGTATTGCGTTGTATTCAATTTGTATTGTTTGCATTGTTTAAAATGAAAGTCTTAAATTTAATATTAACCGCGTAAATCCCAAAACAAAATTTTGCTCTGATCGTTTGCCTAGCTAGCTCAAAATTTCAAATGGTACTTTATTCAAATCATTATTTCACTAATATATACTCGTATACCGGAAATTCTCAGTTGGTGAAACTCCGTTAATGGGGGGGGGGATGAATGGGAGTTAATTAAGTGAAAAAATGTATGTTTTAAAAATGTTTTTGCGATACAGACAGCATTAATAGTCACGGATTAATCCGAGATTCAAGATAATCCTAGATTTGACCAATGAGATTGCTTGAATTTAAAAATTCCAGTGATCTCTTGGTAAATCTTGAATCTCGGATTAATCTGTGACTATTAATACGGGCATCAGTCAATTTCCATAATAATGCAACATTTGAACAATCTTTTCTCAAATTTTCATTGCAAAATATTGTAAATTGAGCTAGTGACAGAGAATTTCCGGAGGCATCTCGAAAATAAGTTGTTTTGGGGTGAATGTACATCATAACTCGCAACAGAATCATCTGAACTTTAAAAAATTGAAAAGTCGAAAAAAGCATCCTCCCAGGGTTACCCCGAGAAACATCTTTAACAAATGCATTTTGATTTTTTTGTTGCGAGAGCAAGAGCCAATCAGATTTAACCAAAATAAAGGATTAAATAAATTATTGTAAAATACTTCAATCTGATTGGCTCTTGCCAGTTTCTATATTAAGCACGGTATGACAAGAATCTTTATCTGAACGCCACTTTATATATAACTTAAGACTTTAATTTTTAGCAATACAAAAAATACAAATTGAATACAACGCAATACAAAAAATATTTCAAAAAAGGGGGGCCAACGCGAAATTTTGTTTCGCGATTTACACGGCTTATATTAAAGTTAGGATTTTAATTTTTAACAATACAGACAATACAAATTGAATATAACGCAATACATAAAAAATTTTAAAAATTTCAAAAAGGGGGGGCCAGCGTGAAATTTGTTTTCGCGATTTACACGGCTAATATTAAACTTAGGATTTTAATTTTTAACAATACAAACAATACAAACTGAATACAACACAATACAAAAAAAATTTTTCAAAATTTTCAAAAAAGGGGGCTAGCGCCAAAAATGGTTTTTCGCGATTTTTAATTTTCTGTTTCGCTAAATGAAAAAAAAGTTTTACGATACAAACAACACAAACTGAATACAACACAATACAAAAAAAATTTTTAGTTTTCGAAAAAAGGGGGGGGCTAACTTCACGCACATAGGTAAGGTAAGGTACAATTGCCTGACGTAATTGATGAAGTAGAATAATTATTATATCCTTAATCCCAATTTAAAATTTCTAGATCATAAATCTTAATTGCGAATAATTAGTGATGGACAATCGAATAATTCGCGTGTAATATACGAATTAAAAAATTCCTTAATCATGATACAATCGTGCTAAACTACTAATCACGTATCAATCGATTATAAAACAAAGGAAGCTTATTTATAGCTTTTTATTTTGTTCATTACTTATATTTATTTTAATTAAAATTTTATTTATTATTTATTTTAAATCGTCAACACATTTAAAACAAGTGATTGTATTTTTTTACTGTTAGTGTAGAGCCTGCTTGTCTTTTTATGTTTTTCCATTTGTGATAATATTAAGACAAGTAGCTACGATTTCTTCTATTTTTCCATCTGAGCTGATTAGCTGTCGGTCTATTGACAGCAAACTACCCACAGTTATTTTTTTATTTTTCACGGAAGCCACACCCTCGCTTCCGACACATTTACAGCTAGTCGTAACATTTTGGGCATCTACACAAATTAAAGCTTTTTTCAGAATTAGTTGTATAAGTACTGATTGCAATTTAATCGGAAGTAATAGAATTACCCTAGAAAATAGGGACAAATCAAGAAGTACACAAAAAGGTAATTGTGGAGTGGTTGTCAATACTTTATTGCAAATGTATCAGCATACTGTAAGTATCAGTTATTTTAGAACCAACTAAGAGCTTGAAGTAAAGCCAATATTTTGACTGTTCCTGTGGGGAATCCAACCTGAGGCCTTCTTATCAACTTGCGAATATGTTACCAGAATATCTTTAGATTTAGAATTTAAAGCAAGTGATTGTATTTTTTTACTGTTAGTGTAGAGCCTGCTTGTCTATTTATGTTTCTGCATTTGTGATAATATTAAGACAAGTAGCTACAATTTCTTCTTTTTTTCCATCTGAGCTGATTAGCTGTCGGTCTATGGACAACAAAATACTTAAGTTATTTTTTACTTTTCACGGAAGCCACGCCATCGCTTTCGACACATTTACAGCTAGTCGTAACATCTTGGGCATCTACACAAATTAAAGCTTTTTTCAGAATTAGTTGTATAAGTACTAATTGGAATTTAATCGGAAGTATTTGAATTACCATAGAATTATTTGAATTGAAATAGGGACAAATCAAGAAGCACACGAAAAGGTAATTGTGGAGTGGTTGTCAATACTTTATTGTAAATGTATCAGCATACTTCCTGTGGGGAATCCAACCTGAGGCCTTCTTATCAACTTGCGAATATGTTACCAGAATATCTTTAGATTCATGTTACATAAATTAACTGAAATATTGCAATTTATAAGTTTTAAACGCTATTTTCTCAGAAACGGTTGCTCATAGCACTTAAAGAAAAAACAGGTGTCTACTTAATTTTAGTCCTCGCAAACAAAAGACTTTTTTGTTCAACTAAATTAGTAGCTGTACAGACCGATTTTTTCATCCGACTAACTATAAGCCAACAAGCCAAGTCTGCCGACTTGCTTGAGTGTATGTAGCAGGCATTATGCTTGAATTTGATTGGTTCTGGCAAGCTCCTATTATAAAAAATAATATTTTATCCGAAATTTAAAAAGAATGATAAATCTTTCATTCTATAGAAAGAACAAAAGCATTCATTAAGTAGTCGTATACTGGTGAATGAAAATTCGAATTAAGCACTTTAAAATTTGAATTTAAAATGATTTTTTTAAAACGTAGATACCCTTGAACCGGTATGACGTAAAAGCCTGTTTGACTATTTTTTTCAAATGTGGCAAAACTTGAAGTTAAATCAGCTTCCTCTAGGTTCACTAGACCGAAGATTTAATAGCACCCTAATTGTTGAATGAACCTCACGCAGTGTACTTGGACGATATCCGCCACAAGGCACCTCCCCTGTGTTACTCATATTGTACCAATTTAAATATTTAAATAAATGGTCGGAAGACGGCAATCAAATATACATTTTGTTGTTTATTTAAATTCAAACATATAAAGCGGGAGGAAAACAATTGGGCATTTTTTATCCACCCGACGATTTCTTAAAATAGTAATCCGAATCTGCATCAGCTTATAAATTAATAAATAAAAAAACATGCAAATCATTTAGTTAAAATTCTAACAATTGACACAAAATAATTGTTTGTTTTTCAGGAGCATTGAAATGAGTGTCGTGTGCGATCGAGCGGAAAACTAGCGGTAGATATTGGTCGATATGCGTTCTTTAGTGGAATTGAAAAATACTGAAGGCAGGCGTAACAAATTTCAGTTTCCTGTCGCACGGTCTTGCGACACTTTTTTTTTAAATTGCACATGATATTAAATAGAAAATATTTAACGTGGGCAAAGAAAAAACCGGCGATCAAATTTTGCGGTCGCGCGGTGCGCAGAAAAAGCTCACATAAATCGAACAATGTAATAAATTGTCATTTATACATATTTTACATGTGGCTGAAATTTCTTTTTGCTGGAAGACATTCGAATAGATAAATATGCTTGTTCCATAAATAAAGTTCAAATAAATACATCATTTTGTGATCGCAAGTGACATATTGACTAGTCTGAAAGCGTGCTGTCGTGATTTACTCTCGAAAGGGAATTCAAATACAAAGGACACGATGTTTACTGAAAAATTCTAAAAATGATAACTTTATTTTTACCACGAAAAGGTTACTACAATTGCAAAATTGAAATTTAAAGGGGTGGCCCTAAAATGGTTCTTCGCCGCTCAAAAGCGCAATTAAAAGTTTTCGAAGATTCTGCCACGATTTTGTAAATTTTAATTATTGTTATTAACAGTAAATATTACATTACACCTAATGAGTGAAATGTACATAATTTAATTATTTATTTGGAGCGTGTTAAGCCTCTTATGTAGTAGGTATATAAAATATTTAACCGGTATAGTTCCGCCTTTTACTAATTACAATATTTTAATTATTTACACTTAGACATAATATAACAATAAATAAATTAACAGCAAGTTTAATGTTAAGGAAATAATTAGTTCTTCGTACGTGCCGGAAGATTTGCAAGTCAAAGTTTTACCTTATCTCTACGCTTGTGCCAGACCTCTTTTTAATTTTAAAAAACTTAATTTATATTCCTAAGAATTAAAATTTTCAAATTTTTTAACAAGATTTAAGCTGATTTCCAAGAAAAAAAATTTAAACTGTTTTTTAAACATTATTTTGTCAAATAATTTGTCATTTTCATCCTTGAAAATGGGTCAATAATAAAGGACTCGAAACGTCGGTCCATTAAATTGATATAATAAAAACCTAAATCTCAACAATTTTTATTATTTAAATATTAAACTGTTTACATCCAGTTTCTTGTCATATTGAAATACCCTATAGAAATACAACTCAACTAGAATATTTCTTAACCAATTTTGTTCTTAAAAATGTATTAATGAGCCTAAGCCAAGCTTGCATTTTCAAATGCCACTTTTGAATAGCTTTTGCATCGTTTCCTCTCGTTGAGAAAGCAGCTAACTGTTATAATTCAGTTTTGGAAATGTAGTTTTAAATGCAGTTATAAGTGTGAAGGAAAAATGATGCAGTAAAACAAAAAAACAGGCAGTTGTAGTGACGTTTTTATTTGAAAGGAAAATCATTCGCTCGTCGTAGCGGACTAAACTGAATAAATAACATTCAATTAGCAAATCATGAAACACTGCATAAAAAATCGAATGTTTGGATTTTGAAGGTGCATTTCGCCAGCCCCCCTATATCTAATAATAGGTAAATACAGGAGCATGATCATCATATTTTGTTCAGGTTCGCCGTTGCCCTTGTTTATAGGTATTTTACACTTCTAATGATTAGGTAGTAAATACAGGAATCATATTTTGACCCAGCCTATTTTTAAGTATTTACCGTGTTTTGCCGTATGTATATCTAATGATAGGTAAATACAGGCAGTGGCGTATTTAAAAAATGCTTTTAGGGCGGAGGGTGGGGTAGATTAAAGATTTTTTAGAATCTCGTTAATCTATTCATGCGCGTCAGTTGTAACTAATTTTAATACATAAAATTCCAGCACGCTTCTGCTGCTCTTACTACCACTTGTCATTTTGGATGAAAAAAACACTCTGGTTGGTCGATTTTTTTTATCAGCCAAAAAATATATTAAACTAATATTAGGACTAAAAATATTTGTCCAATATTAATCCAAACCGGGAAATTTGAATTTTTAAGCAAAAACGAGGAAAGTTTAACCTTCGCGAAGGTTAAAATTAAAACTTGGAAAGCATATTTATTTAACAAATTAAACAAATTCGTGATGATCATAAATAGTTCTTTTTTTTTAGTAACTTTTAACAGGAATTTAATTTCCAAATAAACTGATATTATTTATTAAAATTTTATTAACATTGGATGAGGATTATCTACATTTATGTATTATAATAACAAGAGTTTTTCAAAGTTTTTAAAAAATTGCCTGTTTTTTATTAATTAGATAGAGTCTGTTGGACCAAAAGGAGCACATTTTTGTAGAAGTGATGTGTATGTTTTTTTAAGTCATAAAATATATCTCTACTCTCCCCACACACGGGAAAAACGGGCAAAATTGGGCAAACAAAAATTGTTTTTTTCTAATTTTGATAAACTTTTGCTGAAGTATTTAGTTCAAATTATAGCTTAGGCTTCGATTGCAATATGGTTAAATACTTGGACCTACAAATGTAACAGAAAAGATGCAGTCATTCAAAATATACCAAAACCTGTCCGGTCTCACTCCGTTTGACGGTACCTTACTGCTCACAGTGTTTAGCAGCAACTTTCTGTGTTACTTTGAAAGTTAATTATAAAAATAATATAAAAATATAAAGTCAAAATTGTAAACCGGGGGGTCTGGGGGGTGTGGAACACCCTCCAGTACGTATCGCAGGATTTACATTCTTTTAGAATACTCGGAGAAGATAGGGGATTTGTAATTTTATAAATTTCGCCAGGAAAAACCGGGAGAATATTAAAGCTTTGAAAAACATTTATTTAGGTGCCTTACTGTTTATGGTATAGTAGCAACTTTTACATTACTTTGAAAGTTAGCTGTCAAAATTATAGTCAAAAGTGTAAACCGGGTGGTCTGGGGGTGAACACCCTCCAGTACATATAATAAAATTCCCACTTTTCTAGAATACCTATACAGAAGACAGAATAATTATACAAATTTCGTCGGAAAAAACTGGGAAATTTTTTGTTTTTGAGCAAATGTGCGGGAAATTAAAACGTTCGGCTAAAGAAAATTAGAATTTGATTTTGAAAATATAGAAAAACCAGAATCACCTATTGGCGGGAAAAGAAATTAAATATTATACCGCTAAAATACAGATCCACCGTCTATAGCTACCCGTCCGCAGACGAGCTTTCCAGCTAGTAAATAAACAAATATATAAAAATAATTTAAAGTTATAGTAAGACAGAGTCTCACTGTTGGACAACAGCAAGTGTCTCACTTTTGAACACACTGTCGCAAAAATCATATTGGTCATAATCAAAATCAAAATAGTGTTTGTGTTAAAATTTACTTTTACTTGTCAGAAATACACTTATTTCCAATACCGCGGCAAATAATCATTCAAATCCATGGCACGAATGCTTCCCCTTTCCTATTAAAAGGTGAGAGAAATTTGAGAGCACATGAAGTGAGAAAAACGCAATGTCTCACTGTAAGACCTGTCTCACTGTAGGGCAGGCTCCCCTATGTATCAAGAGATTGATGTAAAAGAAGGCAAACGTTTGGTTTTAAACAAAACTTTCTATACTAACTATACGTATTAGATTAGCTTAATATTTATCCGCGTGGTGGCGTTCGATTAATATATATCGCGAATAATCAAGGAAAACTAAAATTTTTATTATTTGGTGGTGTTTGAGAGGAAAGGAGGCTAGAAGCTGAAAATATGTAGAAAATAAATAAAAAAATTGAGCAAAAAAAAGATAAAAAGAAAAATACAATTTCAGAGGACAAATATATTTTCCCAAATCAACTTTCTTCTTACCAGAAGAAATATAAAAGTTAAAATAATTGTTAAAAAAATAATAAAATAGATGGGGCGGGGGGCATTCCCCGAAAACGTTGGTGATGGGATATTCGGATTCAGGAGGTTAATTTACATAAGAATCAGCAGGAATGGTATCAGACCTCAAAAAAAATTTATTAGCAGACCAGTGTTATAATATATTGATTTTATATGGAGCCCGCTGTTCAGATTTTTTGGAGCCTTCTGAATTTTGGCGCTGGGTGCGGCGGCTCCATTGCACCCATGAACGCAGTCATCAATAAGATGAACGAGTATATCATTCTACAGAATGATTAATGGTTAATATTGTTGAAAACACATTCATAATATTGATGAAACAGACAATTTGATGAATGTGTGTTTATCATTAGTATGAACTTGATTATGGGTGTACAATTTATGATTTTTTCATCAATATGAAAAACGTTTTCATTACTCTGGTGTTACTTCTTTTTCAGTGTATATATAATTTATTTTATTGTTAAGTTGATAACATAAAGAATATAATTTAATTTACAATTCATCGACTTTCGTTTTTACCAAATATAATTTTTACATTTAGATGGAATCAGTAACGAATCGACAATGGAATTGAAGTCCCTTGGTGACAAAATCTTATTCCTTCTTATGAGTTTCCTTGCTGAATTTCGACTTAACTCTTGAAGTGATAAAATATTCGGTTGTTTCATTTCACTATTACGATAATATCCGTCCGAGGAACAATTGGACAATGCAGGAGTAAAATATTGCTTAATGTAATCGTAAAACTCTTCGGGATGTTCTTCGCCAAAGATCCTGTTATAATTCAAATCATTTTCCAATCCGCAAAATTCACTTGCAATGTATTCTATGGGGTTTTCTTGATTGTAGCCATTTAATATACAATCGTCGCGAAGAGAAAGATTTAAAAGTTGAAACTCTTCATTAAACCTATAATGGGTTAATAATAGAGCCATGTCTTTCAAATTTGGAACCATTCCCGATGAAAGCAACAGCTTTAAAATATTGATCCGATCTTCTAGTTCCACTTCAGCCCGAACAAGTTTTGGTATCAATAAAGAAAATATGCTTTTCTTCCCATAAGATACACATTCCTCCAGCAATGTCAATGCTATTTCTGATGTCAATAGAACCGTTAATGCGTTAGCCCAATCTTTTGAATAAAAGAGATTATTATTCAAATATATCGAAATAATATTGTTATTGGTATTTGCAATAAAATATTTAATTAAATTTTCCCATAACAGTTTAAAACAATCGTAATATTCAATAACTCCCTGCGGTTTTCTCAAGGGGGAGAAAGAATTCGGAAATACTACATAAGCTCTAGAACGTAGTTGACAAAAACCAGAAAACATCTTTATCAATAAATCAAAGGTTATAATATTCTCAGAGAGTCTAGAATTAAGAACTAAAGCGATATTATTAAACTGCTTCCTACTGATGGCATACTCTAAAGGAGTTAAAGAATCTCTACCAGGCAAGTACATATCTGCTCCATTTTGAATTAATAATTCAATAATGTCAAAATTATTAATTGATTGAAAAGCATAATGCAAGGGTGTCAAATTATGATGCGAATAACAATTCACATCAACATTATGATCTAAAAGATATTTAACGATGTATCTACGTTTACCTAAAACCGCAAAGTGTAAAGGACTGAAACTTCTCGAAGGTTTGTAATGAACACTTCCTCCAAGTTCAATCAATTTGAAAAATATATATTTACTACCGGCAGCAGCATTTGCAATATTACGTTCAACAAATTTTACATTCCTATGATCCACAATGTAACGCAGAATAGCTTCCGTTTTCGTGCTAAAAGTAAAATTTAATTTTTATTAAATAGTCTATTTTTAACTAAAATACTAACTTATCTACAGCCAAAAGAATATATGCTGCATTCAATAATCCATCATATTGATCATCGATAAACGACTTCAGCGAATCAACTCTCACTAAGGTTTCTAAATAATAATCCAATTTAGTCAAACCGTCTTCTTCGATATAATTGGATCCTGCATCTAGTATTAGTTGACGCAGCATATCGTGATTCTGAAATATTTAAATTGGTTAATGTACACAGGAATATAATAATTAAAATAAAACATTAATACTTTTCCGAGAAAGTAATCATCTTCAACGAAATCTTCTAAAATCATGTCTTCATCTTCACAATCAACTAATCGAAGTAAATACTCGTCATCATTATCGCTAATGGGATTCATAATTAGAAATTAAGGTAGAACTTAAGATTTTAAATTAATTTAAAAAACTTTAAATAAAATACACAACTAATACTATTTCAACTAACAATGATTGCTAATTTATGCATGTATTTATAATCCAGTTAAAGTTGGTAATAATAATAAATATACAGGGTTAATTCGGTGGGATGATAGGCTATTTCAAATTGGCATGCAAAATACTTAGGGAAAATATCGTGACATTATTTTGAAGTAAACAGTATGTTACGGTCAGTGATGACAATTCGGCCATTAACGTAAATGGCCGGATAATAATGTCAATGCCCAGCTCAGTTGGGCATTAACATCATTTACCGGCCATTGATGTCAAAGACCATGCAATTTGGGCAATGTTGACATTTAAAATTTCATATGTGATTTAAACATCATTGGCCGGGCAATGACATTATTGCCCAATACAAGGCAACCACGCAAATCAGGGATCCACCCTAAAATGAGTTTGCCTATGTCTAAGTTAAATAAAAATCTCTGTAGACTTATAAAAAGGGCTGAGTTGCTGTCATTTTCATAGAAAAATGTGTGCACGGCAAACAATTGTCCCGGGTTGAAGTGTATCGCCATATTGCTATTCTATATAGTATTTATTCTCTAATATCATCATTGTCCAATCCATTTAGTCATTAACGTCATTGACTGGCCAAAGATGTAAATATTACAATCAAATGAAAATATTTACATCATTGCCATCCGTTAACGGCCGTCGAAGACAATGGCCGGACAATTACGTTAATGGCCAGCGTAAATCAGCATTGACGTCATTGTCCGGCAATTGATGTCAATGCCCAATTTACAGAGCATACAGGGTACAGGTATGTAATTTTTATACAGGGCCGGCAAATGGAGGAAAGGTGCTATAATCAGAAAAGTGGTTACTATAGAAATTAGAAACTAAAAATTGAGAATTTATGTTTTGAATTTTTTTACTCTTTTTTTTTATTTACTTCTATTTAATTTTTTTACGCGAACACATAAGTTGGAAGTCTCAGTGGAAATACCTTAAAAATTGTTAGAAATCATTGTAATTCCTTTCAAGAAAAGAAAAGAGAGAAGCACTAATTTTAAGATTACTTTATAATTTAAGATAAATTTAAAGAATTTCAGGAATATTTGAAATTTTAAGACAAATTAATGAAAGACTTTCTAAATTTTCGTTTCAACCTATTTTAGTATTTTACAGGGTTGGCAAAATGATAACCTTCTTCATTTTGAATTCAAAATTGTATAAATAGTTTATTCCTTGTTAGTACATCCAGTCCCTCCCCCATTTCGAATTTGTATAATTATTCTGTCTTTTGTATAGGTATTCTAGAAGAGTGGGAATTTTATTATATGTACTGGAGGGTGTTCACCCCCAGACCACCCGGTTTACACTTTTGACTATAATTTTGACAATTAACTTTCAAAGTAATGTAAAAGTTGCTACTATGCTCTAAACAGTAAGGCACCTAAATAAATGTTTTTCAAAGCTTTAATATTCTCTTAGCCAAAGGTTTAATTTTCCCTCATTTTTGCTTAAAAATTCAAATTTCCCGGTTTTTCCTGGCGAAATCTGTAAAATTTTAAATCCTCTATCTTCTCCGAGTATTCTAAAAGAATGGAAATCCTGCGATATGTACTGGAGGGTGTTCCACACCCCCCAGATTCCCCGGTTTACAATTTTGACTTTATATTTTTATATTTTTTTTTTAAAGACCACAGTGATGGCTTGGTGTGATCGCTAGTTGAGTTATGAGCGGAAATTCTGGGTTCAAATCTCGGACTCGGCAGAATTTCTTAGCTCAGCCCTCTGGTGATACCCGTGCAGCTAATACTAATTTATATTATTTTTATAATTAACTTTCAAAGTAACACATAAAGTTGCTGCTAAAGTTTAGCTCACAGTGTTTAGCAGCTTACTGCTCACAAATAGTAATTAAATAAATATGCATTCCAAGTTTTAATTTTTTCTAACCGAAGGTTAAATTTTTCTCATTTTTGCTTAAAAATTTTAATTTTCCGGTTTGGATTAATATATTGGACAAATATTTTTAGTCCTAATATTGGTTTAATATATTTTTTTGCTGGTAAAAAAATCGACCAACCAGAGTGTTTTTTCCACCAAAACATGACAAGTGGTAGCAGGAGCAGCAGAAGCGTGCTGGAATTTTATGTATTAGAATTAGTCTCAATTGACGTGCATGAATGGATTAACGAGATTCTGATTGTCACAATGTTTTTGTCTCTCGACAGAAATACACAAAAATGGAAAATAAAAACTTTTATTCGGCAAATAGCTGTAATAACCCGGAAATTTAGGAAGAATTTCCAGTTATTAATAATGAAATTAAAAGAACTTTACCAAAGCGATAACATAAACTCAAATACTTTGGCAAAGTTCCTACTTCGTGGAACCTGAATACATAATACCTTGCCATCGTAGGACTTGAAACTTTTAAACAAGGTGGAACTCGGATGACCGAAGTTCTTAGGCTTCTATACTGCTAACTTTCTGGTTACCACGATTATCATCCTAACAAGCATTTTGTTTCTCTCAATTCTAATATAATTTTGCTTATACTTGTATAGTATTTTTATCTTTCCTAATTAAAAGGTTTATTGGATTAACTTCTAGGCGTAAAAGTTAAGCCGGATGACGGATTATTGATTTGAAACTTGAAACAAGTTGTTTTAAAACTAAAGTAATAAAATGTGGATATCCAAAAATAATGCTTAACCTAAAGTTTTCTTAAAGACGGTAACCTAGGAGTTATAATTTGACACTCTTGACACCTCCACGATAACCTCGACAAGCAAATTTGCTAAATCACCTTCCAGCCGGGATCCAAACGGATCCGTTTTAAGCTGAATTGATAAAACGTTGGGTGTTCAATGTTGACTTCCAGATAAGATAAAGCATTCCGTAAGTTGTACAAAAGAATACATGTCATTTTGCAATAATCAAAGTAATTTATCTTCTCTCTAATCAAAGGGAATTTTCTATAAATATGACGGTGTGGATTCCAAAGTGATCAAAGACAATCAGACATTACTCCTCAGTTTTTCGGTAAGCGTGGAGACTTCGAAGTGCTGGACTTGTATAGAAAAATAAGATCTCCATGAGCAACTTTATGACAAATCTAACCTAAAAATCTAGAACATTGAAATGTGCAATTGTTTTTTTCCATTGTCATATCTTGTTCAATAAAACTGTAACTTAGATTAAACCACCCAGGCAGGCGATGTCGATATTTCTCATACATTATGCGGTGTTTTCGATCAGTCACGAGAACATTGTGCAGTTCACGTGCCGGATTGTAGTTCAAAAAGGCCGAGTATTGCAGATTGACAGCTAAGATTGTGTCCACGATCGTTTATAACTCACATAAATCTCAGAATAATGGATATCACAATTCCTTTTCTGAGGATTGTTTAGAAATTATTAAACGTAATTTGGACTTTTACTTGGTGCCGAAGGTCCAAAATCCAAATCGGGAATGCCAAGACGAGTAATTCAGATTCGTGGAAACAATAAACAACGACGAAACTGAATCTCGCAGAACAATATTAAATGACCAAAGGGCCTTTGTTCGAGAAACAATTGCGATTTCGGTTTCAGCAAACTTGATACTTACCAGTCCATTGTTTGCGTGTTACTGATACACTGGTAAAGAAGAACCGCCAAGAAAAAATCTCGAATAAGTGAGAATAAACCCCTTAAAGCGTGAGGGTCAACCACGATGAAGTTTTATCAATCAAATTATTTTTAACCAGTCACGATGGTGTGGTGATGGTTAGCCAAAAAAAGTTAACAGGTTGTAGGTGTTTTAGATTATCATTTTACACTTTTCTATAAAAGAATAGCGTAACGAAACGATTATTTCACTCTTCTAAGAACATTTAGACACAAAACTTTCAAATTCTAATTTAACAAAATGGATTGAGAATTTAAAAGAAAAGCCGATTTATTTTCGGTTTAATCTTAGGAAGCGTGCAATCCACAAAATTTAATCCTATCTCAGTCGTGCTTTACTTCTACCAACTTGAGATTTATAATTACCGGTTGTTTGATTACAATTTTTATTTCCAACCCACATTAACACGTTAATTCTGGTTATATTGCAATAATTTAGCACTTAATGGGAAATAACCTTTTCTTTATTAGATAATTTGTTGGTTTCGATTAATCGGGTCCGAACGTACGAGGTGCCGTACAAAAGCCTACGACACTTTTCGACGACGTGTCCAGTTTTTAAGCAATTTTAGCATCAAAGAAGCACTTGGTTCAAAAGTTTCATATAACTTGACTTAAAAAGAAAATCTTCATGAGCATTTAAAACTGGTTCTTATGGTAATTGCACTACAAAAATAATGTACAATTTAAAATCATAAATACCAACAGTGTTTAATACCAGTATAAACACACATTTAGATTAAATATGCGCCGTATATAATCAGCGGTAGGTGGCGATGAATTTGTTGGGCGGGTGCGGCATGTTAAAGGGTCGAAGAAATTGCTTGAGGCTAACACGACATTTCACACTTACCGCGAACAATATTTAAACGAAATTTAAAAAATCGGCTTATTTATGATGCTTGGAAGATAAATCCTTCTGGAGGAAGTTGGATGAAAAGCGCGGACGTCAAAACCGATTAACGAGCTTTTTTCTACTTCTTGCACCATCACGAGTAAGCATTGAATTTTTCCAAAGGGACAATAATCGGTTACACTTTTACTTTTCAGATATTACAATAGCGAGGTCTATCAGTCAAGCATATAAAAATTCTGTTGTCACCTAAAACCGACATTTCTTAACAATCGCAAAAATTTCAAATTTTTTGCGCCGCATTTAACTCGAGTTTAATTTTTAATTTATAAAAGAGGACATAAATTATACACACGAAGAACATCCACGATAAATTTATTCTTTCGACTCAACTGCAATCTCTCAACTTGTTCGCTGCCAATTAAAACAATTCACTTTACAGAGACACATTCATCTTGAACACTAAAAAAGTTGATTTTTTGTTTAAGTTATGTCAGAACCTAATAGATATTTTTAAACAAAAAGTTTTTTAAATCAAAGTTAATTGGAAAAATTTTAAAAAAGTGGTTTCAGAATACTCAGGACGATTCTCGTTAAAAATGTGGATAGTTTAACGAATAAATATAATTTGTTCGATTATTTTCCAAAAGTTTGAAGTATTTTTGTCGAACAAAAATGTCTAAGTATAACCTAACGAAAAAAGATTTGTTTGCAAAACTAATAATATAAACTCGGGTGTTGGAGGGATCATACAGAAATATCATACGGAAAAAACAAGTACTACAGAGAGATGATAAACGAAGAGGATTGTAGATATATCTAGAACAGTATCGTCAGCGTAGCATAAGTATTAATAAGTAATCTTTCCCCAATCAATTGGTAATATTGTTTCATTTTATTTAAACTTTTGTTGTCACTTTACCGGTCTATTCTACTACTTAATTTTTTCAATAACAGCATAACATTAGATTCTTAATAGTTAATTATTTATTAATTTATTAATAAAAATGTGAATAATTTAGTTTAATCAACTTTTACTAAGCCAGGGTTTGCCTAATAAAAAACGTATTGCAATTTTTGAATAACTTTTCTACTCTTTTCTAAGAAAATTATTTAACAAACTGTTTTCTAAATTCAAACTCTCGAGAGTTAGACTTCCTTAAAGCATTTTTTTAAATTTTCACCTTCACTTGACCATAGCCTCGAAAATATTAATTTTTCAGTAAAAATGGTTTAGTAGTTTTTTCAAAAGGGTGAACTAATCTACAAATCAGATTCAATCCTTTTATTGTCTAAAATCAGCGGTTTTCAAGTTATGAATTAAAGTAAGTAAAAAAATGTTGAAAAATATAAATTTTATTTTTGCTTTGTTGTCAGAACCAAATATTTTACAAAAAATCTGACGCTCCACCCCGAATACTAAATTTATGGAATTGTAAATTGTCTAGTAAAATTTTTTGAATAACCAACCCATTTCACAGAAAATCAGAAAAAGGGCACACAAAACAGACCACAGAAAGCCAGCTAAAAAATAAAAAATTAAATACACAAAATTTGTATTTTTATTGAAAAAATAGGTAAATATAAATTAAAATTTGTAAAAATTACACAAAGCTTAATAATTAATAAAATTTAAAACCAATTTTGATAAGAAGCATTTAATTTAACAGAATAAATAAAATAAAACTCTATTCGAGAGATTGTAAATATTTTTCAAATAATATACGATAGACTGAAAATTATTCAAGAAACGACAAAGAAGTTGATAGCCAAGCATATTTGCACTTATTTCAAATAAATTTTAACAAACTCAGTTTTAAGTTTAAATTGAAACTTTTATATTAGGATTTTAAGAAAAAGTTAAGAGAAAATACAGTACGTAGAAAATCTATTATTCAAAAAACATAACCATCACTTGACAAGTCAGAGTTAAAAATATATGAACAAATAATATGCTGTAAAAAATATAAGTTTATCTGCAAAATTAAAAGTTAAAAATTAGTAATGCGATATAAGGCCCTATTTCACGGTTATTTCCGATCATCAGTAGCATATAATAGATTATTCTTATTTGTTTAGTTTGAATATTTTTCTTATTTCTTATATTTTTTCATTTTCTTCAATATATGCGACTGATGATCAGTTGATCAGTAATATCCGTAAATAAGGGCCTTATATCGCATTATAAATTTTTAACTTTTAACTCTACATCACGACGGCGACGTTTAAACACGAAAATATATTCCAACGAGCGGCTAGCAACACCCTGTTTTTCATATGTAGCTGATATGATACAATACGTAATGTAGAGTTAATTTTCTCTTAAAATTATTTACAAATACTTTAATATTTTAATTAAAAATATTAAATTTTATAAAACAAATTCATTTTTACAAAATGAATACAAAATTGAAGACAATGAGATTTTTAACAAAATATATCTAAAAAGATTTGCTGTAAAAGCGATTTTTATATGTCAAAAGACTGTTTTAAAATGTGCAATTTACATGATCAACATAGGAGGGTTCGAATATTTTCGTTAACCACTGTATGTTCCCAGTGCATTTTAAATTCAAAACGGTCAATCCGGGGGGTCGGGAGGGCATGGAATGCCCTTCAGTACATTCTTTACCAAATACCTCAAATTGATGTAGATTCAGATGAGAAATATTTACCAAATAATATTTTTTGTATTTTACAGTCTTCTTTAAGTCGCTGCCAGTCAAAGTGGGGCGACAAAATTAAAAAATGTATAGATACAAAATTAAAGACAATAAAAAGTTTAACAAAAATCTGGACCTTTTAGAACTTATAATTCGGAAACTGCTCATTTTTATATCAAGTTGTGCTCATTGAGACATTTGTTCAGAATGATGAGAAGTACAACATATCCAAAAATAAACCAAATCAACAGAAAGACATTTTCCTATAGGAATGGTGCGGGATCCTTTAAAAAAATTACAATAAATAACCATTAAATATAAATTTGTATGAAACATGTTGTGCTAATTAAATAAGTATTAAAAGCAATATAACTTTTATTTGCGAACTAGTACAAACTGCAAATATTTAAATTAATTTAATTGAAATTTAAATACTTGGATATTAAAAAATTTTATTTCTAGCGTAATTCATTCCGATATTGACGCTACTAAATGTCAACAACATTTTTTAGTAAACCCGCGGTGAAATGATAATTTACAAAATAGAACACCAAAATAATACAAACGCTTCGTTTGCAAACCAAACTTTCTATACCAACTATACGTATTAGATTAACTTAATATTTTGTCGCGTGGTGGCGTTTGCATAATGTAAGTTGCGTATACGTATAGCATTTCCTTACATGTAATTTTTATACATATTACAAACGATGAACTCGCACAATTGTGCGATCCAAACGTGCGCTGCTGGTTAATTTCCACAAAAATTCTAATTTGAAAATCCGTTGCTCTTGCGGTGTGGTTCATTTAACTTCCCAATTGTAACTTTTCGCCTCTTTAGTATAGATTTTAGCTCTACAAACTCTTTTTTTTCTCTTTCTTCGCTATTTATTTATTTATTTATTTATTTATTTTATTCATGTTTAATTTACCACTACAACCCACGAAGACCTTGTCTGTCCTGTACAACTAATTATTTCGAAGTTTTCAGAAATGTCAGAAATATTGATCACCGAAGAGACTGAAATAACTAAACTTCGAATTTTTGGTTTATGTAAATTAATTTTTTTTAAATTTAATTTTGATTTGATGATTTTAAATTTTGTAAATACGAGAATGGATTAGTTTTATGTTTGAAAATTTTAAAATTTGGTTGGTCTTGTTTTTTGTTGGTACGAAAAAACAAGGTAATCGTCCCTTCCGTCCGTGTCCGTGGAAGCGAGCGGACGAATTTTTGGGAAAGTCCAAAGATTTTTGATTTTTGCGTCTCAAATTGGAGACTAGTTTGAGATAATTTCAGAATAAAATTGAGATTTAAAGTAAGTAAATTTATTTGTTTTATTTAATTTGAAAATTGTCCAAAAATTGGGACAGGATTGTGTAATTTTGAGAGATTTCGATTTGAAGAAGTTAAATTAAATTTGGATCCGTAAATGGAAATTGGTAATTAATTATTGGAAATTTAGATTTTGAAAATTAATGGTAAATTGCATAAATTTAATTCGTTGGATTGAAAAGGCAAAGTATACAAGCCGTATGCCTGCGCTTATCAGTCAATTTTGTAAGTTAAAAATATATTTCAAAGTTAAATTGAATTTGAATTGGAGTTATTTTCTGGCTGAATGTTTTTTTTTGGAAATTTGAAGAGATTTAAAAAAAAATTAGATTGGCACCTTAATACAAAAAGTAAAACTGAACTGAAATGAAAAGACTGAAAGGTCTTCGCTCACCGACTTGTTCAGCTAGCTGGCAACTAAAAGTAGAAAAGGAAATCAGAGAAAAACTTTCTGGCGCTACGCTACTGACCTAAATATATAAAAAGTTTTAACTTGTGAGAATAAATAACATTAAAACTTCAATATAACAAATTAAATCAATTAGGTAATATAATAGAAATTACATTGGGTATTTGATTTAAATTGATATATTGAAGTTTAAACCTACCCCCAAAAACACGAAACGTAGGTAATAGTCTGGGGAGTCTGGAAGGTATCGAATACTTTTATTCCAGTGCCGGATTACTCATAAGGCGGAAAAAGCGGCTTCCTAGGGGCCCTGCTTACTTTAGGGGTCCCGTGAAAACGGAAAAAAAATTTTTAATTATAAATTTCATTTCTTTGTTTTTATCTTTTATACTGATTCAGAGATTAGAAAATATAAAAATATTAATTATTAATTAATTAATTTTTTGTGTAAATGAATAAGTTTTATTAATTTAATTAACATAGTTTTATTTTATAAAATGAGTTGGTTATTACTGAAACTATTAATTTTAATTATTGAGTAGTAAAATTAAAGACATATTACGCAAGTAATAATTTTCTAGAGTGCCTCAAAAATTTATCTGCCTAGGGGCCCACAAATGTTTAATCCGGCACTGCTTTATTCAGTGCACCACCCTTTACTCTCCATTATAATGCCAAACCATAAAAGGGTTTGCAACGAATTGCAAAGGGTATTCCATATCCCGAAGTCCCCTCCCCCTCTGGTCGCTCACGAAAAAATATTAAAAACATAAGAGAAAAATTTGGAAATCAATCCTATAAGTGGATCATGAAAACACCAACAACAAAAACTCCGGAAAACACTGACTTAGTGTTTGAATGACGTGGAATCTCCTTTTTGCGCATCAGGATTGAACCTGATTGTTCAGTTACCTTAATTTTTTTACGTCATTAAAACTCTAGGTCTCTTTCGGTGTTTGTGTTTTTAATGTTTTCAGTTTCGGTTTCTTTGTTTTTCGAAATTTTTACTTTTCGGTGTTTTTTGTTTTCAGTATTTTTGCTTTTCGGTGTTTTTGTTTTCAGTGTTTTGCAAATTTTAAACTGGCTTTCTGACGATTATTCTTTGATATCGACGGTTTCTTCAAAGAACATTTACCAAATAGTTCATCTGAATATAGTAGACCTTAGTTGAGTTTCTACGTCAAAACAGCGAAAACAACACCAAAAAAACAAAAATACCGAAAACAAAAACACCAAGGCAACTTAAAATATGATGATTTATTCATAATATTTGAATTTTGGTGAATTTAATTAATCAAAAATGTAATAAAACTTTTTTTTGTCAAATTACAGAGTAAATAGTATAGTAGAAGCATTAATATTGTCGCTACTAAAGAAGAATTAGTTAGTGTGTAATGTAGGTTTATCAAATTAACTTAACTAAACCATCAAGTTTAATTGAGGATCAAATAATCATCAATGATTACACTATGTCAGTGTTTTTTGGTGTTTTTGTTTTCGGTATTTTGACTTCGGCGTTTTTGTTTTCGATGTTTTTGTTTCGGTTGATCATTTTTCTTGGTTCTATTTTATGCTGTATAAACAAATTTAAATTATATCACTTAAAATTACAATTATTATTATTATTATATTTATGTCAGAAATCTGTCAATCTGTCATGCAACATTTATTATTATTGGACTTGCAAATTCAGAATATGTACGTAATTTGACGTGGTTATCAACACTCTTCAATAAAAAGCAAGAATATATAATCCGGTCAATTTAGACATAAAAATAGTGGTCAAATAACAAAAATTGCCGGAGAGCAAAATTTTGGTGGAGAGTTGGGGTTTACCATCGATCCTATATGTGCTACAAAAGATATTCGGGGTCAAAGGTCAAAATTTGTAATTTTTTTGATTTTTCCGTTTTCTCGAAAACGGTAAGTTTTATCTAAAAAAAACCTCAAACCAAAGTTGTAGATCGTAAAATTCTCTAGAAAACTGGTTTTCATGATTTTTTTCCTAAGAGTTACCATTCCTGAGATATCGCGATTCTAAGAGTCACATTATACATGATATATGCACATTATATAAAGCCGCTTTACTCACTGATTCATCATTTCGAGTGAAAATGTTTGACCACTTCTAGATATCGTGGAAAGCTGAAATTTTGCAAACCTGTTGGGTTACTGGCACAACCACTCAGAAAAATTGAAAAAGTTGAAAAAGTTACCCCCGAACCCTTCTGCGAGGGTTACAAGGTTTTTGCTAAATGCGGTTGCATCGCCGTTATTTGGCGTCGAATTTTGATTTTATAAAAAGTTTTAAAGTCGTCGTGACGGCGGCATAATAGAATAGCCAGATGTTTCTCAATGCCACGTGGGTAGAGGTGATTCAGTTAGTTGCTTATTATGTGCATATCATGTATAATGAGACTCTTAGAATCGCGATATCTCAGGAATGGTAACTCTTAGGAAAAAAATCATAAAGACCATTTTTGTAGAGAATTTTAAGATATACAACTTTGGTTTGAGGTTTTTTTGATAAAGCTTACCGTTTTCTAGAAAAATCCAAAAAACCTCAAATTTTGACCTTAGACTCCGAATAACTTTTGTAGCACACATAGGATCGATGGGGACTTTTAAAACTTTATTTGTAATGGTATACCCCAGCTCTCCACCAAAATTTGGCTCTCCGGCAATTTTTGTTATTTGAAATGGATGCATTGACTGGACTAATAGCATAAATAAGGTAAAGTTCTTAACTTTTAAATAATTCGATTTTAATAAATTTAATTAATTTTAGATGCGCTTTGAAGTTTTTCAAATAAAACAAAATAAATGTGGTTTACAGTCTGATTTTTTATTATCTTCTTGATTGTTAAATTAGAAGAATTCATTCAGCATAAAACAAAATTTACTAATCAGATGGGAAAGCGCAGAAAACATGCTGATTATCAAAGGCCAGCGACATTGTTATAATAAAATGTTAGATTCAAAATATAAAAAACTTTATATTAACATTACATCTTACTTATTTATTGATCCAATAAAGCGTATTATATACAGAGTGGTGCATAATAAATAAAAAGTATTAAAGAAATGTTTGAAGTGCGTTGCAAATATAGCTAGGATAACGTTTCGCGCCTTTCAAGGTAGGAATGATATTTTTTTGCAAAAATTTGAAAGTTGTTTCAAGAAGTTCCTGAAGATATGAACCTGGCGGCAACGATGGGAACGAGAAAATTTTCTCATTTGTAAAGCAATATTGTAGAACAATTTTAATTTTGTACCACCTCGCCACTTAGCATCCAGTTAACAGATATTAATGAAATGAGATTATATCACGATATGTTATTATGGATCACTGCTGGTAACTAACACGGTTGCAATATCACGTGATAAAGATAAAGAAAGAATAATAAGGCTAACCATTATTATTAGACGTGTAATGATGATTAAGTTACTGCAAAACTATGTGGAATCTAACCACTGTTGATTAATTCTTGTGTGAACGAACACCAATAATTCTTTACTCTTTGAGGTTAAAAAATGTTCGATTCACCCCAAAGCGATCATTGCAAAATCTTTTTCTCTTTGCATCGTTTATCAGTGTCATTAAACCAAGTTCATCATTAAATAAGCAAAACAATACTAAACTAATGATAGAAACAATCTCCCAGTTTACTAATCTCGATCTCAAGTTATTTATCTGCACATGAGTACGCAAAGTAATGAAGAAATTTTTCCAACAAGTATTCAAGTTGCATTTTGATTATTTTATTGCACAAATCCACCCACAAATAAAAGTAACAGCGTTATAGCATTCCAGTTGTCCTTAAAAACGCCCCGTTTATCTTTTTTTCCAAAAAAATATTTTCCATAATTAAGGTCATCTTCAGGTTTCAAGGATTTTTAAATTTGACCTTTTGATTGAAGGTAAATTTTTGTGCTTGTTTTTAATTTGAAAGCTGTTTTGGAGAAAAGTCGTATTAGGAAGCGGACAGGCTAACAAGGAACAATATCTCTCATTGTTAAATACTTTTTTAAAAATTACAAAGTTGTTTTGAGTTAAATATTTATAAAATGTGTTTTTTTGAAATGCTAAGGACGTTCTCGAGTTAAAACTGGTTTATAGCGCGTCTCGTTGGTTTTTTCGATAATTCATTGCAATTGTCCGTGATGCGCGCTCTGAGCTTTAAGACTTTCATAATAAAACAATAATAATATTACACGGAGTAGTTAAAATATTGTACAATAAAGTATATACACAATGGAACAACGAAAGTATGTCATTTATAATCAAACTTCAGCTAGTTAGTTACGCTAAGTAATAAGGCGCACGCGACACAGAAGAAAAATATTTTACAAACCGTATACGTGTGCTTTATGTCTTTTTAACATCATCAAATCCTAACATACTACTTCCTGCATTTTAATTATTTTAATTCCTTTTATTTGCACCGCAACGTGCAAATGTTGAAACGGTGCTTCCCCAAGAGCGCGGCTACGGCCCGCACATCAAATTTTTGATTGCACAATGCATGATCGAACTCGAGAACTGGAGTTTATTTCAAAATTGGTGCACTTCTGTGTGCATACATTATGCAATCTTTAGAGTATCATTCGTCATTGTAAATTGCATAAATCTTATCCGAACAAGATTGAAATACTCCAAAGTACAGCCAACATTCCTTTACAATAGAAAGTAATAATTCACTACGCCACAATATATACAGAGTGGAAATAAACAAGTGCTCATACAAACACGCAAAAAAATGCCAACAATAGCTGATTATTGCGTCTTCATTGAATAAAGTGGGTGTGAAAGTTTAGTAAAACACGCACGCGAACCTAAAAACTGCCACGCGTTTGCTGCTGTTAATAATTTATTAACTCGATATCCCATGTAAGGTTACACGGTAGGCATCACAAAAGAAACACGTTAAGTTTTTTTACCCTCAGTTTTACGTTACCTTTACATGTATGTACGTACCTACCGTGGCAAACAATTCGGAACAATTGCTCTGATACGAGAGAGGTTCACACAAAAATTATTAATTCGGAACGATTTCCTTCAAAGCCTTAGTAGAGTCCTACCTCCGAATTAAATATATTCCAATTAATATAGCCAAATTAATTTAATTTAGTCAATTCATTTTAGGGTGGGTTCGTAATTTGCCGTGGTTGCGCCAGCCAAAACGGCCCGAAGCGCAAGTAGCGTGACGAAGGGCTGCGTAGCTTACTCGCTAAAAACATCCCTGAAATCAATCCACCTCGACTGGGAGGCCCAACCTCTCCAGAGAAGCCCGCACTCGGCGAGATATATAGGAAAAAGTAAAATTTGTGAAGTCATTTTCCTGACAGTAGCCAGAAATAAAATGTATAAATACACCTTTCTCGATTTGACCCTAAAAAAAAAATTTTAATTTTTAAATGCGCACTCGATATGAACGTAACGTAGACGTTAATTTAACGTCAAAGTATACAGTACAATAATGTGACAATACTGTATAGTATTCGTAATCCCGGCTGATATAAAAAGTACCATATATACTATGCAGGGCGTAGGCGATCACTTGGCTGAAGTCAAGATGACGTATTAGAGAATGTAATTAATGGGTGGTTTCCCGTTGCCTTCCCTTTTTCATTTGCACCTTTAAAATAATATATCGCAGGGTAGGGAACTTGATTTAAAATTTTTAGGTTGAGTAAACTAATAGGGAGGGGGTTAAACTTAAAAATCAAACAGTAGTGGTTTTGAACGTTTTCTTCGCCGATGTGATATTGTTTTTCTTAAATTTACCCAAAAAAACTTTTTTTGCCTGGATGCTTTTCAAATGAACACCCTGTATATGTGTAATTACACTAACTTTGTTTCTACATGTTCTAGTCGTCCCCTCTATTACAGCAAACTACAAACCACATTATGTTAAATAATAAATGTTTATGTCAAACTAACAAGAAGATGAAAATCTAGTTTGGGACTGTATCCGTAATAATTATACGAAAATATTTCGTATTTGCGAGAAATTAAGGTTGAAAGTTTTTAGACTGCTCATATCCAGAATTTTGGATATTTTCTTAGCCCACGGGGGCTAAAAAATGTCATTAAAAAAAATGATTTAGTGTTTCCTCTCTCCCCCCCCCCAAAAAATAACTTGTCTACGCTACTGTTGTTAAATTTAGCAGAAGAACTTAATAAGCAGTAGCCGACTAGTTAGCAGAGGCGGCTCGTCAGAGGAGGCAAGAGAGGCTTAGCTTCCTCTGAAATTCTGGAATATTAAATTATTAAAATTTTCAAAAATGGAAAAACGTTAACTTTCGATTGTGAGAACTATCAAAAAAGAAATACTCCTTTTACAACAGTTCACGATAGAGGTAACAGTGAATAATTCTTATATCTTACTAGATACCAAAAAAAGTTTAAATAGTTTTTTATTCAACTCGAAATTTACCATCGGAACCTGCGGAAGTAAATTTGTTTGTACTTCAAACTCAAGTAAGTAAACATGAATTTATTTTTTCAAATGGCAACTTGTCTTTATTTAATATTTTCGTAATCTGAAATTTTTTCTCTATACAGACATATAAAATTATCATAGGGTTACATAAGAAAATTTTCGAGAAAAATGCAAGATAAATTAATTAATTATTTAATTTATTTAGTGTGCTATGAAAAGAAAATGATACTATAGTATCATGTCTTGAACAAAATGTTGCCAATTTTGAAGAATTTATCAGAGAGGTTGTGTTTTCTGTACCGTGACGTTGTTTTGTTTTCATAACACACTAAATAAATTAAATAATTAATAAATTTATCTTGCATTTTTCTCGAAAATTTTCTTATGTAACTCTATGATAATTTTATATGTACGTATATATAGAGAAAAAACTGCAGATTACAAAAATGTTAAAATAAGACATGTTGCCATTTGAAAAAAAAATTCATGTTTACTTCCGGTTGAGTTTGAAGTTCAAAAATATGTACCTCCGTGGTTTCCGATGGCAAATTGCGAGATGAATAAAAAACTATTTAAACTTTTTTTTATATCTAGTAAGATAAAAGAATTATTCACTGTTATCTCTTATTGTGAACACACTGTATACAAATGATGTAATAGTCATCTATTTTTTTTCAATTTTTTCTGTACTACTGATGATTTCGAGATAATACCAATTACACAGATTAAACCGTAGATCCGTCAAAACAATCACAAGATAAATATGCACTGGGGGGTATGGAATACCCCTCAGACCCTCGGTTTATAATCTAACAATTTTTGTTCATGATTTGCGTTTAACTTTATTAAGTAGAAACGTTTCACTTGAATGACAACACAAATGCAACTGCATTGACCATAATGGCAAAATAACTTATTTTGTGGAGAGCACTGATATGACGATTACTTATATACTACAGCTATTAGGCGTGATTCTACCTGACATACCTAAGAACCATTAAGTTACACGTATTTTGTACCGATGGCGGAATCTATTATTTCATTCGTGAAAAAATTTGCTACAATTTGCCACTGTTACAACTTACCCCGGTCTTCCCTACTGATTAGTATCCTCAAATGAAAAACCTAGGAGCCGCCACTGCTAGTTAAAGCCTTGGACTTATGCCTATGCATTCCATTCGCTTTGCGTTTCTCTATCTTTTTTTTTAATTCCAATTAATTTAATTTTTATTTGATTTAATTTTTGAATAAAATTTAATTCAAATTGTGAATTCAAAACGCGAATTTAGAATTTTTTAATTCTAATTCGAACTTACGTTGGAAACTCTGCAAAACGTTAAGATTACGACAAATTTATATATTGTAGTGTTCTCCTTATAAAATTAGAATTAATGTTAATTATTAAATTTTTTGAATTTCAAATCAAAAGTAGTGCTAGGCGATATTGAAATTCCAATATCGAATATCGATATCAAAAAAGCATCGATAATATCGTTATATCGAAATATCGATATATCGATATCAAAAAGTTTCAATATCGTTTATCGATATATCGATATCAATATCGATATATCGATATTCTTCCCAGGACTACTGAGGACTTTACCTTCATAATATCATATCATAACGTATAATTTTTTGCAACTGCATATTCAACTGATATTATTACTGATCAGATCATGTTACCAAGAAATCAGTCTGTCCGGATAAATTAATTCCAAAAATCATTAAAATCTTTAAACTTTCAATATCATCCAAAAAATTCACTTACATTAAATGAACTAATTTATTTTCAAAAACATTTAAAATTCTCACACTTTCAGTACAAAATTATAAATTTTCGGAGTTCGCGTCACTTACGTCACTACCAACTTGACACGCCGGCGGGAAAAACAAGCAAATTTTTGAGCAAATCAAAAATTAAGTTTGGATTTTGGAACACGACATTTTGCTTCTCTGTCTTTTGCTGGTGAACATGACTAAAGAACCGATGGTTTTCCATAAAAGACACTCAGGTTGCGGTCCAAAATCTGAAATAAAATTTTATTTCCACCGGATAGCTTTCCACAAAATTATTTTCTCTGTAGGCGGAGGTTTGTTTTAAAATCCAATATCAATTATAATGTTGAACCCATGTAATTTTATAATTAATTTTTCTGATGATAGAGTTGCCAGTTCACCCTTGATGTCCATAATTTTGCTAACTTGTTGCTCATTCTCCACAATTTTCACATAATTTTCCAAATTTGCGTTTAACTTTTCAGTTTTATTTTTATCAGAATTTTCTTTTTCCAAATTTTTGTTTTCTTCAAATTTTCCATTTCTTGTTTGCAATTATTTTTTATTATTGTTTCTTCTTCTTTTTTTTTAAAGTAGGAAGACCAAAAAAGTTGGATGGATCGGAGGTGACGTAACGGGCCTAAACCTAAAACATGACGAAGAAGAAGAAATTGATGCCTTGTAAACATATTATATGCCAAACCTGATGTCTGAAAATAAAAAATGTAAACCGACATAGGAGTTTTCAGTTTTAAAAAATAAATAAAAATAAATTAAAAATAAATAATAATTATTTAAAAATAATTTTAAAATTTTAAGCGATTTGTATAGGCTCGGGCATTCTATCCATCAGGGAATTTCTCAACAGCTCGACTACTATATTATAGTTGATTTATAGAAATTTTGAGAGCGAATTTTTGTTGCAGCTTTATTAAGTCAGATATCGTTTCCATTATTTGGCCATTAGTTAACAATTTTTATATCAGTTATATGTGTCTAAAAATTATAGTAAATAAGGAAAGGAATGTAGTAAATACTGCACGAACTATTGATCTTTATAGCTGTACGTGCTAATAAATTGTATTTTGTATATAAAATTATAATCTCTCCACTTTCAGCTTTAAGTAACGATTTATTAATATCGACTCATAATAAATATTATGCATCATGATATTTAAATATACTTACATATTATATAATAAAGTGTCTGATATGGATAAATATATTACTACACTAAAGTTTCAGACGTAAAACTAATTAAACTATCCAGGGACGGCTCTATAAAATATTATTATTTCTGCATCGTTAAAATCAACCTTCAATATTTAAAAAAGGGTGTAACGTTGCAAATGTGCATTTGTAAGCATTGCATTAAACCCTTTCTCAAATACTTTAATTTTTAATGAAGGAATTAATAAATACTACTGATTATAAAATGATTAAAAACTGATTAAAAAATCTACACTGTTGTGATTTAAAAGCCCAAGTATACTATTCGGGGTGGTGGGAGCAGGTAATTTTGAAAAGCCAGAGATTTTTAAAAAAGTGATTTAATAAGGGTAGGGGTATAAATTTGAAATATGAAAATGACATGAATGACAATTCATTTAAATCAATCTGATTTAAACAACTCGCCACTATTAAAGATCTTTAATAAATAATTAACTCCCTCCCCATTGATTAAATCACTTTCCAAAAAAATCTTTTCCTTTTCAAAAATATCTGCTCCCATCAACCCAAATAATATTAATTTAATGAATTTTCTCTTAATTTTCTCTTTAGTTCATTTCAGATTTTTATACTTACAGTGTATTTTATTTGTGATAACTTAGAAACATTTTAGTTCTAAAAAGTGTTCGAGCATTTCTTTGGGTTTTTTAAAATACTGATATGGTTAATATCGAGTTACACTACTTAAACCACATATCAATCGACTATAATCATTGATTATACCGTCAAGTTGTTAAGTCTAGGTTGACATCGTTGTTTTTTTAAAAGATAAAATGAAATGGATAATGAATAATTATAATATTACAATCAAGATCAAAATTTGTTCCAAATAATAAAGTCGTTATTAAATTAATAATTATAAATGCTAATTCCAAATTAAAATGAATGTGCAGTAAAATTATTATAAGGCTCATTAATATAAAGTTATCGTTCGTAAAACAAATGCTACTTACAATTTTAGAAAAGCGCAGGTTTAATTAAATTTAAATAATTAAATTTAAATAGTCAATTCTTCCAGACTTCTGAGTTACCATTTGCATTGTAACCATCAAATCTAAAAGAAAAGTTTAATATTTACGCCTGTTTATGAATTTTATACTAAGTATAAGTCAGAATGTCTACTTGTTAGCTATAATAATAATAATATAATAGTAATATCGTTTTTATTTCAAAGGTAGACTGAAACATGTAAATCTGCAAACCAACACATTGAATCGTATCTTATTACTTTATGCTTTGTCAACTTTGTTTGGTAATACATCAATTTAGTAAAACAAAGATCACGGAACATTGGGATATTATATTTTTAAACTTTTGTTTTACTGTTTTTTGATTATTTTTATATTTGATTTTAATTTGTAAATATTTCTTGTAAACAGTGTAAATTTTTAAATTTGTGCGCCTTTTCGTACTAACAATTAGTGTTGGTACAAAAGAGAAATCATCATAATGTTTGCATAGGATAGTCGCAGGTACGCTCCTCGACTAAGTATAAAATTTATAATTTATTAATTGAATAATTTAAAAAATAGTCCTTCCGATCTAGTCCGCCTAGGCAAACGGACGTTTTCTACGGGAAGGTCCCAAAAAAATTGTAATTTTGAGTCTCAAGTTTGAGATTATTATTTAATTTTGTGAATAAAGTTTAGATTGATTTCATTAATAGTCCAGTAACCATCAGGTAGTTTTACCTGACAAATTTCTGTGGCAAAGGATTGAAAACTGATTCCCATGTAATTTTGGTCGTAGAATCCGAATTTGAGGTTTGGGAACAAAATTTCTTTGTGCCAAAGCGGCCATATTGAAAAAACGTTGCAAAAATGAATCAAATGAATAAAAAAGTAGATAAAATTTCCTACAAAATGAAATTTTGGTTCATTTCCTAGGACGAAAATTAACACCGGAGGCGCCATTCGCGTTTTATCCGGTTTTTCGAAAAATTCAAAATTTTTTTAAAAATTTGAAAAAATTTAACTCAATGCTGACCAGAGGCTATATTTTACCCGTTACGTCGGCATGGCAACCTTTATTTCACTCGAGAAATTATAAAATTTGAATTTTTCAAAAAACCAGCAAAAACGCCAGCAGAAGCGCGAATGGCGCCTGCGGCTTTAATTTCTGTCCTAGGAAATCAACCAAAATGTCATTTTGTAGGAAGTTTTATCTACTTTTTTTGATCATACTTTTGATTTTTCCGAAAAATCAATAGTTTGCCTAAAATTTTGAGTTTTTTGCAAAAAAACGTGATTTGGCAATGTTTTTTCAATATGGCCGCTTTGGCACAAGGAAATTTTGTTCGCAAACCTCAAATTCGGATTCTACGACCAAAATTACATGGGAATCAGTTTTCAATCCTTTGCCACAAAAATTTGTCAGCTTGACCCCTTTTTTCGACATGGTTACTGGACTATAAGTGATTTTAATTGACTTTATTTTTATTTGGAAATACTATAGTCCAAAATTTGGAAATTTTTTATGAATTTGGATTTTGAAAATTAAAATTAAAATCGAGTGATTGCAAGTTAAAAATTTTAATGGCAAATTGGATAAAAATTGGCATCGTAAAATTTTTGTGCCCGGCGAGCACCTGGGTTGATAAGCGATACTTGCAATTATCGTTCCAGTTTTGAATTAAAAATTTATTTAAAAGTTAATTTAAAAATTTAATATGGATTAATTGGATTTATTAAAAACAATTGAAATTTTGCCGCCGAGTATTCACTCCAGCCGTGCATGAATATATTAACGTGATTCCCGAAAAATTGCGATAACACTCGAAAACGGTGCTAGATGACGAAAAATCGAGCAAAAAATTCCCCCTGTCACCAAATAAATTTCCACTGGTTTTGTGCGACCATGTGCACAAAAAATTTCGAGTCGAAATTCCACAATAAAATCGTAACTCGAATGGATTAACGAGATTCCCGAAAAATTGTGACAACTCGAAAAACAAAAAAAAACAATTTTTTGCAACGGGCGACGAAAATAAAAAAAAAATGTAAGAAAAAGTGTAAAAAGTGGATACAGGTACCGATGTACCGGTGCAATGAAAAATGAAAAATCATATTATTTCGAAAACGAAAGAAATTTTTCCAAACGAAAATTCGTCTACGCGTTCCCCTCTACTTCCTTAACCGCCACCTTTTTTTCTCGTGCCCTACTCGAGGAAACAGGCCCTGGCGACAATTGGCCATTGGAACTATTGGTCTTTCGGCTATTGGCCTTAGGAACAGTTGATTTTTGCGATTACTGACTTTACGACGGAGGTCTCAGAAAGCAAGTTTTAGTAAATTGGTTTTTGGAATTGGAATGCCCATGTCCTTGCTGTTACGATTCATTCTGTCTTTTCACTTTTTATGGATTTATGGATGGCAAAAACACTTGAAAATTAAAAATTATCCAATAGCTAAAAAGTAAATTTTAGTGAAAATGTTTGGAATTCCCCCTGCGATTAATTCTAAATTTTTACTATTCAAGAATTTTCACAAAATAAAGTGAAAATATAAAATAAATAGTTACAGCAAGAGCGGGGCATTTCACTGAAACCGGTTTTCCGAAACGTCAGTGGTGAGGTCATTAATCGCAAAGATCATTGCTTCACGCGAGGCCAATAGTCTCGAAAGCCAATTGCCGCGAAGCCAATAGCCCTGAAGGCCAACTGTCTTATAATCGGCCGCAGGTATCATCTAGAAGTGCAACTGTTAACAAGAGAGCATAAATTTATTTTTCTAGAGATAGATAAGTCTTAGTTTCGAGATCTTTCAGCTGAAAAGACTAATAGCTTTGGCCGTCAATCCGTTCCTCTTCTGCAAAACTTTTGTAAAGTAATTTCCTAATATTATGCCGTGTTTATCACTGTTTGATAAACTGCGACTGCGGACTCAAAATTGTGGAAAATAGCATTTGCCACCTGCTAACTTTAGTTCCAGGTGGTCTATTCTTACTTGGCATCATTGTAGGTAAAGCCTAAGTTCCACTTGTCGCTTTGACTGCTGTTACCTTCAAATAGGTCCAAAATTGGAAATGGACTGGGCTGGGTTTGGTCCTACACAAGCAATTCTAAATTTGAAAGTGATCCATAAGAGATATGACGCTGCAACCAATGGAATAGGTTGTGTGCCAGTCAACATTTATATTGATGATGATAAGCGATCAAACTTTTCTCGAAAGAAAAAAAGTGAAGATATAACAAGATATTAATCTGACAGTCTCGGATGTGACAACATACCGAAGGAAGATAACGCACTCATACTTCTTGATGTCTCAGCTAATCTCTTTTTCACATAAAATCCAAAAAGGACAAAAAGGAAGACACTGAAGTTTTCATTTACCGTTATTCATGACCCACAACAAACTGTATTTGCATTTTGTTATTACAAATTACGCGTAACCTTTAGTATCCCCCGCACTTGTCTGCAGCAGCATTTCTACTATTTGCAGTAAATCATGAAAGTGCAGCAGGAACTGCTATTAATATCTGTTCCTACTAACTGGAACATTTCACAATAAGCATTAAAAATGTATTCAGCGTGAATGTATCATAAGTGCTGCTATGTGTTATTACTGATTGTATAGCAAACCAAGTGGGCGTTGTAGGTATCTTTGATAAATTTACTAACATAATTTATCATATTTGACATCGTCGGATCGTGTTATAAAATTTTATTAGAACTATTAGGAGTAATAAATTAGCAAGTTCGAAAATAGGAAGTTGAGAAAAACGAGTTCAAAAAATGATTGCGGCTTCCCAGAGGCTACCTCACCAGATCCAAATTTTGGCCTTTAATTGGGAAGACTATTTTTTCTGCTTCGGAAACGTTCGACCTTGAAGCGGAACAACCGCATCGTTAAAACGGACGTCTCGTAGAAAATGCTAAAGAATTTTTTTCAAATTTCAGAAAAAATCCCAAACAAATTGTAACGCAGCTATGCTAACAGGAGAAGATCAAAGCTAATGCGCAATAAAAACAAGAACTAATTTTGAGATAATTGAAAAATTATCAAAAAATCAAATTACCAAATAAAAAAGTCTTGTACAAGCGGCCAAGAAAATCGAGCAGCTGTTTTGAAAAGAAAACCAGTTCCAGTTTTTTCTCTGGTCCATTGTCTTAAATCTCGTCGTTAGTTTACATAAATCAGGCCGAACTAATTTTTATGATTTTGATATGGTAAAATCGGTCAGGTTTTTGATGCCTTTACTATAATTTATTAGAAGTTAATTGAATTTTACCAACTACTTGTCTTACGATAGGAAACTTGTTTGGCCATAAAATGTAATTGATTTTTTGTCGTACAAACACGAAGTTAATTAAGTTAATTTTAAAATGCCATCAAAATCAACGCAGGTAGGATAAAACTTCAGGTTGCAGTTTTTTGCCCATGATAAGGATTCAAAAAATAAAAATCGAGTGAAAGGTTTGTAAAAAAAGAATCGTGAAAGCTTACCTTTCAAAGTCGGAAGACAAAAATGAAAAAGAAAACATTAATAATGGAATGGAAGCAACAATAGGCAACTTTTGTTCATAAACATGTTTGTTGGTACATAAAATGTAATGTGGATGAAATATAAAGAATTAAAAGTAATTTATACATCATTAGCAAATTGAAGCAGCAGTAATTATTAGAATGGCCCCCGGGGCGGCACGAGCGGGCATAAAGCGTTTTAACCAGCAGGGTCGACCGGTCAAGAGTACAATCTCCTCCAATATAAATATCTTGTGTTAGATAGTTATAAGAGTTCACCACATTTATCGTTAATTAAAATCTCTTGTATTTCTCTTTTATACATGCGCTATGTGTCAGTTAATGTTACATATGCTCGATTAATGTGTTTATTCCTATTAAAACAAGGTTCTGCCCCTTACATCGCATTTCTAATCAAACGGAAGAAATTTTATTCTAAAATTAATGACTAAACATTTTAAAGAATTGAGTGACACAGGACTTCAGTGTTGCATGAGTAGGAACCGAAAAACTTCTACGGAGCACCCCCCCCCCCATTTAGACTGAAATTTCACTGAGGGGTACGTCCAAATAATTCATAAAAACTCTCCATCTCAATATTAAGGGGAGCTGGTAAGCAATTTATTAGTTTTCGTTTTCTGCGTTTAATAATAAGATGTAATAATATTAAAAACTACAATATAGAAAGTTAATTCATCTAATAAAATAGGAATTACATTTGAGCTTTCAGCGAAGGCTATTGCTTTCATCAGAAAATTTATTTAAAGCTCAGATATAATTTCTATTTTATTGTTTGAATTAACTTGTTAAATTGAAGTAGCTTTTAATATTATTAATTCTCACAAGTTAAAATTTATATAGTTTAATAAAATGTTTTTATTTTTAAACATTTAATTTTTATTTTAATAAATTATAAAAGACAGTAATTGTTTGGAATACCAATAATACCAGCTACCATGAGCTTATCATTTTTATTACGTAAACTTAAATCCAAAATTTTTACTCTCAGACACAGATTAATTATTTTTTTTTCCAAAATTCAAAATTTTACAATTATTTACAAAAAGTACAATAAATTATTATTTTACAATGCCAAAACTGAACATAAAACAATAAAGATCTCTTCTTCTTTGTCAGGCTTTTCACGGTTCACTCCTGGACCGTGCTAACGCTGAAAAAATAATTTACCACAAATAAAATATTTAAACTTTCACAAATTTTTCTAAAAATTAATTTGGTAACACATTTTTTGCTTCCCCTGGTTGTCTTTGCAGAGCAACGGTCGATAGCAACTGGTTGGCAGAGAAAGCCATCCAAGTTGTGGTACCAAATCTGAAATAATTTTTCTTTTCAATATCGGTCTTATTTACTTCAAAAATTTCTCTCATAACAAAATTTACTTTTGCCAAAATGTGTATTTTTCTTTTACAACCAAATTTTCCATTTCTAAATTTTCATTTATAATTTCGGCCATATTTTCTGCAAAATTCCCAAATCTTCCAATTTTTATTTTTAACCAAAATTTCTTTATCCAAATTTTTATTATTAACCCAAATTTATTTATCCAAATTTTTGTTTTCAATTTTGGCATTATTTTATTTCACAATGTTCCTTAACTTTTCATTTTCCTCAACAATCAGTGGTATGTAAAGAAAGTTCATTTTTAAGTACATTATTGCTGTCAAGAAAACATTAACATTTGTGTATGCTTTTATTTCCAATGTTTCTTTCTTAAACCTTTCATAAACCTTATTTATTATTTTTGTGTTTTTTCCCTTCTTTCGAAGTATGTCTTATACAGTGGCGTATTTAGAAAATGCTTTTGGGGAGGGCAGATAAAAAATATTCTTAAAATCTCGTTAATCCATTCGTTCTCGTCAGTGGTAACCAAATCCTGATATATAAAATCCCAGCACGCTGCAGCTGCTCCTGCTACAGCGTGTCAGTTTTTGGTGAAAAAAACACTCTGATTTCTCTCACTTTTGCTTGAAAATTCAAATTTCCCGATTTTTTCTGGAGAAATTTGAAAAATTAAGAATTCCTTATTATCTTCTCCAAGTATTCTAAAAGAGTGGAAATCCTTCAATATGTACTGGAGGGTGTTCCACACCCCCCAGACCCCCCGGTTTACAATTTTACGAACCGAAAAATTGATTAAACTAACTACGATATTAGGACTAACGGAAAATTTGAATTTTTAAGTAAAAATGAGAATAGAAAAAATTAAAACTTGAAAAGCATATTTATTTAATTACCTTACTGCTCATGGAGTTTAGCAGCAACTTTAAGTGTTACTTGGAAAAGTTAATTATAAAAATATAAAGTCGAAACTGCAAACCGGGGGGTCTGGGGGTTTGGAACACCCTCCAGTACATATTGCAGGATTTCCATTCTTTAAAGAATACTTGGGGAAGATTGGGAATTTATAATTTTCAAACTTTAGCAGAAAAAAACGAAAAACTACAAATAATGTAATTTAAATTAAATCTAAAAGTAAAGAAAATTGAAATTGGATTAGAATCTACTTTGTTTATCTGCTTTTGCTGTATGAATCTTCTCAGAATTGGAATTAATTTCTACAAAAGTAAAAAAAATTTTATACTTATTGACTAGCGAGAAACAAAAGAAACGTAAAATATAAAAAATATTTATATTTTAATTTATTGTTAAATTAGTAGATAAACTAAAAAGGTTCGATCCCACTTTATTCTAAGTTTACTTCCAGGTTTATCTAACCTAGTTTGTTTATCTAAAACAATATCCATATATAGATAATCACAGAACGTTGCTGCTGCTCCTACTACAGCGCGTCATTTTTGAAACAAAACACAAACACTCTGATTTCCCTCACTTTTGTTAAAAATTCAAATTTGTAGCGGGAAACGAAATTAACTGCTTAAATATTATATCGTTTAAAAGAGATGCACCGTCTAGCTGCCCGTCCACGGACGGGCTTTCCAGCTAGTAAATAAATAATAAGCAAATAAACAAAAATAATTTAAAGTTATTTAAATTTTAAAACCTCGTAGTAAAAATTATTTTTATGAGGGAGGCTACGCCACTGGTCTTATAATATTTATTGAGTACTGCTTCCCAATTATTTGGATTATCTCTTTTTTATTGTTTTTCATCTTGCTTGTTTTCCCGTTTTCTGTTTCTTCTATTACACATATTTCTATCCGATCGTGTATCTCTAACAATGTTTGGGTTTTCATTTTTTATTTTATTATTTTACATGTAATCTAATTCCAGAGTAAAAGTAGGTTCAGTTAATATCGAGCCAAGGCCTAATTTTAACTGAGTTGGGCACTAGGCTTTAGCAAATTTTTGGGCCCCAAATATTCAAATGTAACTAATAGCATTGAAGGCCTAATTTTTGGGTTATTTTATCAGTATTTGATTTTGGCCTCATGGTAAAATAGGCTCTGAGTTTAATAATTTTAAGCAATAAAAACTGGTTCCGCTATCAAACCCACAAGTAATTCGATATTTGCATGTCTCAGAAGTAGCTACCTTTAGTATGGTTAGTGTATGTTTAGCTTCAAGCTGTTGGTGAACTTTTGAAGTTAAACGCACTTATTATTACAACTTAAAATATTGATTGAGGTTCAATGTAGCTATTGGTAAACCGGGGGGTCTGGGGAGTATTTTATACCTCCCAGTGCAACTTTAGCTTTTTGCTCGCGCAACAAAATCAATGCTGGGGGTATTCTATGATTCCCATACATCGGTAAAAATTATAAAAGAATTAGAAACTGACCTATTGCCTGTTGCCATTTCTTTGAAAGCTCACCGAAAAATTTATACTATTAAGGTCCGCTTTTACAATAGTCGCAAATATGACTTTCTAACTAGGAGGAAAAGATAGGAAAAAGTAATGTCTTATATACGTAGATACTATAACTCGATTTTTCAAAAAATGTCAGATACAAACTTTTCGCTTAGAAAGGTAATATAACTATATAATAAGATGGAACTTAAAAGCCTCACATAGGGCATGAAGCGGAGAGTCTTTCAGGTGAGTAAGTTTCTAAGTCCACGCACTTAGTAAAAATAGCTCTGATCTAGAACAGAGAATCTCCAATTTAAAATTTTTGGAATAACTCACAAATAGAATAGAGTGCACTGGGGGGGGGGGGGTATTTCATACCCCCCAGACCCCTCGGTATACATATTGTTTTGTGTTTTTAAAACTTACGTTTGATTTTAAGCAATCAAAAACTTTAACTTTTGAAGTTAAACGTATATATTATTAAAACTTAAAATATTAGTTAATAATTAAGTTTCAATGTAGCCATTGGTAGACCGGGGGGTCTGGGGGGTATGGAATACTCCCAGTACACCTTTTTCTCTTTATTCTCGCAGCAAAATCAATGCTAGGGGTATTCTACGATTCCCAAACCTTGGAAAATTTTTAAAAGGAACTAGAAACTGACCGATCAGCCTGTTGCCAGCTCTCTGCAAGCGCGCAGAAAAATTGATAATACATATTAAATTGAAAATCAATCTGCCCCAAAGCACAATCCAAAACAGTGTCCTAGGCAAAAATCTCTCAGTGTGCCCTCTCTCTATTTATATAGCAGCACTGAGGTGAGGGGGGGATAATCCAAGATATTTAAAAAAATACTTACGTTTAGTTATTTTTATTTAAAAAAATACTTTTCGAACAAAAATAAAAATTAAAAAAATACCAAATCAAATTTTTACTTTTATGGCCTTTTTTGAGGCAAAAGTTGCCATAAGTCTTTTTTTAATTTTTGCACCTTGATCTGGTTTGCGCCACTTTATTGTTTGCGCTCTAGTTTCCTCACCAATACTTATATTTTAAAAGCTCTATCAGCATACAAAATTTTATCTTAATCGGTTAAACATTTCCTGAGATACGATGACATTTTTATTTTTAACTCCAATCAAAAAATAAAAACTTTTTATGGAGGTAAGATAATCGAAAAAAATTTCAAATTTCTTTTTACATTTTTAAGATCACCGTGCTCAGAAACCAATCACGACTAACTTTGGTATGGTAGTAGGGTTTACGATCTGTCAATCAGGAGTGCACTACAATAAAATAACACAAGATTTTTAAAAACGATTTTGTCTTGTTATAGGTTATTTTAAAGACCATGAAAACCTAGCGCTGGCCCTGATACTAACAGGACACTCCACCATCAAAAATACCAGGCATTGTACATAACCCTAGTTGAAGGCCCAATTTTTAGGTTATTTTATCAGTTTGTGATTTTTATTTTACGATTTTATGTTCCCTCTTTTCGGGCTCCTCTGGTCATTGGGTCCTAGGCACGTGCCTAATACGCCTAGTGGTATCAAGCAGCAACGGCACCAGCATTTTTAAAATGGGTGGGCACAAATGGGGCCCAATATATTTGTGGTGGGCAGAATCCCACAAAATTTATAAATAAACTCAAAAAAATACATTATTGAATTAAGCACCTAAAAAATTTGGGTGGGCGCTTGGGTGGGCACTCCAAACCTCAATGATCCACCCCTGGCGCCGTCACTGATATCAAGCTCCACGTTTTGGGATGCCAGTTGAAGTTTACAAGAAAAACGAATTCCAAATTATAATTCAAATTAAACTATTAAAATTAATTTTCAAATAAATTCTAAACTCAATAAATGCCGAAGACCGAAGTTAATCACAGATTTACGTCGATATCGGACCATATGCCCGACGTGTACATAAATTTTACTAAATTATCCAATTTTAGCAATAAAATTATGCAAAATTTTGAATATCCAAATATCCAATTATTATTAATTCCAATTATCAAAAATAACTTCAACCATGTTCAAATTTTGGATAATTTCCATATCAAAAATAAAACCAATTAATTATTACTTATTCAGTTTATAATTTTTATTGCAGGAACTCAAATCTGAGACACAGATTAATACATTTTTACGGAAGTCGCCCGCAAACCGTCCGCTCACTTCGACGGACCGGCTTGGAGAAGAGAATCCCACGTCTTTTTGTACCACCTTTGTTCGTTAGTACGAAAGGACCCACCAAAATTCAAAATTTTACAATTATATTTACAAAAATTACTATAAATTAAAATTTAATATTAAAAAATTTAAATCAAAATTCAAGCAGTGTCCGCCGGCACGTAGATGGCGATAGGGCGCCGCTTTCACAGCATCAGAATATTAAATTAATATTCTGAATAATATGTTTTATTCTGGATGGCATTATGCTTTGACCTTCCACATTTACAGTTTTCACCCTCTTTGTCATAGTTGACAATTTAAAAGCTCTATTATGATTAGAATTATTGAATTATTGAAAGAATTATTGCTCACTTTAAAGTTTTTTTTTCATGTTCAGGTGTTTCTAATACTTATTCATAGCTTCTATCAAAATTTCCGGATTTAAGTTGCTTGGACTAAGTTAATAATCCTTAGAATCATATTTTGATATTTGTAATTTATGCTATCAACTAACCTACATTTCATTAAAAAAAATTTAGTTTCCAATTCCCAGAATTTCATGCTGGAAAACTAGTCTCTGCAGTTGTGAAGTTTTTCACTAGTTTTGAGTTGCAGTTTTATAAGGCTGGTCATTTTGAACATTTACTAAGAAATAATTTTTCGATAAAAATATAATTTTTTTGAATTTAATGTTTTGTTTTGTAGTTGCCTTGTTTATAATTTTCTGAGTTTCTGTGAAATAGATTGGTTTTTCAAAAAGTTTTACTAGGCAAAAGTTACAGTCCGTTAAATTTCCTATCCGGATTGGGGCGTCAGATTTTTTGTAAAATGTTTCGTTTAAAAGATTCAGGGTTTAAAAAGGACAAAAATAGAAAAGCTTGAATTTTTCAACATTTTTTTACTTACTTTTATTCATAACTCTAAAGCCGTTGATTTTAGACAATAAAAGATTTAAACCAAGTTTGTAGATTATTTCACGATCTTTAAAAAAGCTCTAAAGCATTTTTGCGGAAAAGTCAATATTTTCGGAGTTATGGACAAGTGAAGGTGGAAATTAAAAAAATGGTTTAAAGAGGCCTAAAATTTTGAATAAATATAATTTCTAGAAAAGTGTCTTCTATTATAATCTGAATTATATAATGTGTATCCGGGGACACCCTGTATATTATATATTTTTACCAAACTAGTGACCACGCCAAGCTACTTCAGTATGTAGGCACTTATATTGTCAATTTTCAAATTTTCGATGGCAATATTGACATCCTAAAATTGAAAATCTCATTACGTCTACTTACGTCACGATTTTGTTTTCGAACCATTTGCAAACATTTTGTTTGACAATTAATTAGCAACCTTCAACAACCTTTTAAGTGGTAATCTAAGTTACTCTTGTCAATTAATACGGCTCAATCAAAGAAAGAAAGAAAGAAGCAAACAAACAAATTCAATACCTTATTAGACATGTCAGGTGCCCATTTATAACGCACACAAACCTTTAATCAGGAAAAGTTACGTATACATATTAAGCAACTCGCAGTGGCATTTCATCTTTTTTCGGCAGATTTTCGTCACAGGAAGTTGAACCAGTTTTTACGACGCGTGGATGCAACAAGCGTATGCCCAATGTCTTTCATTTTCGAATATCGATTCAAGGTTTGCTTTGGTGATTCTAATTTAGATTGACAAAAACCAGACTTAAATGAATCGCCAATTAAGCATCAGTTGATTAATCAGATTTTTTGTATTATTGTTGTATACCTATTATGTAAATCAAAAAATTATAATGAAGAAATAGAAGCGGCTTGAAGTCGAGTCGAAATCGACGCTTCTCTCGAGTCATCGATTTTCTAATTGCTTTATTTATTATTAGTTGCAATAAATAACTTAGGGGACAACTAATGATTTGATGCAATTTGCTACTTTGTTGAGATTGAGTTGAAACTAGTAGCTTTTTTCCTAGGGCACTTCCTACTCTACCTAGTTAAATGTTATTAATTCATAACTTATTTGCAAAAAACGAAGTAAAATTGCTTATATACGACGTGTTTCATCACTTATACAAGCAATACAATTTTTCATTTTGAAATTATTCTAGGGAAATCAGATTTTTAATTTCGCAAAGTCCGATAGAATTATTTTCAGTTTTGTAAAATTACACAGAATTAAAACCGAATAAATATTGTTTAGATTCATAATCCGAATATAGTCCAAAATTTGAAATTAGTTTTTTGAATAGTTCAAAAACCGCAAAACTTAAAATGCACTTTGTTAGTTTTAATTTAGTTCAAATTTAATTTAAATTTTTATTTCTATTTATTATAACGGCATTATTTCCAAAACAAAACCTAAATCGGTTTAAAAACCATTATGATTATTCGATTTTTGGCAAATATAGAATTTAATTTAACAGATGTGATTGTAGTATACTAGGCATTAGTGTAATTTCAACATTGTTTAAAATTAAATCTGCGATTATTATAATTTTAATTAGAAATGTACAGTAATTAAATTTATAAATTAATACTTAGTTATATAATAATTTTAATGATAGATTAACTTTTGATTTATGCTTGTGAAACTTGATATCAATAATTCCGCATGAAAACAGTATAAATATTTAAAATACCTAATTAAATTTCATTAAGTGAGCTTAAAATAAAAACAACATGTAAAGTAGTAAAGAGAATCAAACTTTAACAATTAACATATTGATAATTCAAAAAAGTGAAACCTGCAAAAAGTAGATGTACTTAAACAGATTTATTGTCATGGAGATCTATCATGAAGGTAGATACTTCTCTCCCAATATGTTACCAACGACTAACGTGGATCTACTGCAAAATCAGAATCCCACAGAATTTAAAAATACTTACTTGCTAACTCTTAAAAATGCTCTTACTTAAAAATGTTTACTCCGTGGTTCCTTTATTAGAGCGGTTCATTGTTGATGGCGGCAAAATCAGTCCAGAAGAACCAACAACTTTAGGTGAATTTATGAAATTTTTGGTATTTTCAAGAATTTTGGAATTCAAGAAATATCAAAATTTCAGTAAACCCAAGAAATTTCAGTGATTGGAAAGAATTCCATTGATTTTCAAGAAATTCCAGTGAAAACCAAATAAGTCTACAGAGCGAAATTTTTCTAGAAAATAAAAAGTTTCGAGAAATTTACCTTTCATTTGAACTTACACAATAGTAGGTATTAATTTAGTTTGATGTAAAATCAGACGAAGATCAGATAGTGACGTTCATGTCTGAGCAAGAAAGATGAATAGAAATTGTGTCAGCCGAGACTCACCCAGAGAAGTAGATATGATTGATTGATAAAAGGCATTGCTATAAGCTATAAATATAGGTTTAAAGTTTGACTATATTAATATGTTAGAAAACCCAAATACATACTTTCTAGAATTAAATTTGTTTTTAAATTATCACAAATAGAATACACTGTAAGTATAAAATATCACAAACGTTTTCACCATACTATGGCATCGTCAGGTAATGGACTACTAAACTACCTAAACCATTTACTAATTTACTACCTAAACCACGTATCGATCGATTATGTTAAGTTTAATTTTAAGTTTTAAACTCTAAATAAATATGAGAGATATTAGAAAATAATCTTGGGAAATTGTAAAAACGCAAAATATAAACTAATTAACTAATAATTGTCGACGTTTTGGTTCATTTACTGAAAGCCATCTTCAAAGACTAATGCATAGCTCCCATTATATTTTCAAAGTGTTTTCCCGTTTTTCTATATTTTCAAAGTAACGCAAAAGTTGCGTCCTACTCCGAGCAGTAGGGCACTTAAATAAATGATTTTTTAAGTTAAGGCTTAAACTTCTCTCACGTTAGTTTACAAATTCAAATTTTCCGGTCTTTCAAAATTATATGATTCAGAATTATATGTCAAAATTATAGTTAAAAATGTAAACCGGGGGTTCTAAAGGTAAACATATCCTGCGATATGTACTGGAGGATATTTCACACCCCCCCAGACCCCCCGGTTTACAATTTTGACTTTATATTTTTATATAATTTCTATAATTATTATAGATTAGATTTATTATAAATTATTATAAATAAAATAAAAGTAAACCTGGGGACTGGGGGGTGTGGAACACCCTCCAGTACACATCACAGGTTATGATCACTCTTAGAACCCCCGGTTTACATTTTTGACTATAATTTTGACAGTTAATTTTCAAAGTAACGCAAAAGTTGCTGCTAAACTCCGAACAGTTAGACACTTAAATAAATGATTTTTTAAGTTAAGGTTTAAACTTCCCTCACTTTAGTTTAAAAATTCAAATTTCCCGGTTTTTCCTACTAGCTAAATTTGTAAAATTATAAATTCCTTATCTTCTCCAAATTATGCGATATGTACTGGAGACTAGAGGGTGTTCCACACGCTCCAAACCCCCCGGTTTACAATTTTGACTTTATATTTTTATAATTAATTTTCAAAGTAACACAGAAAATTGCTGCTAAACTCCGTGAGCATTAAAGTTTTAATTTTTTCTAGCCGAAGGTTAAATTTCTCTCATTTTTGCTTAAAAATTCCAATTTCCCGGTTTGGATTACTATTGAACAAATATTTAGTCCTACTCTTAGTTTAATATATTTTTCGGTTGGTAAAAAAATGGACCAATCGGAGTGCTTTTTTTCATAAAAAAATTACACGCTGTTGCAGCAGGAGCAGCGTGCTGGCATATTATAGATTAGGATTTGTATTATTCCAATTTTTATTTATTTAGTTAAATTATTATTGTTGCCATATTATTCCCCTAATTTGATATTATTAACGTTTAAACATACACACTATCCAACTATTAGTTTTTGAAGATGGCTTCCAGTAAATGGGCCGAAACGTCGACGATTGCTTAATTAGTTTTTATTTTGCGTTTTTCCAATATCTCAAAATTATTTTGTAATATAAAACTAGCATTGGACGATATTATTATAAATATAATAGAACATATTTCATTTGTCCCCCCCCCCCACACCGCGGGGACGTATTCACGCTACATGTTGCATTTTTTTTATTAAGTTTAAGTGCACGCAGATCTTGCATAAGTTAATAAATTTCAAACAATATTTTAAAGCTTATTCTGGATGATATTTTACCCCCCCCCCCTCCAGACTCCCCGGAAAGTACTAAATTGTTATAAATCTGTAAGTTTGAAGTATTGAAATACCTGGCTTTAATTATGCATCTAAAATGTAATAATGTCTTCTTTAGCTGTTTTTTTTCCATTGCATGTTTTTCACTTAATTAAGTAACTATAAAAAAAAGGAAAAAAAAATAATAAAATTAGTTAATAATAAAAAAACTAAATAATTTAATTTATTGATAATTATAACAAATAATAATAATAATTTTATTTAGTAATAATTAAAATAATTAAATTTAAAAATACTGGGTTCTTAAGCCGACTTCAGAATTCAAAAAAACTAAAACATTTAGAATTAACTTTTATTTATAAAAAAATTAGAAGACCCACACAAGAGCGGATAGCCCCCCTCCTATATCACTTAAAATACAAAAACAAAGCGGTTAAATGGATTAAATTAAAAAATGACCTTTCTTCTTTACTGTAAATTAAATTAAGGGGAAAATCGATAGAGAAATCTGGTGTACGATTAAAAGTAAATCTGAAGAAATCCAAAAATACCTTAAAAAATTCAAGGACATTAAAAATACTATAGATGAGCATTTTCTTTTGTTTTTTTTTAAATGCATAATGCAATTCGAGAAAATCTTTAAAGTATCTCGTAAAAGAACATCTAGTGTACAAAAAATTGCGTCAGTTATGACTAAGCATTTCTTATTTAATTTATTAAATAATGCCCTTTCAAAAACTCTGATGAACGAAGAAGCCCAACTTGACGAAATTTAAGCTCTGTCTGTCAGCCTGCAGACAAAAATATTGCAAATTTAGTAATTATTTAGTAACAAATTTCGCATTTTTTAGATTTACTAGAAATAATTTAGATTTTCTCGAATTTTTTTAAATTTCTTTTTTTCTATTTTTACAACGGAAAATCTTGCCAATTCAGGAAGAAATTTAAAAAATCTCATAAATGGAAATCTAGTGTACAAACATCTCTGTTTAGATTTGTTTCGAAAATTTTCTTTTAATTTTCAATTCCAGCAATACTTATCAGTAGAGCACGGAATCAAGGCAATAGGAAACCCGATATCTGATATGCGGCATACAATGATGCATAAATACAAGATATTATGTTTATTCATCATTGTATGCCGCATACCAGATATCTGGTTTCCTATTGCCTTGATTCCGTGCTCTACTTATCAGATAATTTTTGTTGCAAATTTCAATTCTTTTATTTCTGTTTTTATAAAGGTAAAATTAACATTTATAATTCTGGACAATCTCAAATCTGAGAACACTTTTTGCCCGTCTGATCCTTCGCCCTCCCAGAAAAAATTCTGTATCCGCTCCTGATGGGAAGCTAATTCATAATTAAATCTCCTAGGTTTACTAAAGCTAGTCAGTCAGGAATTCGAAACAGAACTTATTGTTTGGGTGTTGTATATTTCAGTCATCGGTATGAGAAAATGAGTTTTTATTAAAGAGATTATAGATCAATTCAACATAATAAGGTACTAGATATTTGAAATAAAAATGTATTAGCAGGAGCAAATTGACATTAAAGGCACTTTTAAGATTTATGAGGAAAACCAAGGGGTAAATATCTCGAAAATTTTGTGTACACTTCCAATTCTTGGAAATCATTGAAAATTCCTGATATTCTTTGAAAATCTCTGGAATATTTAGAATTTTTTGGAAATCCATGGAATTCTAGGAATTTCTTGGAAATCTTGGAAGTCCTTGGAAATCTCTGGAATTTTTTTGAAATCCCTTGAATTCTTTAGATTAGAATTTGTTTGGAAATCCTTGGTAATCCTTGGAATTCTTTAGAATTTCCCGAAAATCTCTGGAAATCTTGGAAGTCCTTGGAATTTCTTTGAAATCCCTTGAATTCTTTCGATTAAAATTTGTTTGGAAATCATTGGAATTTCTTGGAAGTGGATTCTTTGGAATCCATGGAATGTTTTGAAAATCTCTGGAAATTTCCTAAATTTCTTGAAAATCCCTAGAATTCCTTAGATCTGAACTTGTTAGGAAATCATTGGAATTCCTTGGAATTTTTCGAAATTCCGAGTCATGTGTACAGAAATTTTACTAGATATTTACCCCTTGAGGAAAACGATCCAACATATAATTTCCGTTTAGTACAAGATTATCCACTGTACAAGTGTCGCCTTCAGTGGCGGCTTTCCATATGCGGTAGATGTGATAATTGCACATCTGCTGAAATATGGGAGTCTTTGTAAAAATTTTCGCTCGTATTTTACCATTGTTAAGCTGGTTCATGATTATTCAAAAGACAAGAGAAAATTTTACAAGAGATAATGAAAATGATATGTACAAAATTCTAAGTTGTCATTCAAGCGAAAGATTATGAACAAAAATTGTTCGTTTTTGAAACCGGGGCTCTGGGGGGGGGGGGTATAGAATACCATCCAGTTTTTCTCAATCTCCTGCTGCATACCCATCTACCTACGATTTAATCTGTGTAATCGGAGTTATCTCAAAATCATCAGTAGTAAAAATTGTAGTCCATGGGATGATTACAACATTTGCATCTGAGTACTAGGCTGAGGATTCTGCTTTTGCGGTAGGTACTCATAGAAGGCTATCTATCTTTTGATAGTTTTCATAATCGAAAATTTCCGTTTTCCCTTTTTTAACCCTGGAACTTCACATTTATTTTTTGTAATGTGTCCTGCACACTGGGTTTTAGAGACCCCAACATTGTTTTTATGATATTTTAAAGTAAACAACCAATTTAAACACATTTTTTATTTATTACTCTTTAATAATACAGCCTTTAGTACGTAGGATATATTAGATAGTAATTTTTCATCCTTGTTGGTCAAATTATTATTATAAACTTGAAAAATGGGATAAATTTTGTGAAATTAAGCTCAATATTTTATTATAAAGAAAGTAAATTTATTAAATGAATTATACATTAACAAAGTTATTGCGAAGGTATACATTTAACAAAAAAAATTTTAGTTTGCCAAAAAATGTGCTGGCTACTCTTAGCCAAGCTTCTCAACTTCGCTGTTGACATTCATAGCACAGCTTTTTATTTATTTTTTTTAATTTTAAAATGTTTCAAAGTAATGTTTATAACTTATAAGGAAGTCATAATATCTTTAAACCTCACTTTGTCACTTTGATATAAATCAGTAATTATTTTACGGTAAATGACGCTAATATTCCACATAAAATTAAATGAATGTTAGATTTTAAAAGTACACTGGGGTCTGAGATAACCATAAAAATTTATTTTCAATTATTGTAAATCGCTTAAGTAACCGGTATCTTGGGGTCTGACAGATACTTGAATGCGTAATTTTTTGTTACACTTACGCCTTTTACTTTAAAGAAATTCTAATTATTCCTAAAATTAAATTTTATTTGATTTGTCTTTTCGCGTATGCTAACTTCCAAAACACATTCTAATGTCTTCCAACCTTCTCTTCAGATAGCACATATAATAACACAGATTAATTTTATGAGCTAGTTGTCTCTCACAGACCACGGTGTACCGGTTATGAACCAAAAGTACGACTGTACCTGTTACAGGTTAATGACTAAAAGGCACCTACGAATATTCACACCTATTCAGATAACTTTGAACTTAATTTACAAGAATGGATTTAAAAAAAATCATTACAGCACATGTGGCCTTAATTTATATGACGCTTAGGGTTTCCAAGACCCTTGTGTGCAGTTCCAGGGTTAAAAAGGTTAATATTTTTAATTGAATTATGGATTTTTCTGGGTTCCAATGTGTTATATCCTCATTTTCTGCCATTGGCTTAACCAGAAATGTGAATTGAATGCCAATTGCCTTATGAAGTGTCAATTTAAATTTGCATATTTTATGCATTCAATTCACATTTCTGGTTAACCCAATTTGGAACCCAGAAATATACATAACTCAATTTTGAAAGTTTTGATGGTTACGCCAATTGACCTGTAAAGTGTCGATATAATAAATAGTTCAGGATTTCAGGAGAGGCTGAGCCTCTTTTGCTTCTTCTGACGAGCCGCCGCTGGCCCTCCTATTATGTTAATTGCCGAATTTAAACCATTTAAAAATCTGTGGGTTGATTTGGAATTTGGACCATAATAATTATTGGGAAACTCCCATAAGCATTAGGAAAAACTTATTGTACCGAGTATTTTAGAGCTCCGAGTAAAGTGAGACATTTCTCCGACCATGTTTCGTATTAAATTTTTCCGAAAATCGCGCATAATCGAAATTTTAAAATATTAATTGAACAAAATTTTTAAAATGAGCAAAACTCAAGTTTGTCAGTTTAATAAATCCATAGTTACAAACAGGGCCTATTTTACCACTAGGCGTATTAGGCTCGTGCCTGGGACCCAATGGCCAGAGAGGCCCGAAAAGAGAGAGCATACTATTCGTTAAAATCAGTGCCAGTGCTAGGCACTTGGGAAACTAGGCAACTTCCTAGGGCGCAAACCATATCAAGGTGCAAAAATTAAAAAAAAAGCTTATAGCAACTTTTGCCGCAAAAATTTCTGCTTTTTTTTCTGACGCCTGGAGATCGTAGAATACCCCTAGCATTAATTTTGCTGCGCGAATAAAGAGTAAAAGGCGCACTGGGGGGTATTCCATACCCCCAGACCCCCCGGTTTACATAATAGCTACATTGAAGCTCATTATTAATATTTTAAGTTCAAACGTTGACTTCAAAAGTTGAACAACAGCTTGAAGTTAAACATAAACTATAACAATACTAAAGGTAGCTACTTCTGAGACATGGAAATATAGAATTACTTGAGGGCTTGGCAGCGGAACCAGTTTTTTTATTGCTTAAAATTAAACTTGAGTTTTAAAAACACAAAAGAATGTATAGCGGGGGGTCCAAATGTAGGAAGTGCGGTGAGGAGGAAGAAATTCCACACCACTTGCTGTGTGTGTGTCCAGCTCTAGTCTCGCTGAGGCTACGACACCTCGGCCGGCCATATCCGACAACTGAGGAAATAACTCAAGCACCCATCAGCTGTATACTCAACTTTATTGAAGAAACAAAGCTGATGGAGTAAAATCTGGAACGCGGGGTACAATAAGCTTTGAGCTTCAGTGCAAGTGGGCATGGAACCACAACCCGTTCAGCAATAATAATACCGGGGGGTCTGCGGGGCATGCACCCAGTGCACTCTATTCTATTTATGAATTATTCCAAAATTTTTAAATTGGAAATTCCCTGTCCTAGATCAGAGCTATTTTTAAAAAGTGCGTGGACTTAGAAACTGAGGCTTTTAAAATTACATCTCATCATAGTTATACTCATACTTAAACGACTATTGTAAAAGCGGACCTTAATAGTAAGAATTTTTCTATGAGCTTGCAGAGAGCTGGCAACAGGCTAATAGGTCAGTTTCCAGTTCCTTTTTAATTTTTTCCGATATAAGGCAATCGTAGAATACCCCCAGCATTGATTTTGCTGCGCGAACAAAGAGCTAAAATTCCACCCCCCCCCAGACCCCCCGGATCGCCACAAAACAGTTTAATAGTAGCAGCTGAACTAAATCTCAACAAAGCTTTACAACCAAATTTAGAAGTTATTTAGCTGAATAACTGCTGACACTAAGGTACCCGGTTCAAATCCGGAAGAAGTCTAAAATTTCTTATGATCGTCTCCGTGCTTCGGAGGGCACGTAAAGCCAGCAGTCCCCCTGGGTTGATGATTTGCCCTCATCAACAAAAATCCAGGGTTACGGGCAGATGTGAGACAAGCCCAGCAAGCTGCATCAGATGTACAGCAATTTATATGCTCAGAGATTTGTGACTTCGGCTCGGTCTTCGATAGGGGTCAGGCCAATGTCAAGGCAGACAGGATTTATCCTAGCCTACAGTAGCGCAGCCAGGATTTTGTTATGGGGGGGCTAAAGGATGCGAACGAAGCAAACTGCGTAGAAGGCGCGCGCCGCAGACAAAAATTTTTCGGAAAAAGGGGCGTGGTCATCTTATTTACGGTATAATTATTGTGTCTAGGGGGGGCTATAGCTCCCTAAGCCCCCCCTTGGCTGCGCCACTGCTAGCCTAAGGGTGGAAGAAGAAGAAGAACAATTAATTATCTAGTTTGCAATAGAAATTTCTAAAATCTGTTTTAAAAGCTTCAGTTTAGCTGAAGCTATTACAAAACTGGTTCAGACACAAAATGTAAGTGGCAATCCGGCGGTCTGGAACACCCTCCAGTGCATCTTTTGTTTTTTATTCGCGCATGTACTATTTAGTAACAAATATTAAAAGGTACCGATTGCATAGTAATGAAATAAATATCCTCAATGCTAGAAGGCCGTACAACCATCCAGGGTTCCCACTAAATTTTTGAAAGCAAATTCCTAGACTATGAAGGGTTATTTCTAAAAATAACCAAAATAGTAAAAAATATGCAAGACTTTAGATTCTAAACAGTAAACTGTGCACTGGGGGGTATTCCATACTCCCCAGAACCCCCGGTTTACCAATAGCTACATTGAAGCTCAGTTATTTATATTACTTATGTGGGAGCAGTTTTTATTGCATAAAATTAAACTCCGAGCTTATTTTACCATTAGGCGCATTAGGCACGTGCATAGAGCCCAATGGGCAGATGGGCTCAAAAAGAAAAAACATAAAATCGTAAAATAACAATCAAATACTGATACAATAACCCAAGAATTAGGCCTTCGATGCTATTAGTTATACTTGAATAAAAGGGGCCCCCGTAGATTTGCTAAAGCCTAGGGCCCAACTCAGTTAAAAATAGGCCCTGGTTACAAACAATACTATTACAATTACTAATTATTACCGGACTAGTCAGAGAAATTTAATTTCACTGCGCGTACTAACATAATATGCAAGGAAATGTAGTGTCGATGACGATTTCTCGAAGAAATTATATAATAAAGTGATCCTATTTAGTCTTATAAAATGCTGACAAAAAAAATACATATACGGCGGCGTCGTAAATCCTTCTAGCAAGAAAAAGTTAGCTTAGTGTCCAACTTGTTTTCTTTTCCTAGTGAAGAGCTATTAAATTCAATTCAATTTAACTAAAAAAATTTGTGTCCGGGTGTCCCCGGATATGTGTAGCTGCTCAATTTGTTTTTCGAAAAATGATTAATTTTTTATCGATTTTTTATAATAATTAATTACAATAAGTTTTTTTCTCAACTGGTTGTAGTTTTTACATGGTAATTGAAAAGTTACAAGAAGATCGTCAACAAAATTTTGACAAATTTTAGCATTCAATCTATAATGTTATTTATTAGCTATCGGTTGACGGCCTTAAACGACGACAGAGGATCTAGTAATAAAATAACAAATTTTAAGTGTTTTAAATGGATGAAATACGAGTAAATAGGTTAATTTATCTCTTTGTCGTTCTGTAAAAATATATATCATCTTTTTAAAAAAAGCAAAGAGTATTGGGAAAAAATTAAGTAACATCTGGACATTTGGATTTATTTTGACATAAATTACGTAGCTACAATGAGTAATTTTGACATTTTAATTTACACAAAAACTTACTTCTCTGTTCAGAACTTCTTTGTGAGAAGATTTTTCTAACCAAATACATTTTATACGTCGAAAATTAATTGATTTGTTAGGATAAATTTACTATAAGTACATCTTTTTGCGTTTAACTGAACAACAGGGCCGGATTAACCAATAGGCAAACTAGGCAACTGCCTAGGGGCGCCGAATAGGAAAGCGGCGCTTAAATTATTTGACCTCATAATGAAACTGAAAAACCACTTAAAGGCTTAAGCAAATAAATTACTAAAAAATGTTGGATTATTGAAATCCATTGATTATTGAATTTTAACTGAATTTTGGTCCGTCATTTTAAATAAATGTTACAAAGTCAGCAAATCTCTTCAAAAAATAGAAACAGATTTATCAATTAATTGCTGTTTCAACCAAATTCTACAATTCAGTATTAGGCAAAGCCGCATTAAGGGGGGCTACAGGGGCTGCAGCCCTGGGCATCCAATTTTTTAGGGGCTTCAAAAAATTAAACAACAAAGTTTAAATCACCAAAGTTTATATTTACACAAAACTTTACATTTGATCTAAGCGCGGTTGACCTTCAAAAATCAAAAAAATTTGCCTGCGGCGCATTTTATTAAAACGTGCAAGACCAAGGGGCCCCCAAAAAGAGTTAGCACCAGGCCTCACATATCCTTAATCCGGCTCTGGTATTTGGATGCTTTCGTTCTCTAAAGAGATCAGTATACTCGTATGAGAAACTTATATAAGAAAAGAATTGTTGAATATTTTTTATGAATATAAAAACGAAGACAGTTTCGCAAAGGAAATCATGGTGAAGTCGGGTTTGTTGTGAAAACTGAAATGAGAATTAACACTTTATTTGCAATTATAGACAGATTATAAGAGGAATTGAAAAAAGGTGTAACTGGCTATAGCAAAATTGAAAATAATTTTAGATTTTTAAATAATTTGAAAAACCTTGCGTAATTTAAAAAAGATATGGTGCCTCCGGGAAATCTGATTTTATAAGATAAATGAATATGTATTTGTAGGACAAGAATTTCAAGTTAAATTTCAAAAATTTAGGAATATCGAGTCTAAGCTCGAAATTTTCTAGAAACATTTATTGGGTGGGGGGGGGGGCTATTAAAAACTTTTGCCTAGGGGCGCATATATTAATAATCCGGCCCTGCTGAACAATATACTAAACTAATTAGGTAATTAATGTATTTGATTTAAATAATTTTTGTTTTAATAAATTTTAATCAAATCGCGGTTTGAGCCCAGTGCAATTCAAAAAAATATTTTAAAAAAAACACCTCAGATATTAACAATCATCTATTATATTAATTTAGTTTAGCTATAAAAGAGTAAAATCTTTAATACAGTTCTTTTTGCGGAAGGCCCTTTAGGTTCGGGGCTTTTTTGTAAATTAATTTATGCGCCTGGTTAATTACTTACTTTTAAAGAGTTATGTATGCTTAGGCAGGTGGGGCGGTAGGGGCCCCTTTCACAGTTATGCTTATAAACTTATAAACAATATCAATATTAGTTAACATTAATAATTTATTTTTATTATTTATTTAAAATATGTTGTCTTTAGGCAAATTGAATTTTATAGGAGCCCCTTCGTAACTAGTCGGTTCCGGGGGGCTCGTGTTTCCCCGTTGTTACGCCGCTGGTTTACATAACTTAGTTAGAGATAGATTTCTTATCCGAAATTAGACGGGCTTCGGAATGGATAATTAGGAAATGGTAAGCAGTTCACAAAAACACCGAATTCAATTTTTTAAATTTTTTAATTTTTGCGTAACTAGTTTCGGAAGCAATGCTTGCATTTTCCAACGCTGATTTGCGACTGTTGCAATATTTAAAAAAATTTCCGGAATAATTGAATTTGGTGTTTTTGTGAACTGATGGTTATACTTTTTAAGAGTTTTGTAAAATGTTTCGTTTATAAGATACAGGGCTTTGAAGTTGAATTAGATAATAATAGAAGATTTAAATCTAGTTTGTTGATTACTTTTACGCTCTTTAAATCATTTTTATTTAAAAATCAATATTTTCGAGGCTACGGCCAAGTGAAGGGGGAAATTTTAAAAAATGCTTTAACCCTCCAGTACTAACAATCGGTATCACAGACCGACGACTTCTATTTTTAAAATTAAACTATACAATTTCCTAAAATAAAATGATTTTTTCCTACTAGAATTAACATTATTACAAAGAAAAATACCTTAACATTTGATATTATTCCATTTGTGGTTAGAAAAATTTACAAACGGCGTTAAAAAAATTTAAAACTAGAATGGGTCTTACAGACCGACGTTAGTACTCGTGTTATAAAAAAATGTGTTAGTACTGTTGAAGCACTTTCTTCGGGATCTGTCATCAAGGACTTGATTACTATTTATTTAATATATTTACAATTGAGGGGCTCAGAAGCCAAAAGGTCCATGTCGACTTTTTTTCAAAATCGAGTAAAGTGCAGAAATTAAAACTAGATATATACATTTACCCAGTGCCAAAGAGATCCAAGCATAAAATAAGTGCTAATGCTGACATTTATCATCGAGAAGTTGTACTACTCCATTAAAACTAAACAAGTAAAATAACTTTAAATTGAAATATCTCTTTAGTTACGTATTACTACTTGGACCCCTTGGCTTCTGAGCCCCTCAATTTAATTCGGGTTCGGTGATCCCCTTGTGTACAGTACTAACTTAGTTATGGTAGCAGCTAGCGTCATCATGGTCATTAAATAAAAATGTAGTGACAACCTAAGAAAAAATATAAAGGTGGTTGGTTTTATACGTTGCTACATATACTTATTTTAAAAATAATTTTAGTTGCCTTGATTGAATTTTATTGCAATTGTTTTTGTAATACAACTATCACTGTAATATAATTTATTTTACCATAAAAACTTTTTCTTCCACAGAATAAGTGTTTGCGTTCATTGCTAACCAAATTTATTGTAATCAGTCCAAAGTAACTTGTTGGAAATTATTGGTTTCCAAACAAAAACAATTGCAATAAAATTCAATCAAGGCAACTAAAATTATTTTTTAAATCTCTTTTTTGCATTTTATTAGTGAGTTTTTACCAGTAATTGAAAAACAAAATATCAAGTGTTAGGTATTTATGTACATGGTTGGGCGAAATATATGATAGAGGTACACAACAGTACTGGAGGGTTAAAGAGGCCTACTCCCGAGCATATCACCATCTAAGTTATGTACAGTGGCTCCAGAAATTATCAATACACTCCTATGTTAACAATGTTAATCGGACATTTCCATGATCTTTCTTCTCATATAAAAATCTATTTGATAGCAAAATGTTTCAAACAGTTTTTGTTGCAAATTTCATTTTCTTTATTTTTGTTTCTATACATTTTTTCAGTTTGTCGCACCGTTTCTGAGTAACTACGACTTTAAAAACACTCGGTAAACACTCTCATTACTCCTCTTATGGCAGTTTTATCTAAATTTTTACAGAGTGTTTTTAAAGTCGCTGTTACTCAGAAACGGTGCGACAAAATAGAAAAATGTATAATAACAAAAATAAAGAAAATGAAATTTGCAACAAAAAATGTTTGAAACATTTTGCGATAAAATCGATTTTTATATGAGAAAAAAGATCATGGAAATGTCCGTTTAACATTGTTAACATAGGAGTGTATTGTTAATTTCTGGAGCCACTGTACATCTAGGGCCACCCAGTATATGAAATATTTTGTCAATTAATATCGAAACTAATTAATTTTCTGTAAAAATAATTAAAATACAAACGATTTATAGTAATTATTTAAATATTTCATTTTTTCGTTGTGATATTATTGTTAAGTGTGTGAGAAACGTTCAATGTGATGTTATTTATTGTCGGGGAAGTACGGACAAGTAATATTTTAAAAATTAACTTCACAGTGATTTAAAATCAAGCTCTTTATGTATTTTGATATCCTAAACAAGGTTCGCCCCAATCCTGTCGTAAATGTTATTTCACCAACGTTTTTATGACTGCCAAGACTGTCGCCAACGAAATTAACAAATAATATTTCTTTTAATTTTCAGTGACTATGCAAAGTTATCAAATGTCTAAATGTTAGCCAGAATAAATATTCATAAATAATTCAAACGAGCAATAAACAAACATAACTGGCTCAGGATTTATAAATAAAAATCCCATAGTAAGCGACAAAATGTCCGTTGAAAAGGGTGCTGGATGATGATTCGTTCTGTAACCACTTGTCGCCAGAATAATGTATCAATAACGCAAATTCTTCCTCGATGCTTGGCATTAATTATCCTGTAGTGTACAAGTTAAGACGTGTTTCTCCTGAATTTCCAACAATTTCGGTAAGATTTTGCAATTTATTTTATTTAATTCTGTAATTTATTAATCTGAAAGTTATCGGGGTTAACAAGTTGAAAAAGTCGATTAATTAAAATTGCTCGTTTTGGTAGTTTACTATAGAAAATTTTGATAATTCCTTCCGTTTGGACCAAACTTGTTTTGCCTGAGAATGTTACAATTAGTTGATGAGCTAATTTATAGTGATCGTGAAAAATTTGAATGCTAAAATAATTTCAAAGAACCAAATACATTTGCGTAACTTGGCTTCAAGAAATTACAGGGTCCATCAAGTTGGCCCTTCCATTTTGGAATTACAAATTTTTTTTTCGCAATTTTGAAGTGCTAGCGAATGCTGTAAATTATTTTGAAAGTGCTGGGGTTCTATAATTTTTTATTAGAAATATACCATTTTCGGGCCATGACGCACCTCCTCTACTTTGAAATTCAAAAATTTTTTTAAATCTATAGGAAAGTGCTCGCGAAGTTCTGGAGAACTTTAATAATTATTTTTGAAAATGCTGGGTCCGTTAAAGTTTTGTTAAGAAATCAAAATTTAAAGATTTGGAGGAGCCAACTTGACGCACTCTCGCCGATTTGAAATTAAATTTTTTTTTAAATTTATTAGAGTGCATGCGAATGCTGTCATTTTTTTGAAGCTGTAGGGTCGGTTAGTTTTTATTAAGATTTTAAATATTGACATAAAGTACTATTCTTGAAGTGCTGGCGAATGCTGTAAACATTTTGAAGATTTATAAAAAAATTAAAAAATAATCTCCGAGTGAGTAAAATGGTGGTCCAAAAGTAATTGACACTTGAACTTTTTTTATTTTCTTCTTCGTCTTCAACAAATTTTCGCCATTTTTAGCTGGCCTCTAAGTTTAACTAATACACACATTTATGCCGAATTTCATGATAATAGGTTACGTGGTTTAACTTACGAACATCCAACTAAATAAAATTCATCAAAAACTTATCAGGACATGATAAGAAACATTTTAATACCAAAATTTCGATTTTTGATTTTTGAGTGGATTTCAATAGTTTCCATGTTACCAATGCAAATTGAACATTTTGAAGCCGCTTTTTTTCATATAAAAATCGATTTCACAGCAAAACTTTTTAGAGATTTTTTGTTGCAAATTTCATTGCCTTCAATTTTGTTTATATGGTTTTGTAATTTTGTTGCCCCGTTTTTGACTGATAGCGACTTAAACAAGACTGTAAAACACAAAAAATATTGTCGTATATATCTCGGAAACGGTGTGATAAAATAAAAAATGTATAGGAACAAAAATGTAGAGAATAAAATTTACAAAAAAAAATGCTAATTAACTTTTTAATTATTTTGCACCGTTTCCGAGATATAGATGATTATATTTTTTGCATTTTACAGAATCTTGTTTAAGTCGCTGTCAGTCAAAAACGGCATAACAAAATAAAAAAATTTAGATAAACGAAATTAAAGGCAATGAAATTTTCAACAAAAAATGTCGAAAAAGTTGTGCTGTAAAATTGATTTTTATATGAAAAAAAAGCAGCTTCAAAATGTTCAATTTACATTGGTAACATCGGAGTGTCCGAAAACTTTTGCGAGTGACTGTACGTACATAATGCGTATGGGGAAAGTAAAAATTTTTTTAAAATGCCAAAAAAATGAAAGTGTAACAACAATCGATTTTTCAGGATTGCAGTGTTTTTCAATGCAATCGTTTAGTGATTAACAATTAGTTAGTGAATAACGAAAATTAACGAACCCAGCACTTTCAAAATAATTTACACCATTCGGCAGCACTTCACTAGCACTTCCTACGTGTGCAATAAAATTTCAAATTCCAAAATGGAAGGGCTAACTGCTAACTTGACGGAGCCGAAAAAACTGTGACTACAGAGATTTTTATTACACTTCAATGTTAACAATGTAAATTGTATCTTTCGAACATTTTTGTCATATAAAATTCGATTTTACATCAAAAATTTTCCAACAATTTTTGTTGCAAAATTCATTCCCTTTATTTTTGTTGTTATACATTTTTCTATTTTATCACACCATTTCTGAGTCAGAGGCTTTAAACAATTTCTTATTAAGTTTTTTACAGAGTGTTTCTAAAGTCGTTGTCACTCAGAGAAGATGTGACAAAATAAAAAAATGTACATAAACAAATATTTGCTGTAAAACCGATTTTTAAGTGAAAAAAAAAAAGTCTTACCTTGTTAACGGAGTGTATTTTATATAAACTAAAAGCTAACTCGTTCCATCTGTGCTCAGTATAAACTATATTTTATACTATTGACTGCCGAATTTTTATTTTAATTAATTTTCTTTCCAAATTATAATTATTAATATTGCAAATCTTCATCCAAATTTTTTAGTACAGTGAGTAACGAAAATATCTGTACACTCCTATGTTAACAATTTAAATTGCATAATTGTACAGTTTGAAACCGTTTTTTGACGTATAGAAACCGCTTTTATAGGAAAACTTTTTGGACATTTTTTGTTAAAAATTTTATTGTCTTCAATTTTGTACCTATACATTTTTCTATTTTGTGGCCCCATTTGTTGTGTAACTTAAAATTTCAAAATTACTCATTGAATGTACGTAATTTATGTCAAAATAAACCCAAATGTTCAGATGTTCTTAATTTTTTCCAAATACTCTTTGCTTTTTTTAAAAAGATGATATATTTTAACATACTGACAAAGTAATAACTGAACCTATTTACTCGTATTTCATCCATTTAAAATATTTAAAATTTATTACTTAATTACTAGATCCTCTACCGTTTAAAGCTGTAAACCGATAACGTTGGATTGAATGGTTTTGTCAGTTGACGGTCCTCTTGTATCTTTTCAATTACCATGTGAAAACTAACAAGTTTTGAAAAAACTTATTGTTATTAATTATGATAAAAAATGAAAAAATTTTTCTAAAAATAAAATTACGTAGGTACAAAAAATTCGGTTGGGTACTATTTTAACTTAAGGGTCCAAGTTAGGTCTAGAAAACCTGGGTTTTCCAAACATCACACAAATTAAGTAATAGAAGATTAATAATGCAACAAATTCAATCTCACTCAAAAAATATTAAATTCCGTCCGAACCATACTGGATAATTTCGAATTAAAAAAAATAAATCACTGTACTAAACAAGTCACCTTTTATTTTCAAAATACAAAAAATCGTTTTTTATTCTAATTTTTGGTGTTTTTTTAGATTAAAATTGATCATGGCCGAAATTGCCAGCACTAGGGATACTGCTGCAAATCCCAATGTAATCATGGTTCCACAGACTATTTTGCAGAAGTTGAAATGTATAAGATGCGGTCTATATCTTTCAGTAGCTCCTATTTCCTATGACGAAAATCTAAAATTGGTATGTGGTAGATGTTTCGACAAAAATTCACCTCTTCGTCCAGCAAAAGAATTTGAATTGCTTCTTGACATTTTATTATTTCCATGTTGTTATTCCGACAATGGATGCACGAAAGAGTTAACCTCTAAAAACGTTATTGCCCATGAAGATGTTTGTGAATTTGGCTCTCGTATTAAGTGTCCACTTGTTGATGCAAATCAATGCGATTGGCAAGGACATCACCATCTGTTGCACCAACACTGCAAAGACAAACATGTCCAAAGGATCAAACATTTTTCAAGATTTGAATTGCCTATACTCAAAAATTCTATAGCAATAGAATTTTTTGAACTATCCAATACTTTATTTTTCTTTCGTTATGCTACTAATGAAATTGGACAAATTATTTCATTTAATATGTATCAAGTAGTAAAACATGACGAGAAAAAAAAATATGAAAAATACAAAATGGGATTTTACAGCAAATGTTTCATGTTTGATTTTTCTTATCACGATTTGCCTTTATACATTTACAACGAGATAGGGGTCGTAGAACAAAAAATATTAAATCCCAACACGGATTTTATCAAGAATTTTGTAGAAGAGGGTGTTGAAAACTTACTATATTGTAAAATTTTTATTTTTGGTATAAACCAACATGCTTTTCAAGAAGCCATAAATATTTTACAAAATTATGTATGCCACCAGAAATCTGTATTGGGATCTTTTCTGATTGTTTGCGACAAAGGCCATATTACATGTAGTAATTGTATCAAGTCTTCAAGGATTTGTTGCTGGGATAATTGTCACGCTAGAAAAAGGGATATTATGGATAAAATTATCTACTCTTGTAAGAAAATTAACAAGGGATGTAAATTTACAAGCAGTGCAACTGAAATAAAGGATCACGAAAAAACTTGCAAATATTAGTTTTTAAATTCATAATGCTTGTAGTTTCAACATTTTTGTTTTACCAATTATTAATTTTAATTTTTAATATTTTATTGTGCGATTTTTCTTTAGGTTTTATCCTTCGATTAAACTTACACCGCAATGAAACTTCATTGAGATATTTTTGTAAAATTTTAATCAACGATTAAAATTAACTCACCTTTTTAGAACCGCGTTAGGTTTATATTTTTTATTTTTAAAAATTTTGTATGATTTTTTAATGTTTAGTTTATCATGTAGCAGTTTTCTTTCCTTTTTTTCCATTTCACCAACAGAAATGGTTTTGAATTTGCAAACTGCAATAATTGCAAATATATTAGTTTTTAGTTTCTTAATGCTTGAACGGTTTAATCCTTTGATTCAACTTATACAGCAATTAAACTTCATTAAGATATTTTTGTAAAATTTTAATCAAAGATTAAAATTAACTCACCTTTGTGAAACCACGTTTAGGTTGATATTTTTTATTTTTAAATTTTTTCTATGAATTTTTAATATTTAGTTTATCATCTCGCAATTTATATTATATTCTCCATTTTATAATAAGTGTTTTAAACAATATTTTGTGTTGTAAAATCAACAGAAATGGTTTTGAATTTGCAAATTGCAATTTAAATAGAAGACCATGAAAAACACTGCTAATATTAGTTTTTTACTTTAAACATTTTTGTTAATAAGTGTAATTTTTAATTTCTTATTTCATTTTTAATAAATTTTTCAATCAATCTGTTGTTTCTTTTTAGTCTGCATTTTAATTATTGTAGGATTAACTCAAAATCAACGGTCAAAGAACGTCGTATTTTGTAGCGTAGCAAAAAAGTACTTGAACCTTCTCGAATAAAAAATGTTGAAAATTATAGATCCATTATATTATAAAAAATGGAAGTAATACTAGTGCCATCACAAAAATTTAGGCTGCATCAATGAATGATAGTTAATGTGTAAGTATTTTATGTCATCAATTTGCAAGAAATCAAGGTTTGTGTTGGGGAGAGGAAGAAAATTTTACAAATCTTTACGTGGCGGTCTAAAGAATTTCTTACTTAAGTTTTTTAAATATATTTTTACTTAATACAAACTACGTTAACGGTGAGGTAAGAATTAAAATAAATGCTTGAGGGTTGATGAATTACAAAAAATGAGAGCTAAGCGGTAATAAGAGGGAGATAAATGTGCTATTAGGGTCCGTTATTTCCCAAGTTGGTTTTTTTTTGCGTGCGCCCCATGAATTTTTAGTTTTTGTCCACAAAAAAATTTACAACCTAAACAACCTCTTAATTTTCTTATTAAACGAAAAAATTTCGCAGTTTTTCCTAACGAAATTTGTATAATTCTTCTGTGTCCTGTATGTAATTATTCTAGAAAAGTGAGAATTTTATCATAAATGTACTGGAGGGTGTTCACTCCCAGACCCCCCGGTTTACATTTTTGACTATAATTTTGACAGTTAACTTTCAAAGTAACGCAAAAGTTGCTGCACTTTTGCTTAAAAATTTAAATTTTCCGGTTTCTCCAAGTATTCTAAGAGTGGAAATCCTGTGATTTAAAATTTTGGCTTCAAAGTAACACAGAAAGTTGCTGCTAAACGCCATGAGTAGTAAGGTAATTAAATAAATATGCTTTCAAAGTTATAATTTTTTTCCAGCCAAAGGTTAAATTTTCTCCATTTTTATTTAAAAATTCAAATTTCTCGGCTACTCCTAATCTTAGTTAATTTAATATATTTTTCGGTTGGTAAATTTGTAAACCGGGGATTTGTCTGGGGGGTGTGGAACACCCTCCTGTACATATCACAGGATTTCCACTCTTTTAGAATACTTGGAGAAGATAGGGAATTTCTAATTTGACAAATTTCGCCAGGAAAAATCGGGAAATTTGAATTTTTAAGCAAAAGTGAGGGAAATCAGAGTTATTTTTCTACCAAAAAATAACACGCTGTAGCAGGAGCAGCGTGCTAGGATGTTATATATAAGGATTGCAAAAAAAGAATTTTTTTATTAGCGTTCCACCACTTCCTTTTTACAAAAAGAGCACTGGAAGGAAGTATTTAGCACTCAAAGTGAGGTTTGTTACTTTCACTGTAATGTACTCTCGGGAACAGTGGCGTAGCCAGGAATTTAATTAGGGGGGAAACTCCCCTAAAACTACTTAAGTAAAAATTTTTAAAAAGCCGGGCAAAAGGTTTATTATACAAGATGTATAAATGGATCATTTCAAATTAGTAATTTCGGGAGGGGGGGGGCTGGCTACGCCACTGCTCGAGAAAAAAGGGAATTAATAAAACTCCTTAGGTAAAATTGGGAGGGGTCAGAAGAATTTTACGTCCTAGGTACGTGCCTAATGATAAAATAATTTGCTTGATTATAGCGAGAAGATTTGGCTGAGGAGCCCCAACGCTACATAGTTGGTTTATACAGAGTTAGTAGTAGATAGTTCTGTCATAAACTTGGTTTTACACACAATTCTCTTTACGAAATAGAATTTTTAGCTGAAAATGATACTTAATGTTTGAGCATGAATTACGTTTGGTTACCGTCGCGGGTCGTGTAAATCTCAGCTGTCACGAAGAAATTCCTGAAATTGTTATAGGAGGGGGGTATGAAATGGGATGTAGATTTTGTACTATTTATCTTTTCACATCGTGAAATATCTTTATGAAATCGAAATCAATCGATTAAGCTTTGTTTGAGATTCATTGATCTTTTACTCTCATCGTTTGAGTTACCAGGACAAATAAAATCAAGAAAAAGGTATAATTTACATTGTTAACATAGGACCGTCCGATTATTTTTAATATAACATTTAGAATCTTCAGTGTTTCTGTAGCACGAGCCGCCACTGATAAAACAAAATAAAGTTTCATCAGAAATAGTGCGCATACATATGATCTTATTTCTAGTAGGGGAAGTACGTACAAGTAATATTTTAAAAATCAACTTCGTGAAATCCAACTCCTTCATGTATTTTGTTATCCTAAACAAGATTTTTCTCAACCCTATCGTCAATGTTACTTCTCCAACGTTTTTATGACTGCGAAGACTGACAACATCGAAATTTACAAATAATATTTGTTTTACCTTTTACTGACTAACGCAATGTTATTCTAAATGTCTAAATTTTAACCGGTACTATATTATTCAGATTGTACTAAATAACTCCAACCTGCAATAACTAACAAAACTGGCTGAGATAAATAAAAATAATCCTACAGTAAGCGACTAAAAATCCGTTGAAAATCTGCTGGGTGCTGAATCCTTGTGTACCCACATGTCGCGGGAATAAAGTGCAATAACGCAAATTCTTGTAGTGCACAAGTAACGACCGGCGTGTTTTTCCTGAATTTCCAACATTTTCGATAAGATTTTATGATAACAAGTTGAACAAGTCGGTTAATTAAAATTGCTTTTTGTGGTGGTATATTATGTAGTTTCAATTCTTCAATACAATTGAGGACTAAGTAAATAACGGACTAAGCGCCAAAAATTTTAAGGTGACCTGTGACCTAACGCCTTTCACTTCAACCTAATTTAACTAAAAAATTTTTTTTGGCGCTTAGCCCGTTATTTACTTCAAGTCCTCAATTACGCAGAACTGCTGGCTGACCACTTCAAAATTTATTGTAGTAGATCTGGATCAGGATCTGGTAGTTCTTATTTATCGAAATATCAGGGAAAATTTTTATTCTTTTCCAGGGAAAACCATGAAAAGTCATGGAATTTGATTAGGAAAATTCAGTGGGAACCCTGTAAGGGTTTGAAGGCGAGTTTATTAAATACAGCAATTTTAAATGTTGCAAAAAATTTAAAAAAAACACCTACATCGTTGCAAAATCCCAAAAATTTTTTATTTAATTTGCTAAATATATGCAAAATATATGCCAACATGAGCAAAATAAGCATTTATAGGCAATAAAACTCCAAATAGACACTTAAACTCAAAATATGCATTTATAGGCAAAATAAAAACTACATAAAACGACTCGGAAAGGCGTAAAACATTTAAAAATTTTCACATGCCAAAAATATGCAATTGCCTAAAAATCCGATCCCAAGTGATAACTTAAAAAAAATTTAGTTCTAAAAAAAATTTCTAAAATTATTGATATGGTTTTTATTTTCTGATTTATTCTTGTCAGGGAAAACCTGGAAATGTTAGGATTTGATTTAGAATATTTAGTGGGAACACTGAATTATTATTGGTAATAATGGTAATACTAATAAGTCTAACTTTATACCAGGTTTATCCGACTGTTATAAAACCGGCCTTTATAGAAAAATAATTTTTTTTAAAATTTTTAAAAAGAAAAATTATGATTGAAAGTCTTTTTTGCATCGGAAAATACAAAATTATTTTGACAATATCTAAATTTCAGGTAATTAACTTGATTTTCAATACAGAGCATTGTCTTCTATGAGGCTTCTTAAGTCTACTTCTATAGAAAAGTATACTTTTTAAGTGGCCTTTGATTAACTTGAATTTTGAAAATGATCTTTCTGGCAAAGTTGAAGCCATAAATCACTAAATAAAAAATTATACTTTGGTGCTGCTAAAATGGGATTTCATTGCCCATTCATTTGAATTCATGTAATGTCGGCAATTTAAAATAAAGATAAAGGAATGCCACTTTGTTTACCTGAATAAGAGAAGACTGCCAAAATATGATATTTCATTGTGAACATTAGAAATTAAATACCTACTAATACTAGATTATTTCATTATATTTTTAATGGTTTCAAATTTTAGCCGGGGGCCGCGTGCGTCGCACCCACCGCACCCCGGTAGTTCCGCCACTGTAGGTAATCCTCTCAATTCATAATTAAAAAAAAAAATTATTAAAATTTTTAATTAAAACTCAAGTTTTATTAAATGCACTAGGGGACGTCTATTAATTATTACATGAGACGTTAAAGGGGGGGGGGATCGATCTGAATCTTGCCCAATCTTCGGAGGTCTTCGCAAATATCATGTAATTTTTTTTCCGCAAGAAATTGTAAAATTGCGAGAGCTGGTTTAAATTAAGTAAAACAAACAATCTCACATGAGATTAGGGGGGTGCGGATCGAGCCAAATCTAACGACATCTCACCTTTGGGTAGGGTGGGGTCAAAAATCGCTTCACGTAATTGATGGACGCCCCCCTATATTTTCATTTTATTATTGAGTTTTGAACAATGATTTAAGAACAAAATATCAACTCTTTTTTATAAAAAAAAAAATCTATTAAAATTGATACCTTTCTCATTCTTATCCGTTATAATGGGGAGCAGGAATTTAAAAATTCAATTTTCCATGTTATTTACCTATACCGCCATCTCCAAATATACTTAACGGCGATGTGGGGAAAATGTGAAAAAATGGGGAAATTTTGGCAAATGCCCGCACGATGCGGTTAGGGAAAAAGTCATCTCCTTTATATTTTTGAGATTTTAGTTTAGTTAACATTTTGATTGCTTATTTTGCAATTTATCCAAAATTTGGACAAAGTTGATGAATTTTTGAATTATAAATCAGATTTAAAAAATGACTAAACGTAAAAATGAATGTATGGATTAACGTGGAATAGTCGAAGCCTATCCGCTTGTAGTATATGTTTAACCAAACATTTCCGCTGATTTTCATTCTAATTTTTGGTGTTTTTCTAGATTAAAATTGATCATGGCCGAAATTGCCGCCAATAGCGATACTGCTGCAAATACCAATGTAATCATGGTTCCACAGACCATTTTAGAGAAGCTGAGATGTAATCGATGCTCTTTGTATATTTCAGTAGCTCCTATTTTCTATGACGAAGACGAAAATCAGAATTTGGTATGTGGTAGATGTGAAGACAAAAACTCACCTCTTCGTCCAGCAAACGGATTAAAATCAGTTTTTAATTTCATAATGCTTGTATTTTTGACTTTAAACATTTCTGTTACCAAATTTTAATTTTTAATATTTTATTGTGCGGTTTTTGTTTAGGTTTTAACCTTCGATTAAACTTATACCGCATTTAGGTTTAGGGGTTTAGGTATATTTTTTATTTTTAAATTTTTCTCTAAGTATTTTTCATGTTCAGTTTATCATCTAGCAATTTATATTTAATAAATATTGCTTTTATTTTCCATTTTGATATATGTTTTAATCAATTTTTTGTCTTGTAAAAACGACAGAAATTGTTTTGAATTTGCAAACTGCAACTTCAATAAAAACTATGAAAATAATTGCAAATATTAGTTTTTAATATTATTATATTTGATTTCTTTGCTTACTTTAAACATTTTTGTTAAGCATAATTTTAATTTTTAATTTCTTATTTCATTTTTAATAAATTTTTCAATCAATCTGTTGTATTGTTTCTTTTTAGTCCGCATTTGTTGGAATTAAATATTTTTAACTCAAAATTAACGGTGGAAGACCTCCTTAAAATACCTAACTTCATTCAGCCTTCAAGTTGGATAGTGAAGACTTCTCAGTAGTGGGTTACGGTTTTTTTAGTTTGCGGCGCCAATTTAAATTCTCAAAATTTGCTTCAATAAACCAAAAATATGCATCCATAAAATAATTCCAAATTGCAACTATTCAAGTTTTAAATAAATTTCGTATTATATAATAAAATGGAAAGATAACCGTAAGCGTTGCTTATCGATGCAGGTGCTCTCCTTGCATACAAATTTGACGAAATCTTCCAATTTAAAAAATTTAATTTCTAGATTTACCACTAATTTTGAATATCCAAATTTGCAATCTAATTAACTAATTAAACAACTGATATAATTTTCAAAGATTTCAATACTAAATGTCCAAAATTTTAATAATTTAAAAAAAGTAATTACTAACTTTAATCGCAATATATCATTAAAAAATATAACCAGAATCTCAAACTAGGGACGCAAATTAAAAATCTTTCAGGATCTTCACACAAAAATACGTCCGCTCGCTTCGGAGAACCAAGTTGGAAGTGGAGAATCGAGAATCTCACGTCTTTTCATATCAACATCAAATTGTTAATACAAAAAGACTCACATCAAAATTCAAAAATCCACACAGTATTTATAAAATTTACAATAAATTATTCAGAATAGAACTTCAAATACAAAATTGATTAAACCCCCTAATTTACAACCAATTCAAATTATTAAACACAAAATCAAAAAAACATTTTAATTTGTGTTTATGTGTCTGAATTGAAAACAAATTCCAACTTCAAAAAATATTCCACAAAACAAATCAAATATTTTCAAATTATTATCAAAGAGCCGCATTATTAAAGTTAAAATAAATAATTAAATTTTGAAAAAAGATCTATACGAAGTTATTAATAATTAGCAACTTATAGGCGGCCTATTGGCCGCCCTGACCTTCTAGTGTTTGAATGATGTGGAAACTTCTTTTTGCATCATGATCATTAATAATTACGTAAGTAATTTTTTTAATAACTTATGTTTTATTTATTATATTTAATTAAATTTCGCTTACAGGAACTTGAAGTTCTTGAAGATCTTTTAGTACACGACCCTTTTAGGTTGATTTATACGAAGAACCAGCCAACCAATCAAAAGCTTCAAATAATTAGCGTTAACGTAATCAAAATTTCTCAATATAATTATGTTTGAGTGATTTGATATTATATTGTTTACTCCGCGGACGAGCAGCTAGACAGTAGATCATTTATGAACATTTAATTTCGTTTTCCGCTACTAAGGGTTTTCCCGTTTTTCTATATTTTCAAAGTAACGCAAAAAGTTGCTGATAAACTTTAAGCAGTAAAGGCTCATACACAATTAGTCTGTAACAGTAACGAGAACAGAAAACAGTAAAAAGATAAAATACATGTATTCAGGTGGCTCCATTCACAATAAGCGGGAACGAGAACAGAAACGATTGAACTTTTATTGTTATGGTTATGCGCATGCGTAAACTGTCAAAAGTGTAGCCAATGAAATATCCATAATAGCTATCGTTACTGTTCCCGTTCTGGTTTATTGTAAACCGATGATTCATTTCGTTCCCGTTTCCGCCCTCGTTTCCGTTCTCGTTACTGTTACAGACTAATTGTGTATGAGCCTTAAAGCACTTAAATAAATGTTTTTCCAAACTTTAATATTCTCTAGCCAAAGGTATAATTTCCCTCACTTATGCTTAAAAAGGGGTGTGGAACACCCTCCAGTACATATCGCAAGATATGTTCACTCTCAGAACCCCCGGTTTACATTTTTGACTATAATTTTAACAGTTAATTTTCAGAGTAGCGCAAAAGTTGCTGCTAAACTCCGAGCAGTAAGGCACTTAAAGAAATGATTTTTTAAGTGAAGGTTTAAACTTCCTTCACTTTAGCTTAAAAATTTAAATTTCCCGGTTTTTTTAGCGAAATTTTTAAAATTATAATTTCCCTATCTTCTCAAAATTCTGCGATATGTACTGGAGGGTGTTCCACACCCCCCAGACCCCCCGGTTTACAATTTTGACTTTATATTATTATATAATATTTATAATTATTATAGATTAAATTAATTATAAATTAATAATTCTAAATAAAATAAAAGTAAACCGGGGGGTCTGGGGGGTGTGGAACACCCTCCAGTATATATCGCAGGATATGTTTACCCTCAGAACCCCCGGTTTGCATTTTTGACTATAATTTTGACAGTTAATTTTCAGAATAACGCAAAAGTTGCTGCTAAACTCCGAGTAGTAAAGCACTTAAATAAATGATTTTTTAAGTAAAGCCCCGTTGACATGGGTAGTGAATAACGATCGTGTCCCACATTTGTAAATTCACAAATTTTGGCGAAGGCTACACGGATGTTTATATTGCTGTTGTGAACATTAACGCGGCGAAAAATCACGATTTATATTTTACGAATCAGTAGTTTACACGGCGCGTATTCTATAAAAGTGTGACTCACTGTTGTGATTCACTACTCATGTCAGCGCGGCTTTAAGGTTTAAACTTCCTTCACTTTAGCTTAAAAATTCAAATTTTCTGGTTCTTCCTAGAGAAATTTGTAAAATTATAAATTCCCTATCTTCTCCAAATTCTGCAATATGTACTGGAAGGTGTTCCACACCCCCCAGACCCCTGGTTTACAATTCTGACTTTATATTTTTATAATTAATTTTCAAAGTAAAGTAAATAAGTATTTTTAGTCCTAATTTTAGTTTATTATATTTTTCGGTTGGTAAAAAAAGTGGACCAATCAGAGTGCTTCTTTTCACTAAAAAATTAAACGCTCTAGCAGCAGGAGCAGCGGGCTGGCATTTTATTTTGCCAGTTTGTTTTTCTACATTAAAATAGAAATATTACAGTTTGAGATCAATTAATTTATACTTTTATTAAATAAGAAAAAGATTTAAAAAGACTCAAATATTATAATTTGAGATAATGTCTCTGTAATATGACAACCTGGGGGCCATATTAAATATTTGTAAAAACACTAGCTTATTTCAACATTAACATTTAATAAATAAAAGATAATTCTTTTAAAAAGGACATATAAGGAAATCATAAAATTGTTTCTAGTAGAAATCAATCAATTAGAGAAAAAATCAGATCTCATCGTTTGATGTCCAATAAATCAAAATTCATTTAATCTAAGAGGGGGCATATTAGAAAAAACTTCATCCAGATAAATTATAAATGACGTGGATAATTTAACTAAAAATCAAGGGGCTTATTTACTAGTAGGGGGCCACGTTACTACCTTTTCCTTTAATGTTACTTCTGAAAATTACCCCAATTATAAGAGTAAATTTACCCTAAAAATAGTGTTTCTGATTAACCCTAACGAAATGTAAAATAACCTCAAAAATATGAATATTAAATACCTCTTAGAGTAATTTAGCCCTAAAATTTGTGACAGGAAAGTGGTCATCCGTGGAAGAGGGAAATTTACCCGGAAATTTTTTGAAGTATAAATAAAAATTTAACTTTAGTGTTTACAGAAACAAGTGCAGATTCAGTCTCAGTTTATCGGGGAGGGGGGGGGGGGAGAAGTAATTAAATATTTTACTAGTAAAGTTTTTCCGGATGGAAAGAAAATCGTGGGTATTTAAAAAAAAAACTAACAAATTTTGTTTTAGTGTTTAGAACTGCAATGTTTTACTTTATTGCCTTCGATCGCCGGCACTAAATTGGATGTGGAAAGCTAACTAAGGATTTTCGTGCACTCATACTGCATATCGGACCCATTATGCTACCTCTGAATTTGGTAGTAACCCATCGTTTCTTCTATTCTCTATTGTCGTTAAGGCTTGCAATATGCCGTGAGAAACCCAACGGGTTACACATACCCATTCACGGGTTGTTGATGTAATAAAATTATCCCCCCCCCCCAATTGAGGACTGATTCACTACAAAAAATGGAGCGGAAAAGAATGAAAAGTCGAAGAAAAAGAGGAAAACTAGAAATAGAACAGACAGACAGACAGTTAAACATCGTAAAATATTTTTTACAAAATCCAGGTAAATTGCGTTAACTTCCTGGTGTTACAGGTTGATGTTTTAGCAACTTAATTCGCATTCTGTCAATATTGACGAGATAAAAAATTTAAGGTTAATGTTTATATAATTAAGATGCACACGCGCCTCGGGGGGCCCACTCATGTAAACACACCTGGTCCACCATTACACCACGATCGCTCTGAAGCTGTTGACCGCTGTTTAAAATATTAGTAGATTCATATACTTAATTTTGTAAACAAATTACATTTATAATAAAAACAATTATTTTAGAATATAAATTGCTACGTTTTATGTTTTTGATATGTAAATTTTATATGGTGATTATGTAAATTATCCTCTGGTATTAATAAAGTTCTTATTTTCATATTAACGTTATACAGCTATCGAGTTTTATCTGTTCGATATTTTTTAATTGGCTAAACGTAGGTCTACAGGTAGGCACATAAATACTTATTGGGAAATGGCTACTGTGCTACGCTAAATTTAATTAATCTATCTAAGGCAGTGATTCTTAAGCCGTCAGGGTTTATCCAAACGGAATAATCGATTACCACAAATGTAGCATATATACGCAAGAATATTTTTACCTATTTTTACTTTCAGATAATATTGTTTTTGGATTTTCCAAAAAAAGAATTATTGGAGGGGGGGCACAGGGGGGAAAAATTTAATTTAATTATAAACTTTTACATAATAAATAAAAAAATTGGGTAAAAATTAAATATATCGCAAAATATATTGTTCTATGGGAGGGGGGGTCTTATGGTCTACCCCCTATGCCGCGTATGATATCAAAAACCGTAATAAACCTAAAAAATTGCATATACTTCTGTTAAATTGCTTCCTGGATAAACTATACTGATGTATAATTTTTTAATTGCCAATTTAATTAGCGGGCACTCCTGTTCAATTATCCTCAGGAGGTTTAATATTTTATTATTTAAAAGCAAACTCCAAGTTTATCGTTAAAATTGAAATAAAATTTATAATGATCATTTGTAAAGATTTAAATCGGCCAATATAAAATAAACGGAAAATCTATTAATTGGACGGATTTAATTAATTACAAATAAAATTATGGGCTTTTTATTGCTCTCCAGCAACCATGGTAAAATCTTCTATTAAAAGGAAAAAAAAAGGCAGATTAGAACGTAGAAAAATAAAACAACCATGTTTTTATTTTTAAAATTTTAATATTAATTACGAAATCAACGTCTTAAATTTTTGTGTGTTTAAATTGGTCATTATAACTGTCACGCCTCAAATCTCAACTCAAAAGTTGATTGGCCACGGACTTTTACACTCCTACTGTGTACACTTCCTGTCAAACAATTCGGTGCTTTACTGTAAGAGGAAACCTTGAGAGTCAGAGATTTTGTATGGTCCGCTGCACTTTTTACAGGTCTGGCTAACCTTTACTTCTATTTGTAGAAAATAATTCACAAGGCTGTCGATACATTTTTAGTTTCCATTTTTGTTGTTGTGGTTTTTGCGGTAAAATCTCGACACTACCCTTGCAAAAATTTAATTAGTTTTACTTTTTCTAACTACACTTTTATTGCATAAAAGTGCTTTTATTGCATTGTTAGTACCAATTACGAAATTTTGTTAGATTGCATAATTTTCTTCGCTACCAGAATGCAAAAACGCAATTAGATAACTACGTTCTCGAAAATCAATTAAAAAAGTAGCTAATTAACGTAGCACTCGGTATTTATTACACAATTTTAGAAATTCTTGAGACTGCCATGCCGGGACCTCCAGCATCAAGATACTTACTCTGTGTGTCTGCAATGTGATATTAGGGGACCTACTGTTTAACGTGGGTTTCCAACGACTGAAATGGTAAATTATATTTTATTTTGACAGGGTTTATAGTCAAATTATCCCTGGGTGGCTTGGAATTGCCTTCCAACCTCTGGCCGAATGGCTGCTAGGGGTTTGAATCTAGGATAAAAAAAATTTTAAACTTTGAGAAAAAGTGCTGATGAGAAATATTATTTATCTGGCGAAATTAAATTTCTACTTGAACTATCCTTCCTACTTCCTTTCTAAGTTTACTAAATAATAAATTTTATTTAAATGCTTCTGGTTAAAATGTTTGATTTCAAAATTCGTTGCAATATCTATAACAGGTGGCCGTTATAACGTTTTTTGAGACTGCCACTTTCTTCTACTTTTGTTGTTATGGCAAATATATACCTGTGCACATGCTATAGATAATTTTCTAATTATTTACATTTTTATTAAAAGTATCTGTTATGTACATTTGGTATAGTTCACTCAAAAAATTGTTAAAATATTTTTTATGTTGCAGCTGTCTGATTATTAGGATTTTAGAAATTTCAGCGATTTTTTATAGGTATGTAAATGGGTTTTTCATGATTCTAAAACGATGATAGTGGGGTAGTTCTCCGAATTCTTGAGGTGATACACATCTAGCTTTGTATATTATAAGAGGAGCACTTATAAGGGCTTATTTCTCCCCCATTCTATGGTTTATAATTAACATATACAGTAGAGCTTCGAAAGTATGAACAGCGAAAATCATATTTGTTTTTTTAATATTAAATCAAAATTTTTTTTTGGTTCTGAAAAAAGAAGATTTTTATAGCATAAAAAAAAAAAAAGCATAAGCTCATAATTATCTGTCCAGCAACAAGAGAAATTCTCAGAATTGTCGAGCTTGAGGGGGTCGAGCTAGAGAGAGCTGTATATAAAAACATGATTTTTGCTGTCCATACTTTCGAGACTACTATAAGTATACTAAACCGAAATCTAAATCGATTACTTTAGCTTTTATTTTAGATTAAGGGCATATAAGATTCATTTTAGTCCAGATACAAATCTTTGGTCCTTGCATTGTCTTCATTTTGATCCTGCCTTCGTAAACTTGTGTAAGACGAACTGTAAGACGTGAACTTACAGTTTCACGTAGAATACAAACCACGGCATCATTTCTCGAGATAGCATTTCAATTTATATATTAAATCTCGTATTTTATTTATATACTCTTTTTTTCATTTTGTATTAAATTTTCTAGCTTTAACGTTCAACTTGTATGCAATTGTTACACCTACCACACATTGAAAGTCACCAGTAAACATTAGTTTTGCTAAATAACCCAGCAAACCAGGTCACGTTATTTTCACGTCATATTTTGGTCATTTTTTGTCGTCGATGTCAAGTGTCCATAATACGTGATATTGACGTCAGGTTATATAACTATTACTTTATTACGTCACTATTAAGACGTGAAATAGACGAATAATACGAAAAAAATGCTGCGGAAAGATACTAAACAGAATCTAAATTATAGTTTACACGAAACAAGTTTGTGTGACGGAAATCTGGTATACAAGTGAAGGGAAATCTGATAAATTTTGGGTAAATTTGAAAAATTCTTAGGAAATCTTGAGAAATTTTAGAAGATCTTGGAAACACCTATAGATAAGCTTTTTTTGGCTTTTCTTAAGGAAACTACATTTTAGCAAGAAAAGCTTAGGCAAACCAAAACAAATTCTGAAGGAATCTTTCAAAACTTTTGTAAAGGAAATCTAGTGTACAAAAATTTACCTTGTGACTCGCCCCTCAAAGAATTCCAATAACATGCAGATAGAAAAATTTAATTTCCCCATATAATATGAAAGCTTGACGGTTATTCATTAGATGTCTATAGACTGGTTAATGAAATATCCGGAAGATCTCTATTTAAAGCTCCTAAATATTATAATGGATATATTCTGGACATTTAAGTGTCACAGTTGTCGATTTGTACGAGACGCATAGCTCCATTATTGGATAATCACCAGTGACGGCGAAAGCATTTTTTAAATGGGTGGACACAAATTGGGCCTATTGGGACTATTTAATTTACCATAAATTATAATTATCAAATTGAGCTATAGGACAAAATAATTGTTTAATTCATATTAAACTTGAAAAAGGAAATGTCATTTTCCGAAAGCTCGTTCTAAATATGGTTTTATTTTGTCCTATAGCTCAATTTGATAATTATAATTTATATTATTTTCAAGAGCTAATAATTTTTAATTAATAATATTTAATCGGATTTAAACAATTCAACATTATTAAACACTAGCTGGATACCCGGCTTCGCCCGGGGTCTCATTAAAAATATAATACTTTGCCTTAGTGTGTGTACTCGAATGGTTCCAGTCTTGCTTTCCGTTGCCGGTTTGTTTGTGAAGCCCGAAATACTTTTTTTTGCGCGATCAGCGATTTCCGACTTGCTTCGCCCAGTTTGAAAACCCAAATATTAAAACTCGTTTTTTACTGATGTTTACTGATGTTTTACAGATGTTTTGATCGTATTAAGCTACCTAAGGGCTTAAGTAGCTTAATCCGTTAATTAATCCGTTTATGCGCGTCAGCTAATTTTGTGAGATCTCACTTTCCTTTCAACTTTTTTAACATTTTCTTGCACTATAACATTTTCCAAGTCTTACTGAGTATGTTTTCCAAATTTGATTAAAATCGGTCGAAGGGTCTAGGAGTGTATAGCGAACAAACATACAAACAAGCTCTTTTATATATATCCGAGATTTTTAATAAATAATCACCCCCCTTTATTTGAACCTATTAGAGCGCTTATTTTGTACACCTAGCCTCCTCCCCTTTTTGTAATCACTTTCAAAGTATCCCTTCTTTTTTTCAAAGTAGGTACCTGCCTCCACCACCCCGAACAATATTTAAAAAATTATCTCTTAGTTTTCTTTCTAATCGCCTGATGATGCCATAGTATGGCGAAAACGTTTGCGAATATAATATACTTACAGTGTATTTTACATGTGATAACTTAAAAACATTTTAGTTCTGTAAAGTGTTTAGTGTATTTTTTGGGTTTTCTAAAATATTGATATGGCTGAAAATATCTTCTATTGTACATACATTATAGACTACTCCAGTGTATCAATAAGGCTAATGTCAGTTAATTTTTTTTCTATATACCAATGGAAAGACGACAATTTTTCAAGAAATTTATGAAGAGTACGATTTTACGGATTATCGATTAGTTTTCAAGAAAATGGCATTTGAAAATTAACATTTTTCATATGTTTAACATGGGAGTACACTGAAAAAAATGGTTCATCATATTGATTAAAAGTTCATCATTTTTCAGCCGATGAACAGAATTCTTCATATTTATGAACAAATTTTATCAATATTATGATTTTTCACCAATACTATGGATATTTCATCAATATGATGAATTTTGTTCATCGGCTGAAAAATGATGAATTTTTGATGTTCCTTAGGAATTGCAAGTTTGTTGACGGTACGTGTGCCCAGATATAATCTTAGTCGGCGCGAACCAACCCCCTCTCGATTATCATTATGGTTAACCAATATGGGTCTATCCCCCGCAAACGCCATTCCAAGGGTTTTATCAACCCAACCGACGAAGGAGAGGTGGATTTCGAATCCGGTACTGAATAAGCCATGACGACGAAGCTAGACATTTGCCGAGTTAAGGTACGTCTTGCAAGGAACTGCACTAGCAACACTGCATAACCTTGGTTAACTGCTCTTATGCAATATCTGTTTCGTGTCTTGCTAGACGATACAACTGAAGCGCAGAATCTCCCATTAGGTATGGCACTCGCAGTTGACGCGGCCGTAACTGCTTTGCTGCTACAGCTTCTAGCAAACCGCAGCTTTAGGTGTACCAAGCCGGGCAGTTTTTAGAAATTGTCATTGAATCACATTAAAACTTCTCGTTTTCGGCCTTTTAAATTATTACCCCCCTCACGATTCTACGTTTTATTAACTACAATCAGCACCACCCAGACTGACGTGGTAAAACTACGCCAGCGTAATTCCAAATAATATGATTGCCATGCGAGTACATTCCATCACCAGATGAAGAAGATCAAAGTGCCTCAGGCACCCTACGCTACGCTATTCGCCGAATTTAATCACCTTGCAATTTATAAAAGAGGGATGGGGGAGCCCCCCAATAATCTTTGGTAATTGAGAAAAATCGGTTAGTTGACTACAAAGTCGGTAATTCGCTGAACAGTGAGAAAAACTAGTTGTCAAAAATTGTAGCATTTCCTCCAAAGAAAAGAAAAAAAGCTAAAAAGAAGAACCTCATTTTCAAGAACCTTTCCCCCCTGAAAAGTATCTGTTAGACACGTGATCACGTGAAAATGATCTTAAAATTTGACATTATTTTATTGCATCCCACTATCAACCATGATAGGAAGCAAATGCCAAACTTTTTTACATATCGCAGTTTGACCATCATGATTAGCATATTTTTATTTTCCTGACTAACCACAATTAATTTAAAACTTTATTTGTTGTCATAAATTTAAAATGTTAATTGCAATAACCAAACAACAAGGACAAACATTGAACGATACAAATTTGCATTTGTACAGCTACATTTTGTTGTATTACAGGTAGTTGGATCGAATTTTGTTAAAATAAATTTTAATGTTTAATTAAGTTTATGTTATATTGTGCTTCTTGAGTGTATATCCCATTTACTAAAGCCAATCAGAAATAATATACCCAAGTTTTCTGTTTCTGGGACCGGTGGCTTTGGGGGGTACGCAGGGCCTATTTTACAATGGCCAGAGGAGCCCGAAACGAGAGAGCATAAAATCGTAAAATAAAAATCAAATACTGATAATTCTGATGCCTAGGAGTGCCTTAGGATTGTCCTTCGTGACAGATTGAGTTTTAATTTAATATTATGAATTTTTCTGCGAGCTTACAGAGAGCTGAGGCCTGGAGATTGTAGAATATCCCTAGCATTAATTTTGCTGCTCGAACAAAGAGCAACAGGTGCACTGGGGGGTATTTCATACCTCCCAGGCCCCCCGGATTGCCACTAAACAATTTTATAGTAGCAGCTTAACTAGATCTCAACAAAGCTTTGCAACCAAATTTAGAAGTTTTAACAATTGAATCGGTTATTTCAAAAACAGCATAAGTCATATAGAATTAAAATTTTACAGGAATCAAATAAAAACGTTTTACACAAATTCATCAACAGTTTTAAAAGTTTTTTTTTTGCTAATTTATCTTTTTATACCTTTAATTTGTTAGTTACTTAAAATTATTTTAACATATAAAAATTGACAAATTACATTTTGTAACTTATGCTGTTTTGCAGGAAATGGGATTCATTGCTCAATAAGTTGATTAAAAACTCGGTTATTTTACAATAATATTTTATTAAAATGAAAAATAATGTTTTGAATTCAAACTTTGAAAACATAAATTCACAAAAAAACTAAGTAACTAAAATGCATCTCGCCATCAAAGATTCAATGCAAAAGCCGCATAAGTCAGTGACTTTTGCAATGAACGGTCGTAAACATCATCATTTTTGATAGTTAGCGTAATGTTACTAACATAATTTTTACACATAATGTGTGACTACTCTCAATAATCAAATTTCGGCAAAAAAAAGCAATTTTGAAAAAATACTGACTTATGCTGTTTTTGCAATGACCGATTCAGTTAATTACCAAGTTTGCTATAGAAATTTATAAAGTCTCTTTTAAAAATTCGATAAGCTTCAGTTTAGCTGCTATTGCAAAACTAGTTTAGACACAAAATGTAAATGGCAATCCGGAGGCCTGGGGGGGGGGTTTCTCAGAAGCGGTTGTTCATAGCACTTAATAAAACGGATTTCCCCTATTTTAGTGCTTTTTCAACTTTGCGAAGCTTGTCCCGATCGTAGATTATAACACTTGTGAGGTTCTTCTCGTTAGTTTAGCTTAATCTAAGGTTTAAAATGAAACTGAAATACTGACCTTTAAAGGAAGCGATCTTGAGTATCAGTTAAATGCGCGGGATCGACTTGCGATTGCTGGCATTGCCTTACATATTCTCTTTTGAGAAGGCGGCGGCCCCATAAAATTAAGAAATGTTTAATAACAAGTTTTGACAAGGAATCCTTCAGATTATTTTCTCAGTTATTATGACGAACCACCTGTTCGTGCGCTGGAAATTCGAAGTTAAAAAATTTTAAGGAAGATTGAAGTCCCAAAAATCCACATCAGCAGTGGCTTGAATTGCAAGGCGGACATTCTGAGTTCGACTGTTTGATATTCAACTGCAATAAATAATATCTATTGAATGACCGGTATCTGGATTACGAAATTACTACTTGGTTTCCTCAAGTTAAGCTTTTTTCCTCTGGAACGGGTGGCTTGGTGTACCACTCACTGTGATTCAGAAACATGTTAAGCTGTGGTCTCATAGGAGACAGAAAGGAGTGGTCACCTAAAGCCGTAGAGGTACAAAAACTTTTGAGAAAATAAAATCGTGAGATTTTAAACCTCAAAGAATTTTACATGAAAAGTTATTGTGATGCCATCTACCATCATTCACTTAGAACGCTTCACATTTGTCTGAGACAGTTTAAATTAAAATTGACGGCTGATGGGAAGAATAATTAATTATTTCAACAGCGTTGATTAGGATCTGTAACCGATGGAAGGAAGAGCCCATTTAACGGAAATAAAACAGATGTGCATCTGAGATGCAACTTTCGTTCCAATATATTGAATATATATTTGGAAGAACTCACGTTGCAGATTTACAGAATTAAATCAAAGTAAAATATTTTTATGTATAAGTGTGTAAGGACAATCGGTTCAAAAGGTAAATATTAAAATTTTCAAAAGTTAAAAAATAAAAAAAGCCAATAAAGTTTGGAAAACTTCGCGTAAAAGTGTGATAACTGCAAATCAATTGGGTTTGGAAGAGCATCGAACCGTCCTCGAAACAGTTTTAAAGAATTGCAAGGATGAGGTTACTGCTAAAAAACGCAGTACATTAAAACATTATTTGAAGGAAAAAGGAATCACGGAAGAAGAACTAGAAAAACAGACGCTTTAGAGATTCCCCAATAGTCAAACAGTTGCAAAATAATGTGGAAGGTGGAAGCCTTAAAGGATCAAATGATTAATCGAGTTGAAAATCCAAATTCAGTTGGTAAGAACTGAATAAAAACGTTTTCTGTCATTCACCTTTCGGTGTTCAATGCACGTGTGATGGTTTTTTTTGTGGAGTTTAATGTAATTTTCTTGTATTTTTAACCCTCGCATTTAGTATAATAAAGAACAAAAGTAAAGAAAATTGGTCGTTACAATTTCTATTGAGCTTAATCGTCCAACTTTGTAGTGTGTATTCTTAACATCGAAATTTATAACAATAACCTGTTGATGTGGTAGGGTGGTAAATGTATCCCTTCCACCTGAACAGGTGTACGCGATTCTTGAAGCATAACAGTGCAGCGGACACTCACTCGTCCGGCACAGTCGGAAGAGATCAGTCAGTGGATAGCATCCTTCTTTTTGGTAAAAAACTTCCGCTTCTGGAAGTTTTAAGATCAATCCTTGAGTAACAAATCCAACCGTGACCGTTTTGGATTTGTAATTTTAGCACCTCCGGAAAATTTTGCACCTTGTGATAACCCGAAGGAAAATTGTGACTGTGAAAAATTTTGTTTACTTAAAATTTTTGTAAATTTTGTGTAGTTCGCGTGTTTTTATTTTTTTAAAACCAACCTTTAGGTTGGTCGTGCGATAAACTTTAAATTCTGGATCAGCGTGGGAGGTTTCCTTTACGATCCGCCGTTGAAATCACCACGATAAATTAATGCAAAATTAATCTTCCTGTGTGATTGATGTAACTCGCAACCGTAATCGATGATTTAAGTTCAAAAATGTGTTTGCTTAATTGTTGAAACTGTTTTGTGCTTAAAATTTCAGTGCGATTTTTCTTTTGGAAAACTAAGAGTTTCTAAATTTTGGTGTTGAAAGTGCGCCGAAGTGTTTTGTTTTTATTTATTTGAGGTGAGTGAAGGTTTTATTTCATTTTTGGGAAAATTACGCGCTGGTTACGTCGGGAAATTTAAAAAACTCTTCACCTAATTTAAGAAAATATTATAGATTGCTGTTTTTGTAATTCCCCCAACATCAAAAATCGTGAAATTTTTTAGCAGCGCAAAAATGTCCTCGATTTAGATAATTTGAAAAATCAAAGATAAATTTAATTCTTAGAGCAAACAAACATCAAAAATTAGACTTGAAAGTTGTAAATTTCGGATTTCAAAGCAAATTTCCAAAAAAATAAATTTTATTTTATTTGGTGAAAACCAAAAAAAATTATTTTTTTAATTCAGATGCGTAGAATTTTATAAATCGTCGACGGTTAAACTTTTCCTGCAAAATGAGTTTTTGAATTGGACAGTTGAAACAAAATTTTCTTCTAACTTTCTATACCAATAAAAGAATAAATAAGAAGTAAAAAATGATATTTTGTCAAAAGCTATTGACTTTATTACGAATTAGTTAAAAGTTGCTTACTCGTAAGCTTCATCATCCCCTTAGTTGGGCGCCAAGTTTTTACGTTTTTTTCAAAAATCGCGCTTCCGTTATTGGATTTTCAAAAATTTTTCCCATAGGTATAAATTTAGAATCCAGGTCGAATTGAATGTGCGTGTAATTCGCATTATTTCCGATTCTATTATCCAAAGTAGTTGTTAACTCCATGTTCAGTTCGATTACTTTACTCTCGTTTCCCGTGTGATTGATTGATAGACATTACTGCACAGATAACTAGAAATGCAAATCGAAGGACCTTTTCGCAGAATAATTTATTGCCGCTTTGAGGAAAAATTAATCATTAATTAGGTGCTTTCCTTTGTTTCTTTGAATTTACAAAATAACACAGGGACCGGAAGTTAAATTCTAATCCTGCAGTTGAAAATTAACAAATTACGTAGTACTCGCCGATTTGACATGAAGGTTATCGAACTGACCTTGAAAAATTTACATATTTGTCGACAAAAAATAGAAAATTTAAATATTTTATCTTAATGGTTAACCCGGCGGAGAACTCGAGCACATTCGAATTTGGCGCTTTCCCCACAACGCAAACATGGTACCTGTAGAAGGTGCGATTAATATCCCGCTAATTAGTTAAGCAGTATGCAAAATATGTAAACAAATAAATAAAAAGCGTCACATGACTAAAAGTAATAAAGTAATACTTAAGTAGGCACTCCATTTCAACACACACATCACACCACTTACCTGTTACTCGACTTAATCGCGCTGATCGAAACAAATTAAAAACGGTAGCGATTTTTCCTGTTGGTAATTTGATTTTCGTGTAACCAAGTTGGTATGCAAAGAAAGATGCGATTAATCAATTTTATTGGTCTATTAATGCAAACTTGGCGAACTGTGCGTGACCGTACGCGTATGCCCATCACGTACAAACTATCGCTAGTTATGATGTGTTAAATTGTATTTGTCATGTTTTTATGTGAGAAAATAAGTATCTACTAATTTCGTATTCACTCACCACATCTTCACCTTTTTATCGCTTTCTTCGATGCATTTTCAATGATCCACGCTACTGTGCTCGATAAAAAGTCATAATCTGTCGTGAAAACCATTTTTTCGCTTCTTTATTATACCCACAGCTTTTCTTCGTCTTCTTCTTCTTCATTTGTCTCATTAATATTATTTCAATAGGTTTTAATTTTATTACTGTTTATTCGGAAGCGATAAATCAGTACGGTTGTAACTTTTCCATTGAAATCTATAACACACCGGACATTGAAAGTATAATCACCTTTATACCAGTAGTTCTCAAAATGGTAGCAGTGAATATATGCCAATAACTTCGAATCCAGTTAACCGATTTCAATTTTTTTGAGCTATTCAGAAAGACAATTCCTTGGGTCATTAAACTTTACTCTTTCACATTTTCCATAAAACCTATAGTTTTCGAGTTATTGCGTGTCAAAAAACCCTATATTTTTTATAATAATCAGATATAGTAAATAAAAATTAAACTACAACTTGATAGTAAATTAGCTGTAGAAGTAGAATTTACAATAATTAAATCCTCACAGATGCAAGAAAATGATGTTGTTTGACTTTTGACGAGACAGCGTAAATTAATTAACTTGAAGTTTTCTTTTTGAAAAACTGAAGTTGGCTCAATTCTTGAATGTGATTGGTATTTAAGTTGGTAACGGTTCATTTGCTTTTTAGCATATAAGAGTCTATATGAAGTCTTCTCAAAGAAGATTTTTTCTTTCTCTGAATCCAAAACACATTTTCCAACGTTGGTTTCACTTAAATTTGCGCAAAAACCCCAAGGTTGACTAGTTACTTAATTAATCTAAATTTAGACCACTTTTTCAAAAAATTACAGACAAGGTTCTTGTTTTGATTCTAAAATTTCTAAAATTTCTGTCATCTTTTGTTTCGTCGACGACCTTTGCCCGAAAATCGCTAAAACAAAATTTACCGTTTTTAATAAATTAAAAAATCAACCTTGATTAATTATTATTGCATTGCAATTTTACTAGTTTCGTTTTAATTACGTAACAATAAAAAATTTGTTAAATAAATTTTATTTGGTGTAAACAATAAATCTGTGTTGAAAATTAAGTATTCAGCCTTGGTGACACCAATTATTTAAGACGCCATCTTGTTGTCATAAAATATGTTTTGAATAATACAGAAATAATAATTAATTTCGCTCTGTAGCTGGACTAGGGATCGCACCAGTCTAATTTGGCTAAGGCGTGGTTTACACAAAATGTGGGCATGACGCGGTTTGATTGTTCTTTTAAAATTGCAAATTTTGAAAGTGTTACGTAACAGATATAGGATAATCGACCACTTTTTTTTGATTGGCGTTAATTGAAAAAGAAGAGCTCACCGTTTTCGTAAACAAATTTTAAGCACTTCCGTAGGTTTATTTTTTTTACGTTTTTTACGCAATACCTAGTGTAATCTCGAACGGAAATGAGCAAGGTCTTGTAAAGCACTGTTGAGGTAATCCACATTGGTTTAATTAAATTTTGAAAAAAATACTTTTCGCCATTAAATTTCGATGATCGCCGATTTAGCGGTTGCGCCGCGCGTACCGACTAATAGATGGCGGTGCGGTTTAAAGAGTAAACAACTACGTTGGGTCATTTTTATGTAAAGAAATAATAAATACGTTTATGTTAATTACCGAGTTATGCAACTGTGTGGAAATGTTATTATAAAAATGTATTTATATTAGCAATAAATAAGCAAAAATTACGGCACTCGTTGAGTCACGCGATCTCTCTCACATTTGTACCTTTCGAATCTTTATTATTATTTAATGGGATATAAATAAATGAAAATGCAATAATATTTTGACTACAAAATTGCAGGCAATTTGCATACGTAGTACCTCGATCTCCGGTCGTTTTAGTTTTTTTTTCGAATTATCCCCGGTATAATTAAATGTTAATTAATTCGCAGTTTCGCTTATGTAATTTTGAACAGGAAATTTTTTTTTAAATATTGCATCCACTATCAATTTCTTCATTAGATAGGTAAATAGGTAATTGTTAAAACGAAACGATAAACTTTCTAAAATAATTAGAAATATTTTATTTTATAACAAAACCACCGAAGAAACAAAAGCCACAGAAAATTTTAATTGTACAAAACCAATATAAAAAGATATTATTATCGAATGACTCATGATGTTTCGAAACCAAAAAAAAATATCGACTTTTTGCTGGATAGATACTTAATACGTAACGCTGATTGAAATTTACAGATATGTCGGAAAAAAATTTCATTAATAAAATTTCTTGACTCGAAGCAACAACTTGCTACGTGCAGATCCGAAAATAATTATTGCAAGCAACTGTTCTGCCACGGTGGGCGAGGGTGGTATCATTTAAATTTGTTTAACCAACATTTCAGCGTCATAAATTGCAAAATAATTAAGTTCTTAAACGAAACGCACTTAAAATCGATTAACCATTCTTTATTCTGTCAATAACTTGACACGGATAGCAATCATTACTAATTATTGGATTATTTACGCTTCTGTTGGCACATAAAATGGGTAGAGCTGTTGCATTTCCGGAATTGATTGTTTTTTTGGAAGTTCTATTAAAATTGAAAGTCGTTATACTTTAGGTTAATGATTCCTCGAGTCAGCTAAACGTCATGTTAGCTGTACAAGAGTTTACATGTTTTGGAGTAAGTACATGCATTAAGAGACTAGAACACGCCACTTATCTTTATTCAGGTTGCGTAGTTGGCACCACTGACGTATGCTAAAACAACCAGCGTTCTTCTTATCTCGGTCTTAGAATCGCTTAGATAAATTCACGTGTCACAATTAACATGGCGCTTTAGTTTAGAAAAAGTTGCGACACGTTTTCGGTTAGATGGCGTTAAACAACCTCCCCCGAGTCAACTTTTTTTTTATTTACTTTTAACCATTTGTGTATTATTGTGCCAATTATAAGTGAAATATGTAAAGATTTCAACAATGTGTAACATTCCCGTTTTGCATGCCATAAATTGCTTGGGAGGAGTTAACCTACACATAATGTAACTGGCACACAAGTTAGTCTTGAGGAATACGATTCTAACACGAGAATGCTGCACTTTTAGATAAAAAACCACCATTCGCGCGATCTTTCTTTCGCATGACAACGAATAAAGTTATTAGGCTTATAAACAAGTTACCAGTAAGTAATTAGCAGAGATAAATGTTACGCCCACACATTCTAATTATTAGGTCAGCTCGCCGGATTTTTGCAAACCGAGTTCGCGGACGTGGGGCTCGTTATTGATGATCGCTTCACACGAACTCGCAAATCGTCAAAATGGTAAACAAAAACAAAGCGCTCCGAGCAAGTTCCGTCCGAATACGTTCCCGCGATAAATAATTGTTCGTGCGGATGTTGATTTGAGTTGGCAAAACCAGAAGTGAACGTATAAACAAGACAATGCGTACAAATCAAACGTCGATGGGTAAATAACAAGAATGGATCCCGTTAACGATGCGGCCATGCATGATTAACTCTTTCTTGCCATTTCTAACTCGAATTCTCACACCGATGTCTGTGAACGATACCGACTGTTTCACTTGCTAATCGCGAAGAATCCCAAAAAAAACCCCATTCATAAAATTTGAGGTTAGGTATACTGGGAAAAAATCAATTATAAATTATGTGTACCAATAAAGTAAATTTATGATTTTATTAATAACTCCTAAACATGTAATCATCCGAGCGGCCAATTAACTTCTTATGGAATTCCTAATTTATGTGCAAGAATTCTGTGCGGGAAGTTGACGCGACATCGGTGAACTGCTTCGCTCTATAATACAGGTCGATTTAAATATTTATTAATGGCAAATAAATCAATTTTGATAAAACGAAGACAAATAAAGTTATTAGTGCTTCAAGTGTCGCTAAGTGCCTGACGATGTCTCAGTTCTCAATTTTCCGCACAACTCTTCTTCTTCTTCTTCGTTTCGGCGCGCAATTTTCGAAACTGCCGGTCAGCTTAACCGGCGGTTAATTAGAAACTCAACAAGTGTCAGTAAAATTTGGTAATTGATTACATGCGAACGATTAATGAAAAGAGCCCAGCAGGTGGCACAACGTTTAACGGTCATTTAACCGGGGTTAATGAATTAATTTATAAAATATTTGGACTCAGCATTTGATAACTCATTTAACCATTAGTCGAGTTCCATAACGATTGAAAATGCTACATTTTATTCTACGGTATGTAAATTAACGACGCATTTCCGTTTTATGATATTAAAATAAATACTTGAGTAATAAATTTTAAATTAGGGTAATTACCTATAGCATGGCTGCATGGTGGACTTTATTGAAGAGACAAACCATTGAGCAAAAGTTTAAATTACCTTCCATTACCTAACTGCTATTTAATCAGCTATTTACAAGTCAGGCATACAGGCAATATGGAAATGGAAAGTTCTTTTCAAGAGATGAAGATAATACAAAGTACCCAGTAGCGCTTACCATATGGTATGGCATGGATCGATAAGAATTCTTCTATCTTACCAATTATGAGGCTAACAGAGACATTAGTTTCTTAAGATATCTAAAAAGTAATCAAATCCACAGCATTTTTCTCTTTCCACCTTCCTGCATCATATGTTCATAGTAATTTATATAAAATATGGGTTAATGATCCAAGTAATTAAGACGACTTCTGTTCGACCCTGTATGGAAGAACAATTTTCAAAATTGGTTTATTTTCACGAAATCCGAATATAATTGCCTCGATTCCATTCCACCCCATGTCAACGTGCAACTCTTTCCAACCAACCCCAAAAAATATCATTGTTTTGATGTTAGGGGTGAATTACTTAAAATTATGGGTCCATAAGCTACAAAAACTGACCGAAACCACAAAATCGTTTAAGCAAACACGGAAATTGATTTAGATACTACCTGGGAACAACAGCCCTTAATTTTGTCTTCCGACAAAAATACAAAATGGTAATGAAAGGTAGCAATGACATATGGCGTTTTCGTTATTTGATAAATTCCCGCGTGTTCTGAGGTCAGCAGCCGGCCGCCAAGTCAAAGAAAGGGATAAGAAATTGTGTTATTTTTAAAACGAAAGTGATTAGGGGCGAAGACCCTTCTTTATCTAACATCAGTTGGTTCCGTAACAGCTGATGTTCATGTAAACTCATTAAGGTGTCTGTTTTGAAGTTTGTTTGTTTTAATTATCCGACCAATTAAATTTGTTGCTGATATTTGTGACATTAATTATTTTTTTTGTTTCAGTACAATAACCCACAATTGAGGGTACTATGATCACAATGGAGTGTCAGCCAGGGGGGCACGGGGGGCACCTGGGGCACTCCATGATGCTTGATCCTTCTACCGGTGCTTATCATCAACAAGACCAGGAATCAAAAAAGAAAAGTAAGTACGAAGTTATTTAAAATTGTTGTTTTTTCCAAAATTTTGAATTTTATTTACAAAAGTAACTTAACGGAAATTAACGTCAAAAGATAATAAATTGATTTAATTCTAACAATATTTAATTAATTTTAAAATTGCAGTTGTTCGTTAGTGTGAAAGGGTAAATAACTCAATAGTTTGGGAAAAAAATTAAAATCAATTATAGATTTGTATGTATAATTGAGTATATTGTATGTAGTAACATTTAGACGTTATTAACATTTTTAACAACTCTCTCCTTTGCCCACTGACATCTGGTCCTGATTTGGCGAATTAATTTGCTAGCAGATAAATTCGAATCTACAATGTTGGGATGCTATTAGGAGGCCGTTTATGGCAAAATGATTTAAATGTATCGAGCGAATTACTTTACTCTTCCAGTTCAAGTGTAAAGTGGTCGTTTATTTTCAACAATGATAGGTATTTCAAACCCCTCAGGTTTTCGGGTTTCAGCGACCTCAGTTGTGTGTGCATTTTCTGTGATTGGATGCATAGTGCATCTGAAACGTCGACACACGAATTCTAGTTGTTTGATTGCTGCCCAATCAACCCGTTACACTTTTATTCCATTCTGTGATTGATTTTATTAAACAGGAATTTTTCATTTTATTTTGTTTCTCTTTGGTCTTCAGATTTTAACACTGATTTACAAATTTCAATTTTCCAATAGCTTTCTTAATGCTTCTGAAGGGCTCTAGCTTCAATGGTATTCACCTTACGAGCGCTTAGTATTTAAATGTGTGTGGAACTGGATAGCCTAGGTTGTGCGGCCTGAAGGCCGCACTGACTCGTAATTTTATTAAATAAACCAATCGGAGATGCGTTTACTATATAAAAATAAAAAAAGCTTTTTGGAAATACAGCCACTCATGAAATACCTTAATCCGAAAAATTACAAGATATTGAAAGTGTGTTACCCGCACTTCTTACACAATATTACACGTAGAAAGAAGTTCTATCTCTCCCTCTTTTCAATTTTTTCTATCTACTGCAGAGCAATCAGCCTCTTTCTTTCAGAGGAAGGTTTTAGCATTTAGACTCTACGGTTGCTTAATTCTGATTAAGAAATGCCTGTAACCTTATTTTTAATAGTTGATATCATCATCAAACCACGGGGATAGCCGGCTTTACGTGCCTTCCGAAGCACGCGGGCAGTCATATGAAGGTTTTAGACTCTCCCCGGATTCGAACCGAGTCAGCAGTTGTTTGACTAACCTATTAGGCTAATGACCGTCTCAGTAAGAGGTTAGAGTGGCTATTTTATAGCAGCTCTGTTCGGTACGCCCCACTCATTGGTTCATTTTTCACAGTGGCGTAACAAGCAGGTGGTGGACCCGTGTGCGAAGTTGTTAACGGCGGTCCTGCTTTTAGAAAAGACAAAAAAAATTTGTATACTGGACTCGAAATTCCGATGATTTTCATGCAATTCCAGTGATTTCCAAAGAATTCCTTTCAAACAAAAGCGGATATAGAGACGAGTAACTACCCCCCTCTATTTAATTTTATTAAATATTAAAAAAAAATATAGGTAGATGAGTTTTTTTATTTTTCAATTTTCTGAGATTTTCTAAATTTCCTTAAATATCCTTCACAAGAGTTTTTGGATATTTTTCTAAGATTTTCTAGAATTTTCTATTTCCTCTAATTTTCTACCATTCCTAATTGTAAAATTTTCATAAAATTTCTTAAAATTTTATAAGTGGAAAAATGATGGAGACATTGTCATACGGAAAACTAAAGGGAAGTTTGAGGAAATCTAGAATATTATAGACTATCTTTTTTTTGCTTTTTCCATTTTCTGAGATTTCATTGGCTTTAACATTTTCTAGATTTTCTAGAGTTTTCTGCATTTCTTAGATTTCCTATTTACTAAAATTTTCTAGAGTTTCCCAAGATTTTCCTGAAATTTCTATGGATTTTTTGAGATTTTCTATATTTCTACAAATTTTCTAAGAATCTGTTTCTTGAGATGTCTTGGAAGCTTTTAGAATTTCTTGAGATTTCCATTCACTAGTAGGTATACACACAATTTTTCCGGCGATTTTCCCTTAGTTTTGTACTAACTGGAAAACCGAAGGAAAAATCGTGATATACAAAAGTGTAAAAAATAAAGTAAAATCAAAAATTGTATTTTGATAAAAAACATAAAAACCTGGGGTTTTAACTTTCATTTGTTTTTTCAACAAATATAAATGCTGGTGCACTATAGGGTATTTCATACCCCCCAGCTCGCCGGTTTGAAAGTGTGTGTATACGTTTTGTGATTAATTTTTGTAAGAAAAATTTTTTACACTGTCAGAACAAATACATTTATACGTCATTTTTATACAATTCATACCCCCAGTTTTATAAACAAAAAGACTAGTGCATATTCATAGGCGGATTTAGAGGGGAGGGGCACGGGGTCACGTGCCCCTCCCAGACGCTTAAAAATAACAAGGAAAAACGGAAAAAATCCCCAATTTGACAACACTTTTTGCCCGGCTCGACCTTTGTGACCCCTCAGAAAAAAATTTTGGATCCGCCTCAGTGCATATTCACACATCATGCACCGTAAAAATTTGCACCGGGGGGTCTGGGGGTATGGAACACCCCTCAGAACATAGCAATTGAAAGACCTTTTAGAAAGTTAAATTCCTGGAACAGAAAATCCTTTAACTACAATTGCTAGTGCACTGGGAGGTATTCCATACCTCCCAGAACCCCGGTTTAAAAACCCAAAGGTGTGTGTGTGTGTACGTTTTATGATTTACCTTCAAATAAAAAGTTTTTATTCTCTTAGAACAAATACATCTACATATCGTTTGTATACAAACAAAAAGTTTTATTTCATATTTATACATGCGTCGTGAAAACTCTCACCGGGGGGTCTGGGGGTGTGGAACACCCCACAGAATATTGTAAAATTCCTGGTACGGAAGTCACAAGTTTAATAGCATGGCAATCATTTGAACATAATTGCTGGTGCCCTGGGGTATTCTTTACCTCCCCAGACTTCAAATAGCATCTAGTTGTGCACCTCCTATTTTGAGATTTTTGTTAAGATTGAAAAAGCCTAAGTACAACTGGAGGCCCTTTTAGCAGGGGGCCCGCGGACATCGCACCCACCGCATCCTGGTAGTTCCGCCCCTGATTTTTGAGAAGAACCATCAGTGTGGCCTTTAACTTAAACCTATACAGCGATAATAATTTCGCTATTGGGTTGGAATTTACATATATTGGTATGGTTATTGGAAAGACCATCAGACCATCCTCAATTTTACTATTTTCAATACATGCTAAATACCACACAATTTATAGTAAATTTTTACCTCTTAAAGTTTATCTGTATTGATGAGTAACACATCATCAGTGCGTCCTTCAGCCCACACAAACTTTTCTTAAGTTAAAGTTAAGAAAAAATACAGTTCATAGAAAATCAATTATTCAAAAAGTCAAAAAAGACATAAAAATGTTTAAAAAAATATGAATAATCTGTGAAAAGTTAAAAGTTAAAAATTCATAATGCGATTAAAAGTTAAAAATTCATAACGCGATATAAGGCCCTAACAGAGCCTAATAGGACCTTATATTCTTATAATAGGGCCTTATATCGCATTATGAATTTTTAACTTTTAATTTTTCTTAACTTTAACTAAAAATTATTTACAAATACATACTGCATACCACAAATCTACTTGTAATTTTATTTTGGGTTTATTTTTGACACAAACTTTGGCAATTTAGTAATATGCATTTATGTGATATTTACTTCAGATTTAGGTACAGCTTTACATTTAGGCTTTTATATGAGTCTTAATGTCCGTATATCTGTCCGCCTAATTGAAATTCTTAGTACTGTATCCGCTGAATTTTTCTTTTATATTAGGTATTACCTAAAATTTATATTATATTTACAGAGGAATATTTAAACTAGATTATCTATATTAAAACTTAGAAATTGCAAAATCATAGGGAATTACAGTCTCCAAATTCCACGTTTTAAGTTTTAGCTTAATCAATTTTAATTTTAAAATTAATTTATTATTTCCATGTCCAATTACTGTAATTTTAAATAACTACATCTATTTTCATATAATTTAGTTTATTAAATAAAAATATAAACCTATACCTTTTAAACAAATTCGACATAATTTTTATTAATTCAACTTTAAAATTTAATGTGGGCGGTCTTCTTGTTCCCCGCAGTGATAAAAAACTACATTTTACTAATTTTTCAATTAATTTTATTTAAATTCAAAATTTTTCAACCTTTTTCAAAAATATAATTTTATAATTTTAGTTCATCTTCCCCTATTTATACTAAAAAACATAGTAATATGTATGTACATATACAAACTCAAAGATTACATTTTGCTTATGGTTTTTCGCTCTGCTTTTGCTGTTTCTATATTCCGTTAGCAAGCTGACGTTGATTTAGGATGCGACTATCCAATTTTATTGACGATAAGGGCGTAAAGGAATATCATGTGTTGTTCTAGAACCACCATTTTCTCGATTATGTGGTTACTAGTTTTCAATTTCTTTTTGAAATTTTTAACAAACTCTTTCGTTTAACTTGGAACTTTACATGGACCTTCTTCTCTACCAAATATTTTCCCACGCCAGATTAGGGAATTGCTTCAGGTTAGACTTATGAAGAATTAAACCTGGTAGCTGATTTCACTGCTTTTTTACTTATCTTTGCTTTTGTGAAGACCACAAACACTTTTTTTGGGATCCACGAGCATTAGGTGAATCATTCATGGAAGCATGAAAAGAAAATTACCACTGAAGAAGGTAACCACTTACCAAATCCATTAAGCTAAACTTATGATTTTGTTTGTGTCAATTAAATTTGCAAGTTACATAAACGACTCATTTAAATGTAACTTAAGCTATGTAATGGTTAGTTATTGTTATGTATGCGCCTATTGGTTAGCGTGGGTAAAATTATGGTAATGAATAACTCGAAACTGAGTTTATAACTTTCTCGATACAATTTAAAATTGTTGACTGTTATGGTGCAGAATGGTCGGTTGTTTTGCTAAAGATCATATTGGCACCGATTTACAAGCCATTACAACCGATTTCAGCTCTCTACATTATGCTGAAACACACATAAACAGTGTACGAGTAAACTGGTTTGTTTAAAGCTTTCTTCGTTTACCATATAAACAAAGCCAGTAAAACGTAAATTATTTTATTCAAATCGCGTCTCGTTTGGTGATCAAACTCGCTCAGCTTATTTCGACCATCCTGTATCGGCCGGACTGGTTTCTTTTCTGATGCAACAAATTTGGTGGTAAATGGAGTTCTTCTTTCAATCACTCAATAATGATTACTACACGGCGTGGGCTGAGAGTGCGTTACAAGTTAATTTTAAATCACCGTGGGTGTATATTTATTGCTATTTTTATGCACTCACTGATCGATCGTTTAATAATAATTGATTATGGTAAACGTTAAATTATATCGAAATTGATATCGATTTTAGTTGTTTATTATAGAGCGGTTCGAAAAATTGGTAATTTAAAAAATTCTTAATTATGTTTCTTCTTCACTGTCGTCGTTTTTTCTTTTTTTGTGGTTTTTGCCTTACCAGTTTCCCCACGTCCCCGTTACTTTGTAGGATTTTTAAAATTTTTATAAATGCACTAACAATATTTTTAAAAATATATGCTAATTATTATTAATTTATTTTAATTATTTAATTACTTTAGGAATTTTTACGTAAAATATTTAAACGTTACCATTAAGTGTTTGTTGCAGAAGATTCTCACGTTGGTTCTTCGAGTGGCGATGGTGAGTACTCTATAATAATAAATTATTTTTTTATTACTTTTATTAGTACATTAATAATTTAAAACACTGAAAACTAGAACGATAACGTAGGTAGATCGTAAATATTTATTTTTGATCGTAAAATACGGTAAATCAAAAATTGCGCGCACTTAAATTTATATTTAACGTTTTAATGGATTGAAATTCGATATATGGGATGAATGTCTAAACCGCAGTCTGTGGGGTTGCGGTTTTGCCCTAATTGCCTCATTAGATAGTCTCTGTTGTGTACATTCTAATTAACCTCTCGGAAAAAAAGATTTATAATTTGCATAGGTATAGCAGAGCATTTCGGTTGATACCTTTGAAGCCCTGAGAAAACTTTCAGCGACCTTCAATTTGGAAGCGGTTTGTTGCGAAATTATGTCAGTGGAAGAGTTTTTTCCTCATGTAGGTTACTCGTGTTATCAAACACCATACGGGAATCACTTAAAAAATTCCTTAACGATTTCGTAGAGTAACACATTCTTCATTCTAATAAGTGATATTTCAGTAGGTATACATTAACGAGTATCGAGTCGTCATTACATAACAGTTAAGTATCCGTCTATAAGAATAGATAGTTATGGGTTGTTAACATAAATTGATATTCTACGATAAAGGCAAATCCGATTGCAAAACAGTCGCTACTTAAAAATAGAGAAAAAAAAACCAACATAAATCGATTTAATTTTTGCAAAATTTAATTAAATTTCTAACGCCACAATTTCTTCCATACTTTCAGTTTTTCTTTAATTAATATTTAATTACAAATATAATTTTTTGCTCCCAATTATCTCCGTAACGACTGTTGGACAGTTTTAGCCCGAGGTGATCAATTTAAAAAAAAAGTTTTGCCCCAGAAACTTTTTGCATTTAAATCCGGGTTTTTGTTAATCTTTGCATTTTTTTGATAATATATAACTTTAATTAAACAAATGAACAAAATATATTCTATTCTATTGCTCAAATAATATATTTTTAAAATTTTTCTCAGCTGTTATCGAAAAAAATGATCGTGGGCAGCGAAATACATCCTATTCCCGACCTACCAGATAATGGAGAAATAAAAAGAGATGAGAATATAAAAATATATAAAAGATTTTTTCATTTGTTTTTCATGTCCACAACGAAAATTTATTTTTCTCCAAACGACACGAAAGTCAGCTGTTTCATTATCGATTTTAAACACGAAAGTCAAACTTTTCCTTAGCAACATACATAAAACCACGTGGCGTAGAGTTTTTTTCGAAAGTAAAACTGCCTAGGCAGGTAAAAAAATAACTAGAAATGTGACATTATCTTAATAAGGGGGGGGGAAATTTTTTGCTTAGTTTTTTTATATCTACCGCCGTTCCCGAGTTATTGCTAATTTTAAAATTTATTTTTGAATTTTGTTCGTTTGGCGAAAAAGTAACATGTTTTATTCGGATGGAAAGATTAACTTTTCCTGCCACGCAAGTTTTCCATTGGCTCGGCTCGTTCCACTCACCTCGCAAATGAAAAAACTCGCTGGGCAGGAAAAGTTAATCTTTCCATCCTAATAAAACAATATACTATTCCTTGACTACAGCATCATAATGGAAACAATTTTCCAAAGTTCTAGTTTTATTCAAACTGTCAGTATGTCATGGTGGACTTTTTTTGAAAATAAAGAACTTAACAAAATTTTTACTTCAAAAATTTTACTTCAAATTTCTTTTAGACTTGAAAATGTGTAAAAATTTACCCGAAACTTGTCGTCCAAACAAAGATTATTGAAACAGTAGTTTCACTAACTTAACGAAGAAGTACGTACCTACCTAATCCTAAAAATATATTCAACTTCGTAAAAACAAATCCATTTAATTTCTAATAAGGGGACGTCCATTAATTACGTGAGGCGATTTTAGCGATTTTTTGACCCCCCTCCCCCTCTGGTGAGATGTCGTGAGATTTGGCTCGATCTCCTCTCCCCTAATTTCACGTGAGAATGTTTGTTTTACCTTCTTAATTTAACCCAATTCTCTCGCAACTTTACAGTTTCTGGCGGAAAAGAAATTACGTGATATTTGCTGAGACCCCTCCCCCTCTCCCCCACGTGAGATTCGGTGAGATTCTTCTCAACCCTCTCCCCCCTCTAAACGTCTCACGTAATTAATGGACGTCCCCTAATATAGTTCGTATAATTTTTCTTGCTTTTTATTTTTTTTAATTTCCTAGCTATATGGGACTGAAGATCGAAAATAATCGCAAAATAGGGCCTTATATCGCATTATTAAATTTTAATTCTTTTTCAAAATTTTTTAAATTAACATAAAATACACTAGTAAATGTTTTCAAAAGGAAAACTGACAATTAATACTTCACACTCAATAATACAGTGTCATTGCTTGCATTTTTGGGGGGGCAGAGCCCCATCGCCTTCCCCGCACCACCCACTACTGTTTATACCAATTCAAACAGCAAAACATAGTAATTTTTTAAAATTATTATGTATTTGTATGAAAGTTAATAAGTAAGGTTATGCGGATTATGTCACGAACAAGTGAGGTTATGTCGATTTCATCACGGATATAGCAAATTTACGTTGTAAGAATTTATCTATAATTAATTTATAAATGTTGTAACAACGTTTAATATCCTTTGGTAAATAAATAAATCAATATTTAATAATTACAATTATTATATTAATAATTACAGTGATTAACACTATTAGTGGAAAACAGAAATTAAAAAGAAAATATATTGCGACCCCGGAGTATCGGAAATCTGTAATTTCAACTTGCCGAAGTTTTACCTGCTCATTTTTATTCTTTTATGTTTAAAATAATCTTCAGTTTTTCAATGAATCTTGAAGTTACGAAAAACAAATTTAATTTGCAATTTGTAGGCGGTTAACAGTTAAAATGTAAAATTTGATATTATGTTGATTAGGGGTCGTCCTTTAATCACGTGAGGTTTTTTATGCAATTTTTTTACCCCCCCTCCCCTTGGTGATACGTCGTGAGGTTTTCGGCTACCCCTACCCCACCTACCCAACATCACGTGTATTTTTTTTTGAAATTTTTTTTCAAGTACAGACGGCAAGACAGAAGGGCGCGGGCAGCGGGGCGACAAGTGGAGTCACAAGGTCCAGTGCCAGAAGCCAGCTGAGAGCCAAATATTGTTGTTATGTTGCTTTTAGGCATAAATTTGCTCGCTCGGGATTTCACGTGGTCGTAAGAAAATATACACGTGATTGTCACAACATCCCCCCCCCCATCGTGATCAATCGTGATGTTATTCTAAACCCCTCCCCCCCTGTTAGAACCTCACGTGATTAAAGGACAACCCCTTATCTAGAAAAAATGGAAAAAAAATCTTTCGATTGATATCTTTTTCATTGGCATCCGTTACAATGGGAAGCAGGAATCAGAAAAAAATAATTAATATTATATTATTTAAATTACATATTTAATTTAATGTAATTTTAATTATTTATTTAAATTAAATTAAAAAGGGGGAATTTAATTATCAAATGGTAACTTATTGTTTATTAATATTTACATTTAAAATTTTACTGATTTCCAGAGATTCTAAAAAGTTAACAAATAATTGGATTTTCTAATTTACTAGCTTTCGTACTCGGCTTTGCCCGGTCCATTATTTCACTATAAATAAATAAAAGCAATAGTGCCATATACCGAATTTTTGAAATTTTAAAAATTATTTAAATTTATGAATTCATTTTTAGAATATGCAATACTTGTAGCAGTAATTGATTGATTGATTAAATAAATCAAACGGATCGTTATTATGCAGTCTGTTAACGGAACGCTTTATTATTGTAAGGGGACGATTAAAGCCGTACGATATTCAATCATAATAGTTGGTTGCTGCAGGTGAAAATTGAATTTCTGACAAATAAATCATTCTTGATAATCTTAAATAATTACTCGGCTATCGCCAATACTCGGGGCGGAAAAGCGACAATTCCGCGATCGTCTTTTGTTTATAATCGCGCGGCGAGATTCAAATATGTAAGAAGGTAGATCTTTTAAGTAGCACAAAAAATTCTAACTTCAACATCAAACAAGCTACCAACTTTTCATTTATAATTGTAAAACTAACCCTGACATTAACGACTCAGAAAATAGGTATCACTCGTTATTGTGAAACATTCACAATCGCGTAGATTTAAAATAAGCGGCGGAATATATGAAATTTACATTTCGAAACGTAATTTGATTGATAACTTACGTCAGATGCTTTTCCGTATCTACCATCTTATTTACTCGATCTCGACGTTTGAGTAGTGGCATCGGTGACTTCTTTATTTGGTGTCTCACAGGGTAGCCTCGAGGGATCGGGTTTGTTTGAAATAATAAATTTTAGATTTAGTTTAATAGGAGCTACCATATAAGTGATATTATTAATATATGAGTGTGTGTAATGTGTGCAAATATCGCGGAACGTTAACGATTTCTCTAGCACTTGTGCGGAGTTTATGATTGGTGCTGGAGGTATAGGAGAAGAAATATGGCAGTACTTGTTGAACAAATAAAACAAATTGTTGATCGTGTTCGGCGTAGGTGGCGTGCAAGTAATTATTAGGAATGCATAAATAGAAAGTGGTTTCTAAATAAAAGGCTTATTACTTCATTAAAGTTGTCGTTTATTTACGACGCGAGCGAAATCCGCATATAGACTTGCATGCAAATAAATCAGTTGAAAAAAAAATTGCTTTGCTCTTGAAATAGAAAGGTGAAATCTTAAATTAATTTAAATGCTTCTTATTTTATTCTATAACGCAGTGGCGTCGTAAGGGATGGAAGTTACGCCCCTGCGTGAACCAATTTGTAACTCGCTCACGTAAACAAGATGTCAAAACAGCAAAAAATCCTGCTTTATTTTACGACCGCAATTTTCAAATGATCTTAATAATTATAATTAAATTAAACGGATAAATTATTAATTTCAATTTTAATATTCATGCATATTCTAAGTACCTATCGAGATTTATTATATTTTCTTTATAACGACCACTTTCTACACATACACAGTAAAATACCATTAATTACCCATGTTTTATTAATATTCAAATCGTTATGCTCTAAATATTAATAAAACAACACGAGAGTTAAAAAAATTGGATACAAAATTTTGTATTAATTGGAATTAAAAGGTTCGAGACGGTAGAAAGTACTGCTGGTGTTTCTCACATCGATTGGCCGTACTGCGAACCGCTTCACGGCGGCCAAACGGACGACGCTTCAAATCAATCCGCTGGCGCCAATTGTTTTAAAATTTCCAGCACACCCGATCAGATTATCGGCGATCTCATATATTGGTATGCAGATTTGCTACCAAAGAGGAGAAGGAATTCACCACCGTGCATAAAGAACTGGAATTGTAGGTGTAGAACGGCAAGAAGCGTGTGCGTGATCAGCTGGACGGCAGTGACTCTCGTGACCTGGGCCGTTGTTATTATTATTACTGACCTGTCTCTCTTTCTTGTGTAACTCCGAGTAATTTTATGTCCACATAAAATAGAAGCCATTAATCATACACTAATAAATCGTGCCACGTTTCTATCGCCTGATTAACCTCAGATTAACCGTTTTATCGTTAGGTTCTACAGGGTAATGCAAAATTTTTTCCCTTTCGAAAAATAAAACTTTTACTTTGCAGGCAACAGCGCATTTTAATAACAATAAAATTTTAATAGATCATAACGGCGAATGTCGGGCAACGTTTTAAAAATCAATTTCCGGTAAAATTTTTTTGCCAATTTTATATAAAAATTAATACGAGTAAAAGTAAATCGAATTATTGCAAGAAATTAGATTAACATTATTTCGAACTTTCTCGTTAAAATGGATAATATACATAGAACGAAAAAAGTAACTAAGCAAAATTCGTAGTACTTTCCGTTTATTAAACAAACTTTTTGAATAATTACCATCAATTAAATAAACGATAAGCCGGTTTTAGTAAATTATTGTGAAAAGTTGTATAAGACATTGGCCATAAGACAGAATTCTTACTATTTAGGAATTGAGAGAATGAATTTATATTTATTGTTTATCAGATAGTTATATTTAAATTAACTTGTTATATTGAAGTTTTTAATATTATTAATTCTCACAAGTTAAGATTTATATATTTAATTATTATTATTAAGATTTGATCAAAAGGAAGAAGTCAAAATGCGAAAGCTAAAGAGACAATAGGTTCGGGGGGGGGGGGGGGGGGTTTACAGCTAGTCAAAAGAAATAAAAATTTAGTTTTCTTGATTAAAAATTTGCGGTTTAATGTCAATGAGAAAAATCTGTTGGTTTGCTTCCCGGTTGGCCTGATGTGGATGTGCATTCCTGCAATAAAGAGATGTCTGAATAAAGAGTTATTGCGGTTCGAGGTGACGCCTTAGTGGATGTTTTAATCCAAAAAAGTTATTAGCGATGTTCTTGTACTGGCATTACGTAATAAATTTTTCAAATTAATGACTGCAATTGAAAGCCTTCTTTGTTAGTGGAGTCTTGCATTTAATTCGATTCTTTCATTTTCGTGAAACACCATAATTTCGCTCGGTGTATATTACACGTTGGAAGCTAATTTTCAATCAAAGTTTAACACCGATTGAGAAATCATTAATAATTTTAACCGCAATGTGGTCGAACCATATACATATAATAAATTTCGAAAATTACTCAATTAAATTGAGTTCGGCTTGCATTTGGATCGAAAAATAGGATTTTGTAGCAGCATAACCTTTCAAATTTCTATTGCTGAGCAAAAAGTGTAATAGCATTTCTTGGATGATATAAAAAGTCAATTAAGTTTTTAAAACTTTTATGTCGTCCATTTAATCCGTTTTTGTTCAGTTATACTTTTACACATTTTAGTGTTTGTTTTTAATCGGCCACGATTTTCCAATTAACACCGAAAAATGTACGAGGTGCGCACGAAAAAACGTGCGATTAAAATATGAAGGGCATAAAATAACACTTAAGCCTGTTTAACTGTTAATAAATTTTAATAACTGGATGACCGAGTGGGTGTTTATGCGAGAACGTAAGACGATTATTACATAGTAGGTAATCAAAAGGCAAAAAAGAGTGGACTCAACTGTGTAAATTATCTCATTTAATGTTACGTTTCTTTCAATTAGAAAGAGATTATTTGGTTAAATGAGCTGAAAATTGCAAACAAATTGCTTTTATGTTATGTGTTTATCTTTTTAACACATTATATGTTTTTTTCGTTTTGTTCGCCTGCCACCAGGTCCTCTCGACGTAAACTTACAACAGAGGTCATTTTCTAACATATCATCTCGTAATCATCACGATCTTGAGACAATTGCAGTTCCATGTCGAAAAAGATTACAAATTCTGTTGGGCAACTTTCGATATTCACGATACACGCAAAAGACGATCGAATCGTGTAAACTTTAAATATTTTATTAAAACTGGAACGTCTTGTTAGGTATATAGAAAAAGTTTCAACATGTCATTATGCAATTATAATCAATAATGATATGTCATTAGAAGGAAAATGAAGAGAATCGCTGACGAGCAGAGCACCGATGACGAATCGTCCGCGTATAGGTACGGCGTTCACTACTTACGTCATGTCAAATTTTTGTTTATCTCGTTTAACTTTGTTGCGCTAATTGTACTTTTTGTTAGGCTTCATAATTATAAGTTTTTGTAACCGGTAATTATGTGCGCCACAATCAAAACTGTGTGTGTAAGAGGTAGCCGGTTTTAATAATAATAATAATAATGAGCGAAACGCCTCGAGTGATAACATACCAAAACACACACTCGTATTTAAATGTTTAACAACAATCTTACACACAATCTTTCACTTTGTTTTGTGAAAGCAGGATTTGAGTTTTGTATTTATTTGAAAGTAACCATTTTAGCGCTATATACGGTGAACGGATAAATATTCTATGTGGTATTACCAGAGATAATGTTTTTATTACCCTAAAGATCGTTATCACCCAGTATTAAAAAATTAAAATTACTTTTTGCATAAAAATTTTCACTTAATATAACATTAATATTTATGATTGCTATAAACACGACCGTATTAGATTTTTCATAACGACGCCCGTTAAACTAGAACCTGATTGTGTCTACTTTACCATTTTTGAAACATTTAATTAGACCGTCGTCGGTCGCATCGTCTGCTTCAAATTTTGTTTTGTCTTTAATGTTTTGGTGCTCTCGCTTTTAATCATCATCCCAACTGTCTTTCGCCCACCACAGTATTCTACCACCAGGTATTGATTCACCTCATTAACGACGCCCAATATGGGGTTTACGGCCATATCCAATCAGTGCGGGTTAATAAAGATTGCTGTAAACAGCGACACAGGAGATTTTCCCCAATTTCCAAAATGAACATTTATGTGGTCAGTGGAAACCACATTCGGGATGGAATTTCTTGCATTAACTATTTTAAAATTTTATTTAAATTTAACTTTGCAATAGTAGATTTTTTGTAATTTATTTAGTTTTTAACTATATCCAAGCGACTTTGCGTTGCCTTCAAATTTTATGCTTTCAATATTTTAATATTTACCCATTTAGCCAATTATTCCACTATTCATCAAATTCATTTGCTTATCAAAATTTCCAATTTAACTTATTATTTCCAATTTTAATTACCATACATCCAAATATTCATTTAATTTCAGTCTCAAAATTTTCCAAATTCTGTCCAACTTCAAATTAATCATGGGACTCAGATGCTACTTTTCATCCCTGTTTGCTGCAAATGATAAATTACATTAGTTAATAACATAATTTAAAATTTTGAATTTGCAATAACTCGAAAACGGCCGAGCAAAAATGACCCATTTGCATTAATTTTCCAGTGATTTGTCGTAGGAAGCCATATTTAAAATGTAAAGTGACCACTTTACTCCCGAAATTGTCAAAAACTTATTTATTCAAAATTTCAATTTAAATCGCAAATTATATAATTTTTACGGAAACATTCCGTAAACACGACCACTCCGGCGTCGGCAATAAACAAAAATCATTGTTTATTTAAGTGCCAACTTAAATTGTTGCCGCGAAAAATGCACAAATTCAAAATTTACAATATCTACACAAATTATTATTTAATAAAATAAATAAATAAAATTAATAAATTATTTTATAAATAAAAATTCAGATCTAGAAAACAAATTCAAATCATAAATAAAATTCAATATAAAAAAAAAATTTTGGAATCTCACAATATATTTATTTTATCGATAACAAGCTATTGATACGTAGTTTTTTATTTTCTGTAATCTTGATTATGTCTACAAGCATCTCGAATAATTCAAAATAATTGTAAATAATTATAAAGAATGAAAAGGGGGTATGGAATCCAGTAATTAATTGTGTTCAAACAAAAACCTCATGTTGTGGTCGTAACCTCCGACTTTACTGTTTGAATTGAAGAGTCAAGTGTGAATTGACTTCGAAAGATTTCCTAAACACTCTGTTTTTGGAAACGCAGCTAATCGGACCTGTATCGGACTGTACTTGCGCCGAAATGGCTGCACTAAATTAGTTTGTATCCGATCCATCATGCAATATGCAACATATTTAATATTTGGACGGGTGATTCCCCGCCTGTACAAAATCTGTGCTCTCAGTTCTTCTTATATGAGTATTTAAGAGTATAACTGTCTATAAACAGGTATCCGGTATCTCTCAGATCCCTCGGTGCGTACTGCAGCAACAGTCAGTGTATTTATTTTTGAAAACAGAAAAAAAGGAACATTAAATACATATAAAATTTAAGGTTTATGAAACCAGGAGGTCTGGGGGGTTACTTCATATTGCAATCAAAAGAATTTTTTTCATTATAGTAGAAAATCATCCAGTTAATACAATGAACTGAAAGAGTAAAGTAGTAATAATCCTAATATATAAAATCCCAGCCCGCTGCTCCTGATCTAGCTGCAGCGTGTAATTTTTTGGTGAAAAAAGTAACACTCTGATTGGTCGAATTTTTTACCAACCGAAAAATATATTAAAGTAAGTAAAGTTAGAACTAAAAATATTTGTCCAATATTCTAAATGAATGGATATCCTGCGATATGTACTGGAGGGTGTTCCACACCCCCCAGACCCCCCGGTTTACATTTAATTTATTTATAATAATTTATAATACTACTTATAAAAATAATATAAAAATATAAAGCCAAAATTGTATACCGGGGGGTCTGGGGGGTGTGGAACACCCTCAAGTACGTATCTCAGAATTTGGAGAAAATAGGGAATTTATAATTTTACAAGTTTCGCCAGGAAAAACCGGGAAATTTAAATTTTTAATCGAAAGTGAGGGAAGGTTAAACCTTAACTTAAAAAAGCATTTATTTAAGTGCCTTACTGCTCGGAGTTTAGCAGCAACTTTTGCGTTACTTTAAAAATTAACTGTCAAAATTATAGTAAAACATGTAAACAGGGGGTTCTGGGGTGAACATATCCTGCATTATGTACTGGAGGGTGTTCCACACCCCCCAGACCCCCGGTTTACTTTTATTTTATTTATAATAATTTTTAATTAATTTAATTAATAGTAATAATTATTATAAAAATATGAAGTCAAAATTGTTAACCGGGGAGTCTGGGGGGTGTGGAACACCCTCCAGTACATATTGCAGAATTTGGAGGAGAAACTCAAGAATTTATAATTTTACAAATTTCGCTAGGAAAAATCGGGAAATTTGAATTTTTAAGCAAAAATGAGAGAAATTATACCTTTGGCTAGAGAGTATTAAAGCTTGGAAAAACATTTATTTAAGAGCCTAACTGCTCAGAGTTTAGCAGCAACTTTTGCGTTACTTTGAAAGTTAACTGTCAGAATTATAAACCGGGGGTTTGGGGGTGAACACCCTTCACTACATATAATAAAATTCCCACTCTTTTGGAACACCTACAGAAGACAGAATAATTATATCAATTTCGTCAGAAAATTCTAAAAAAATTAGAATTTCAGAAACTTATTTATTTTTAAATTATTTAAAAAAAATTTTAATCGCCCGTCGGGACATCACGTATGGCAGCAATTTTTTGCGTTACTTTAAAAATATAGAAAAACGGAGAATCACCCAGCAGTGGGAAACGAAATTAAATGTTTAATATTTTACCACTAAAAAGGAGATCCACCGTCTAGCTGCCCGTCCGCGGACGGGCTTTCCAGTTGGTTATTGAATATTTTCCTTTGGAAGGGCTAAGCCCAATCTCAATACTATCCATCACTGATTAAAAATTGATGTACCTATTTATGTATGTAAATGTATTAGGCGTTCTGAAGAACTACCTGCGGCTAGCAGGTAAACATTTAAATCATCTGATGCAGGCGCGGACTGGTAGTATTTTTCAGGGAAGCTAAAACAGTTTTTTTCGAGCTGTTAAATCCGATTTCGTCGATATCATAATTAGCGATTCCAATAATTCATTGCTTATCGATGATTGTAATCGTCTTTTGATTATTATTTTAAATTTGTTGGGATTGAGAGGGCCGGGCCCAGCTTACTCCCAGGGGCCCGGGATGCTCTAGCGTCCATCAGCCTGGCCAGTCCGCACCTGCTCTGATGACTACTTGATGTAGGTACAAACAGTTGTGGGTTTAATTTATTTTCAAAATATAGAAATTAAGTAACCAAACCAGTAAAATACAACATGTTGACGTGTTTTTTTAATGTATTAGCCGGCTCTGTGCTATGGAAATTAATAAATAATTGAAAAATTAATAATTTAATAAAATTTAAGCAATATGTCAACGGATTCTGTCGACATCTTTGTTTAAAAATATTTTTGAACTAACATGGAAGCAACTAGGATTTGAACCAAACGTGACTTTTCTATATAATTGAATAAGATTTATTCTCTTTAGAGATTATCACTAATTTTACAAATGCTCTAATTTTGAAAATTCCATAAACTTCGTGGTTGTAATTTTAGAAAGTAAACATTAAAAGGAAGAGTTGAAACGATAACCATAAATTTAGACCGATGTTTGATTATGCCAATACATCACGCTTGTCAAATAATTTTCCTAGCGATATTGCCAATTTACATGTCAGATAACGCAGAAAAGTGATTTATACTAAAAATTAAGGACGAATTGCAAAACTTTTCCGAAGAAAAAAAGTTATAACATCTCAATTTATCTTGTGCTGTTACCTACCTCAACGCCCGTTTGGTTGAACATACAAAAGTCGGGTTTCCAATATTTTTTCTGACCAATAATGAAGCGGTCGATTGGAGTTAGACAAAATGATTACATGGTTTTATATATGAAGAATTGAGGCACGACTTGAAACAAGGACCGGCTTCTCATTTTTGTTCCCGATAAACACGTTTAAAAATGGACAACAAGCAAATGAGTTGGATACACCAGGAAGCAACGAACATCTAGGTTGCTAATTATAACTACTCAACTTATTGGAACTATGAAAACTAACTGTGATGCGAGCAAGTGTACGTTATCTATCATAATCTACATAACCTAGAATCATAACACAACAAAACTAAAAACAAGATTGGACGCCATTATTTTCTTCTCAAACGACTGAAAATTGCATACAGTTTCGACATCGCGAGCACAACTTGAACCATAAACGTCGTAACTGGGCGATTTCATTAATAAAGAGATAAAATCTTTGTAGTTTGCATATTATACGAGATGGCTTTAATATTTAATTAATGGAAAATATGGAGCAACTCGCTTTACCTACGTGCGGTAATAAAATTGTTGCTTTGTGAGAGAGCAACCCAGAGCGGAAAAAAAGTTGATTCATCAACGCTAATTAATAAGAATGTTAATTGACAGTAATTAATTGTGCAATGATTAGTCGTACCGATTAATTATATTAAGTTTTTTAAGTGGCCCACAACTTTTGCCGATGCTGCGATCTTCCTCGAGGAGCGGATGTAGCGCCACGAGGAAGTGTATAGCCTGCAGGGCCCAGAAAACAGGAAAATTGACCTCGAATCTCATTTGTGATTGAAGTATGAAAGATGAGAAGCTTTTTTGTTTAGAGAAAACACAAAGCTACCACCAGTAAGGTGTCGTATCGATGGACATGACCGATAGTGGCCATTAAAAGATAACATCGATATGTAACTAGCCGTTAGCGGATCGTGCACTATCGCTCATGTTTGATCTTGCTTCAATCACTGCTTACAGGTGGTTACCACAATTTTTACTGATATCCACAATACGCTGGTTACTTTATTTTTACCTACCATGCAATCCCTGCCCATTATCGTCCAACGCTTCCTGTACAATAAAGTACAAATTTCTTCTGCATAGAAGAAATGCTGGCGAGCATTAATAAATGCAAAGAAGAGAAAGAGAGAAAGAGGATTACAAATATTCCAATTAATTATCACTTCTAAATGGATTCTCTAATTCAATTAAATTGTCGAAACCTATAAATTTCCATACCATTAGAATTTTAAAAACCTACCATTGGTATTTGACACCGATATATCGTTTAAAATGCGGAAGAAAATGTACCTACTAAAGAAATTTTTCCAGCTTAACAGTTTTTCCATCCAAGAAATGAAGATCGAATACCAGGAAGTTATAATTATGGTTTTGAATTTTTCATTGTTAATTTGAAAAATGTTAATTGAGCAAAAGTTATGTTAGTTTTAATTAACGACACGAGGTTATTAGTTACACATAATCTCATTAAAGATGCCGCCTTTCGGATTTAGAAAAAAAATGACATAAAACGTTGTTATTTAGCGCGTGCCCTGTTTATAAAAAAATAATTACATGAAAATACAATTAGGCATGAGATGGTATAAAATTTGTTGATTAAATCGATCTAATAAGTAAAATGCGGATTTATATGCGGTTAAAAAATTGTATAATATTAATTGGAATATTTTCTTCTTCCTTCCATTAATTTAAGACTGTTCAGTTATTTCCAACTGTGCATTAGCATTTAGTACTACTGGTTTTGTATAACCTCGCTAGACGATTTTAACAACGACACGGGAAAAACCAAAACGTCTACACAGAGAAAAATATAAATACACAATTGTGCAGAAAAAGAACGCAATTACGTCATTTTTTTGCACAATTGTGTCGATTAGTAACATATATTTCTCTCTGCGTACGGAATAGATCAAAATTTATTTATTATTTTGATATTAAACGATAAGTAAGTAGATACATAAAATGTGCACAGGCCTATTATAAACCGAAGAGTCTGGCGAAGTTGAAAGAAGTCTCAGCTGCACTATCGGGTTATATATTAGAACTAATACAGTTTCGCGCATAAGCTCTAACCTAATCTAATTTAACTTTTAACTAACACTAACACTATGCAATGCGTAAACGATCAACTTGGCAAAAGCCAAAATGACTGACTAGGTAATATAATTAATGAGGTGGTTTCTCGCTACTTTTCCCACTGTCCACAAATATATAATGCAGTTTAGATCATAACTGACGTAATCATCAACCGTATGTGACCTAATCAAGATTCAAATTACGGTTTCCTGTTTCCTAATCTGTCGTTGTAGGCCATACTATTGGTATAATAAGTAATCTAATGTAATATCTGAAGTAATCTAAATGAAAATCTAATATCTCGCCTAATCCCTATCGAACTTCTAACTTAACTTTTATTCAAAGCTGTGACTTTCTAATCAAACCTCTAAATATTTTAGCTAACTTCCTTAACTTGACCAGTTGTAACTTGATATAACTAACTATAAACTAATCTCTAACTTAATTTAATTTAATTTAATTTAAGTTACGTTAGGTTATGTTAAGGAGGGTTAAATCTTGGAAAACAGTTTAGAATTCGGCTACAAAGTAGGTTTTAATACTAATAAATAATAATTAATACTAATATTAATACTTAATAATTAATTTAGTCATATCTTTCTGTGTATTATTCCTTTCATAGCAAACCTCTAATTGATTTGTTTTAAGTTACCAATCTAAAACAATTGGAAGGTTGCTAGATAATGATGCGTCAGTGCGGCCTTCAGGCCGCACAACTCTGGCAGTCTATTTCCAGGCCATTCTAGTAGACCACGTCCTAGTTATTAAATATGAAATAAATGTGTGTTTCCTAATCTTACTTAATTTCGAATATAATTTCTATTACTGCAGTTGCTTTAACAATTCACCGTTGGTTGCAGAAGATGCCGTTGGTCAAGAAAATAATTTTAACCTAAAATTTTGCACACCAGATTTCTCTTTAGATTGCCTCGGATTTACTTTCGATAAAGCAGAAAAGCAAAAGAGGTAATCTAAATCCTAAAGTAGTCAAATCCTAAGAATGCTTTGGATTTCCTCGGATTTTCCTTCACTTACATAATATTAAATTTTCTCAGCGATTTATTCTCGTCGTCGTCGGTGTATTTACTAGTCTCTGTCTGTAAAAATTCCTGCGTTATTGAAGAAGCTAAAAATTTCTGTCCAATTGCTTCAACTATCGTTTAGATATTTGTTCGAGGAATAAACCAAGTAATCCATTGATTACTTGATTATTCACTATCTGATTGGCAGTAGCGGCTCGTGGCTTTTACATTCTATTTCCTCAGATATTCTATTTTCTAATATTTTCTCGAATTTCCTTTCACTTGTACACCAGATTCTTCTCTTGGTCCCACCCCAAAAGTAAAATTGATAATTTTGTTTTTGCGGTAGTTTCATTTTACTTTTTGGATAAGTATTGTGGAGAAAGTGTCTATCTTTTAAAGGTTCTCACAATCGAAAATCTACGTTCTTACTTTTTTTAAATTTGAATAGTTTAATTAATAATAGTTTCGACTTTTAGAGGAGGCTAAGCCTCTCTTGCCTTCTCTGACGAGCCGCCGCTGCTGGTTGGTATTGAAAGTTTTCTAAGGTATCTGACAGATTTTATCTGAAAAATATTCATTAGATGGATTAATTATTTAAGTAGACTATTATACTTCTTTTACAGAAAATTTGAAAATATTTAAATTTGAGAAACCTAAAGTTCTCATTCATTAACAATAGAACAGGGTCACAGGCCCATTTAAGGGCAGCCCAGAGTCAACCAAAAAGTTACTAATGTAAGTTTTTAACACAACATACCCAGATTACTGCTGTACTGTGAAAAAAGATTTGTCTTAATAACTTGAAATAACTTGAAATTTTTTTTTAAATTCCGAAAACATTAAAAAAATTAGCAATTCAGTAGAAAAAATAAAAATTAAAAAATTTAAAAAAATAAAAATTAAACAATTAGAAATATTAAAAATTTAAAATTTTAAATTAATTATGGAATACTTATTTAATTTAAAATTTAGAATTTCTATAATTTTTAAATTTTTATTTGTTCTAAATTGCTAATTTAATTTGCTAAATAGATGGAATACTAATTTAATTTTTCTAATTTTTTAATTTTAATTTTGTCTAAATTGCTAATTTTTTGAATTTGTATTTATCTTTTTTAAGTTTTTCAAGCCATTTTCTTGTTTTTTTTATTTTATTTGTATTTTGTAGCCTTTGAAAATGGGTTAATAAGAAACCCGAAACGTCGGACAATTTATTAAATTTGGTTTTTATTGACTTCTTACTCCGGTATCATCAACTTGCAGTATGAAAGGTCAACTATATTCAAATCTGGTAGCATAAAATTAATTTGTTGCTAGAGCAAAAAACTCTGTTGATGAGGCTATAGCTACTAACAAATTTGTTAGAGCAACAAAAATTTTTTCAGTCTGTTGAAAAATAATTTTTTAGTATTTTGTTTTATGAACCAGACTAAACACCGCTATCTATCAATATCTTATGATTCATTGTGCGATTTTTAATTTAAGCAGCTTAGTAAAATGTTAGTTTCTCGACTTGGTAGCTTTGAATAAACCACTTTTTGCCTGGTTTGTGTTTTTTCGCTAGATTTTTAATCTAGGGCGTGATCAAAATGATCATAATCATTTATAGTAATTGAGTTACAGTTTTAATATCAAATTCCATCGTTCCAATTCGTTTCGCCTTGAGGTAAGCAGTATATGCACGCTATGTCGTTATTTTAGTAATTAGCAAAATATGTTCACTCTTGTTCTTGCATTTGCAATTGAGTTCAAATTTATGTTTATCTAACATTAATGGGTTTAGAGCAGTCGTGTAAAATGTTGTAATACGTGTAAACACTTCAACGTTGGAGATTAATTTAAAAGTTCTTATATTTCGAAAAAAAAAATGTTAAACTTAATTAAGTTTATCCGGTGCCAAACAAAAAGAATGGAATGTGACCGACAGGTTAGAGCGGATTCTTGGATAAATTTCCATTGTTATGCAGAGTTTGATATAAACTGTAATTATTTTTTAAATTCGGGGTCCATTATTTTCGAACAAAATAGGAAATGGGGTAATAACACCCATATTTCCGCACCTAAAATGGCAACTTTTAAAATATAATTGATGATTCTCGAATTCATCAAAACTAAATTGTTGGGCATTCTCTCCTCTGTTTCAAAATTTGACAGATTTCACCAAGATGGATCCCATTGTGTTAGCAGCCAAATTTTGTGCAAACCATCTGGCCTAATCATTTTTGAGCGAGCACATGTCGTTACTGTTAATTATGCAATTAAACTTTTCATTTGAATTCAATTGACGTGTACGAGGGTTGTTCGAATGAAAGCGGTGCAAGTGGAAGAAGAAAAGGGTAAATACGGTAAATTTTGAGCGGCAGATAATCTCGGTATACCGCCATATGCCGGCAGTAAAAAAAAGTGTGACCAATTAATAACTATCAACGAGAAAGGGATACCATAACTAAATTTTTTTGTAAGTTAAAATCTTCGGAAATAAAAGTTTTCGCTACACCGAAATTATAATTTTTTAACGATAATTGCCTTATTGTGTTGAAAAATTAATAACGTGCCTGTTGGTACCTTGATTAATGTGGCACATGTCAAAGCAGATGGTGGACAAGTTGAGGTAACAGCAAAACTTGTGATTTTTGCACCTTATTGGCCCACGTAGTCGGCTCCACAATTGTCGCAATTACTTTGTTACTTTGTTATTAAATAAAATAAATTATAGCTCTAGAAAATGCGTCTAAGAGAAAGGGATTATGGATCCCTAAAGCCATCGTGTTACATACTCGAACGAAACAATTTGAATTAACATAATAATATCCGTTCAATAAGAAAAGCACTTTGTTAGACAAACATGCACTCAGTTTGAGAAATTATTGCTCAATAGATCAAAGAGATGCTTATTAAAGTTAGAACCATATGAAAAATTAAATCATCATGTGTAATTTTCGATCGCTGTTGAATAAACGACGCGGTTGGTCTTTTTTAACCGTTAAGATCCTTAGTTAAAGGCGAAATAAGGCGTTTTTTGCACAAATCGATGTGTTAATGTGCTATAACCAAATTATCACATTAATAATCATCTATTCGACTATCAATCATTTTGGGCGACAGTAATTTCTATATTATATCGATTTTATCTTATGTATCTAATCTTACATGCTGTATCTAATGGACCAGTTGAAACTTATAACCACGAAATAAAATTTATAACTTTTATTAACGCAATAATTACTTAAGTGTAGTTTTGGTGTTTTCACGATCGTAAATTAATTTTATATCTATATCTTTACATAAGATACATAATTTATTCTTTCGTGGTTTATCCAAAATTAATAATATCTTCCAAACTGCTCTTTCCCAATTTCTTTACATTTTATCAAATATTTTGCGTGGGTAAATCTAATATTTAAAATACCACAGTTACAGTATATGCGACATGTTTACTATTTGGATGGGTGCCCGCTGCGAGAACACCGCGTCAGGCGTCAGACTACAATAACGAATTTTCTTTGCTGTCGTTTTATTTGTGATGGTTTCTCCAAGCAGACACCCCGTATAAGCTTCTTATTAAGGGTTTCCAACATTCACAGCCTCCGGCAGACTATTACGTAAAAGTTGCAACACCATTCGATTTTAGTCGCTCTATTTTATTGAAGGTCGTGAAAAAGTAGATCATTCTATTTTTTCGTCCATATTTTTACACGTAGTTCTATATACGAGTACACATTATGTCAGTAGGTGTGACTGATAATGTCGATGAACTATATTCCTACAACGAATTTTATTTTGACACCTATATGTAATCTTCCCACAAGCATCTTCTCATCTTCGAAATTTTTAATTACATTATAAAGTATCGCAAACAAAATAAAAGTTAATTGTTGAAACGGGGGGTCGGGGAGGTAAGGGATACCCTCCAGTATCGAGTTCTTAAGTCAAACACTATTGATTCTTTAAAAACGCTGAATTATCTAGAACTATTTTGGTTGATTCCTGTACTTGATGGCATAATACTGGAAAGTATTTCATACCCCCAGACCCCCCGGTTTGCCATCCACAATATTTTACTTCAAATATTTTTATTCAAAAAAATTTGTGATGGTGTTTAAATATACTGATTATCCCAAGGGGTAATATCTGGAAAATGTTGTGTACTTTTGTTTAGAATTCACTTGAAAATTTTTAGAAATTGTGGGAATATTTTGGAAATCTTTGAAAATTTTAGGAAATTTCTGTAATTCAGTGGAAAACTCTAGAAATCATTGGAATTCGGAGTTCTATGTACAAAATGTTTTTGAGAAACTTAACCCTTGAATCTACCTTGAATCTACGACAATTCAAGCGGTTAATTCATCGCGCGACAAGTCATCGCAATTAAAGTAAATTAAAGCAATCAAAATATTTTATACTAGCTGGAAAGGGCAGCTAGACGGTGGATCTCCCTTTTAATGGTATAATATTAGACATTTAATTTCGTTTCTCGCTACTAGGTGATTCTCCGTTTTTCTATATTTTTAAAGTGACGCAAAAAATTGCTGCAAAACGTGATGTGCTGACGGGAAATTAAAATTTTTTTTAAATAATTTAAAAATAAATAAGTTTCTGTTTTTTTCTAATTTTCTTTAATCGAACGTTTTAATTTCCCTTACTTCTGATCAAAAACAAAAAATTTTCCAGCATTTTCTGACGAAATTGATATAATTATTCTGTCTTCGTAGGTATTCTAGAAGAGTGGGAATTTTATTATATGTACTGGTCGGTGTTCACCCCCAGACCCCCCGGTTTATACTTTTGACAGCCAACTTTCAAAGTATCGCAAAAGTTGCTGCTAAACTCTGAGCAGTAAGGCTCTTAAATAAATGTTTTTCCAAGCTTTAATATTCTCTAGCCAAAAGTTTAAATTTCTCTCACTTTTGCTTAAAAATTCAAATTTCCCCGTTTTTCCTAGCGAAATTTGTAAAATTATAAATTCTTTAGCTTCTCCAAATTCTGCAATATGTACTGGAGGGTGTTCCACACCCCCCAGACCCCCCGGTTTACAATTTTGACTTCATATTTTTATATTATTTTTATAATTATTATAAATACAATAAAAGTTAACCGGGGGGTCTGGGGGGTGTGGAACACCCTCCAGTACATATTGCAGCATATGTTCAGCCCCAGAACCGCCGGTTTACATTTTTGACTATAATTTTAACGGTTAATTTTTTACTTTATCTTTTTATATTATTTCTATAATTAATATTATAAATTTTTATAAATAAATTAAAAGTAAACCGGGGGGTCTGGGGGGTGTGGAACACCCTCCAGTACATATTGCAGGATATGTTCACGCCCAGAACCCCCGGTTTACATTTTTGACAGTTAATTTTTTACTTTATCTTTTTATATTATTTCTATAATTAATATTATAAATTTTTATAAATAAATTTAAAGTAAACCGGGGGGTCTAGGAAGAGTGGAACGCCCTCCAGTACATATTGCAGGATATGTTCACGCCCAGAACCCCAGGTTTACATTTTTGACAGTTAATTTTTTACTTTATCTTTTTATATTATTTCTATAATTAATATTATAAATTTTTATAAATAAATTAAAAGTAAACCGGGGGGTCTGGGGGTGTGGAACACCCTCCAGTAAATATTGCTGGATATGTTCACCCCCAGAACCCCCGGTACATATCGCAGGATATCCAGTCAATTAGAATATTGGACAAATATTTTTAGTCCTAACTTTGCTTACTTGAATATATTTATCGCTTGGTAAAAAAATCGACCAATCAGAGTGTTTCTTTTTTCACCAAAAAATGACAAGCTGGAGCAGGAGCAGCGTGCTGGGATTTTATGTATTAGGATTTAAAATAAGTATAATTAAAATGAAAGCAACAAAAATTTGACATTACAAAATTAATTAAAACAATTAAAAATTTTATATTTAAAATATAATTAAATTATGAACAACACATATTATGTATGTATTTTCATAATTATTATTGTAGTTGGAAATTATGAGCTGTACCCCAAAAGGGTACAGAGATTTTCATTTCATTTAGACAAATGCAAACTTATTATAGGGTGAATCCGTGATTTGTCGTGGTTGCGTCAGCCAAAACGGTCCGGAGCGCGCGTAGCGAAGCGAAGGGTGCGTATGAATTGGCAATGTATTGTCGCGTGATGAATTGACCGCGATGTCAATTCTGCGTAATTATCGAAAGAGCGATAGACACTGTATTTCTACCTTATAGCCGTCTTCAGTACCGCATATTCATGAATTTCGGTAATAGCATTTGTTAGTTTCTACATCGTTTTCTGGTCAATTAAAAGTCCATCTTTCCAAATAGATTAGATTTAAAATAGGATCACCATTGCTCTTCTACCAGCAAAGGTATTATGAGAACTTTTTTTTGAATCCAGCCACGAAGCATCCGCCCTGGTGTAACACGGAACCCAAGCCTCGTCTGGTTTGGTTTACAATTTTCCGATTTTTTTTCTGCATTTTCCGTTTGGGGTTTTCTCCAATTTTCATATTCAATTTTTGTTTTGTTTTTAACTTTGTGCTTTAACGAAGCATACTACTTGTGACAATCAACTTAGAGAAAATTTGTATCCACAAACCATAAAATCCATAAAATTAATTGGACTTGCAAAAAACTCGTTTGCAAACTAAAAGGTTTTTTCAATATCATCGAGTTCTAGCGTGCGATCCAATAACAAATATCTCTGGAATTACTTTTACAAACATTAACTCAAGTAAAAGATAAAGCAGCTAAGTACAAGTAGCGACACTTTTATCAGACTATCAATTATTGAGAGTTTCTTACGGTCGATGGTAGAAAATCAACTTCCATGCTTCACTTACGGGGTGCATTTAGATAAAACACGTATCCACTAATGGATCTAGGTAATGCGAATAAACATCTCTTGGATAACGGTTGTTGTTATACGACAATATTTTGCTCAAATCAATTTTTAATACCAATTTTGCATTAAGAAAAGAATCTGGATCTGATAATCCAAATGGCTCAATAATTAAAGTAAAATTAAAAATTTTTAGATTGCTTTCAATTGATACCATTGATAAATAATCGACTAATAGATCATGTTATGGTTATGTAGACATTGCGTAGGCACAAAACACGTTAAGATTTGCTGCCCCTCGGCGCTTAATGGATGTATCATCCATTTGGTTTGTCGTTGCAATTTTATTGTTATAACTAGAGTGTAACAACTACCATTCAGAGGTCACCAAAATGGAAAACATCTTGGGTCAAGTCAAGGTTGCAATTTTCTTCAAATTCCAGACAATACCTCGTGGGATATCTTGAATAATGGACGCTGAGAGTGACCTTGACAGCGCCGTTGTTTGCAAAACGTTGTGTGTGAACTTTTGTTTATAGAAAATGCAAGTTACTTGCAGAGTTAAACGAGAAAGCCACATTATTTATTAAATGCTCTTGGGTATATAATGTGCAAATTAATTTACAAATTGGCAACATAGATAACGATCAACTTACATTTTACATATACAAGTTCTTGATAGAGTATAGAGTTAATTATTTGTGGGACTGCCTTCGTTGCGTTTACCAAACGAGACGTCTGACCAGGGGCGGTCAACTCTCTAATTTCTATCGGGGGCCGTTTTCGAAAAAAAAAAAGAAGATATGTAAGTCCTCGTCCTCCCCCCCTTATGACCGCAGTCCGGCACGGGCGGTTACGCACCCACTATGTATGTCACGATACTTTGTTTGATTATTAAGTTGCAATTACCATCGGACCGGACCGCTCAATGAATAATGCATGATGGCGATATTATTTAATTATGTTGATAGGTTGTGTTCACTTAATTTAAGACACGCTAACCGTAACCTAAAATTAAAGCCCAGTTTAAATCAAGAGCTATAATTATAGGCAAATCCGTGGTGCAATTAAATTATACTTGACGCATTATTTATGGGCGTCGGATATCCGCAACAGAACCTTTATATTTTGAATATCTGGTTATTCTCGATTTAAATCAGGTAATGTGACTCTTAATGACAAATCTCTACTGTTACCGCCGACATTTCCTGACATCATAATGACATTGACCACAAAAAACCATGGGAAGCTGTACCCTAACGAACCGTTTTTCCGTGTCCCGCGTTTTATTATTTCTAATTTACCTTTATTCATTTTAAACCACGCCCCCGCGCAAATTTGAACGACGCGCGAGCGACTGTACGAGGTGCGATTCGAAATTATAAGCGTTTCTGCTATTTGGTGTCACAAACTTCTTCATCGCGCAAAACATGTGTTTAATGATAGCAGAAGAAAATTACACGTTTTTTTTTAATTTAATATCCACTGCTGCTGCTACCAAAATGAGGTTAGCCGAGAAAAAAATTTCTAATGATTATCTACAGGTGGATTAGATCGCCTCTTCTTTTAGTTAGACCTCGGGCGTAACTTAATGATTACTGATTCTTGATAAAGATTATTTGTAATATACGCAAGTGTAACTGAAAATTTGTATTTTCAAATTATATAGACTGTGGTAGGTTATTATTTAGTATTTTTACAACTGTGTGATAATGAAAGCGTGCACGCTCAATTACTTCCTTGCTCTAAGGTCTTAAGTTGATGAAAACTCAAGATATTTCAGATTATCTCGCTCTGAAAATAGTCATCAGTCCTGTGCTTCCATTTTTTGCGCCCAAGTATGAATAAATTTCTGGAAGTAATGGAACAATTACCCGAGTGGGTTTGAGACCATGTAAGTGACTCGTGCGGAATTTAATGGCTTCGTCTTCCGATTTTGGATGGACGTTGCTTCGGAACACCAAAATTCGCTCTTCTTATCGGCGAAAATTAAGTCTTCAATAAAACTTTTAATGGCACAGAAAATTCCGTACATGAAGGTAATCACTTTACGTCAAGCTGGAATCTCGTGCAAGTAGACGATATAAATAAAATGCGACATTAATTTTCTTGATTTATTGACGTATTACAGCATGTGAAATGACGAATAACTACCTATCAGAAGCATGTAATTTGACAGTCATCAGCAGTTTAAAAAAACTCATGTCTTAAGTTTTGTCGTTGGCAAATTGTGAGAAATGCAAAAAGTCGTAGTATAATGAAATTAATACCGTAATTTTCTAGAAGATTACTCTGTCGATCGCACTAAATTAAAAGAAAATTTTCACACCATTACGCTCGCAATGCTGACCATATCATTAGGAATGAAAATTTCTGTAGGTACTTTTGCGGATGTTTTTTGTTGCCGAAAAGAAAATAATTTAATAAATCAGATAAGATCGACTTACTGAAATTGTGATTTAATCACACTTTTTTTCAAGGATTACAGGTGTATAGGATGTAATTAGGCGATGTAATAGTCACCAACGAAGCCCATTCAACCGGTGGGAAGGTGAGATGAGAGGCCAGATCTTGTCAGTTTTGTTGTACCATTGTTAAATAGTTTTTTTTGTGAGCATTTTGAACAAATGTAAACTTAAAGTTTGCAGCTTCCTTTCTTTGTTCGTCGACGACGCAAAATTATTTTTCAAAACAACGCTCAGCATTCTTTTGTTTTTAACAGATTATTTGAGGACGCGGTAGACGGTTTCCAATATTTGGAATTAAGGGAAAGTAGTTCCGTATACAAATACACCACGGAAAGCGTGACAGATGATGCTGTTGTTCCAAAGATATACTACATATTTCAAAATTAAGATCAATGAACTCACAATAAATTATTGAAAGTCTGATCGGATTCCAACGAAACAATTAGAAAAAAATTTTCAATTTTCTTGGAAAATGTTTACCACTCTTCAACTTGGTCTTCTTGAAAGACAATATGTCTCCTCGGTATTCCTTCGAAAGCAATGTGTGATGGAATTTATTTCATACATCCAGATTTCTGTGATTTCGATGGTGAAATTTTTTACGAAACCCAGAAGGAATACCTCGAATAGAGAGAGTAGCTCCAAGGCATTAAGGTATATCAAAAATTTATCAATTTTGCGCCGATGAATAAAATTCATAGCATTGATGAAAACATTATTATATTCACGAATTTTGTTCATCAATATGATGAATTTTGTTCATCGACGCAAAAGTGATGAATTTTGTGACTGAAATGACTGTGACTTAGTCTTCAACTCATTTATGATGATATTGTAATTGGTGGAGTTGAAGGCGTTTCAAAAATAATTAGTTAGCTAACTTAGAAAAAGTTGCAAATGACCATGGATACGGAAAGTGCACAAAATTTTGTAAGCATAAATTAAATGCATATTGGGTCTGTTCTCTATCCCACTTTTTTAATTTAACACAACATTTAACACAATTAAGTGTTAAATAGTTTCTGGTTAGTATAAATTGCTAACTTGACTTGACGTGTAATCTACAGTAGCGGATCCAGGGGATTACAAAAACATCAATTTTTACACCAACATTTTTTTAATTTATTGAAAAGTAAAAATAAATGTATTTTTGACATTACTACTACTTTTTATTTTGTATATTTAATAATTTTTTATTTTGTCGCCCACTCGATCGAAAGTTGCTTTTAGATGTAACAGGTTCGAGAGCAAACCTGTTGCCGAACGTTTGCGAGGGGGTAAAACTCCCCAGCAGCGCAGGAAACAGGTTTAAAATCGAACCTGTTGAATGCAACAGATAGAATATCTACAATTTGTTAGAAAATGAAATCTGTTATTTCCTTAATATTTTTAAAATGATTTAGATAAAGTAAGTTGATATTAGTGTAGTAAGAGGTCAATAAGAATAAAATTTAATAAGTTAGGCCACAAAATACAAATAAAATATAAAAGGAACCACAAAATAACTTGAAAAACACAAAATTCAAAATCTTAACAATTTGAAAAAAATTAAAATTAAAACAGTTTTTGAATTGACATTTTTGAATTTTTAGCCTTTGAAAATGGGTTACTAAAGAACCCGAAACGTCGTACAATTTATTATATTTTTTTCTTATATTTACCTCTTAAGCTACGTTTAGATCTGACACTTATTGCACGAATTTTATGTCGGACAGTAACTATAGCTAATGTAAACGATGCGAAATTTCTGTCGGACATATATGTTTTAACTTCCGGCGATATGTGTTGACACATATAAGGTTTGTTCGTGCTAGCTACACTTTTTACACTTTAGTGTAAAGTGTACACTTTTCTGTTCGTGCTAGCAGAGCGCTCTGTTCGTGCTAGAAAGTGTAACTACACTTTCTTACACTTTTTACACTTTTCTACACCTGCTCAGGAGTAGGTGTAAAAGTTGACACTTTTTACACTTAATTTTGATTGGCTGTTAGATTTTTAAAATGAAATTTAAAAATACTAACCTAAGAAATAAAAATAAGAGTTACCAAAAATAAAATGTTAAAAATGTCTTATGTCAAGTACTTTGCTTTTAATATTTTATTTACTATTCATTATTAACAATTTACGATTTTTTTAAATTAAAATTAAAATTTTTTTATTTTTTATATAAATTTTTAATTTTTTTAAATTTAAATTATGTAAAAGTTAATGAAAATGATTGCAAATCGTAAAAATTATAATTATTTTATTGCTCATCAACATCCAAATTTTGATTTACATAACCTACGAACGCAAATTTGAATTCAAGGGGAGGAGTTACACTCAAGTTACACTTTTTGCGTTCGCGTTAAACCTACACTTTTGGGAAAAAGTTCAAGTGTAAATTACACTATTTACACTTTAAGTGTAAAAAGTGTAACTAGCACGAACAAACCTATAGAAGACCAGATGTAAACGCTGCCCAAAATTTCTGTCAGACATATATGTTTCAACTTCTGGCGATATATGTTGCTTTATAGAAATTCACATGTAAATGATACTTTTTTGCAAGTAACGAGGTTCTTGAGAGAAATTGCAAGAGTTGACCACTCGTCTACTTTTATGATACTGTCGCGCGATATTTTTATAGAATTCATGTTGGGTTTCACAAATTCTTGTTTATAATTTAATTTCTAATTAGTAATTAAGTTGTTAATTAATTAAATTAATTATCTGGTAGTCTAAAAATAAGCTTTTCGCAAATTACTGGTAGCACAGGTAATAATTGAATTATATCTGATTTTAAAGTAAAAATTGATATTGAGTAGTTACTTGGCAAGTAGGAACTCAAGTTAGTAAAATTAGTATAGTACCTACCTATGCAGTTTTAACAAAATAATTATAATTTATTGAGATAAATTAATTTTTGTCACCTGTACAGGTATAAATTTATAATTCCTTGTCGGACAGTAATGTGTTAATTTACAATGGTTTAGCTTAAGTTTTTATGACCACAGATGGAATTGAGTTGGGTTTGGTCAGCGGATAAATGATTTTACTTCTTCAAGTAATGTCCCTTTGTATATGTGTATGTGTTCAAGAATGAGACATATACCAAGATGTTGACTTTTTGATATAAGGGGACCAATATTTTAAGCACCTTGTTTTTCACATTTCAAAATCCACTCTCGAATCCATATTGAACGATTTTTCTTCTTCATTCTTAACCCTTTACCTAACCCTGGTCGATATTTCAATCAGTTTGAAAATTTATTTTTTCTTTCACAATCACAAGTTTCTTTAAAAAATACCCTGTTTTTTATTTTTGGAAATCTGCCCTATGAAGGTTTAAATGCTCTAAAATAATTACACTGGCTGCAATTTTTTTCTTCGAGATTTTTATCGTAAACCTTTTGCGCCAAGAAATCTTTGTAGAATGAAAGAAGTGTCGGACATTTTTTGGTAGGTAAATGTAAACCGTTTGTACATTTGTTGTGAATTAAGAAGAAAAAGAAATGTATACACATATTCATGTTTTTCTTTCAAGCAATTTCTATCTTAAATGTAAACAGTCAAAGCTATTTTATGTCCGACACTTGACATATATGTCTGGATATAAGTGTCAGATCTAAACGTACCTTTATACAACTAATATTAACTTGCAATATGTAAGATCATCGATATTCAAACAATTTGATTTAGATAAAATTTTAACTTTTTAGAAGTCCAGTTTTACATTTTTAGGTCCCAAAATTTACGCTAATACATATTACCAGTGGCGTAACAAGCAGGTGAGGAAGTTGATAATTTTTTTAGTTGTTAACGGGGGTCTGATTTTATATAAGACAAAAGAAAGCAATTTTGAATACAAGACTCAGAATTCCGACAATTTCCATGTAATTCCAGTGATTTCCAAAGAATTCCAACCCAAACAAGGGCGAATATAGAGACGAGTAACTACACCCCCCTTTTTGATTTTATTAAAATTTTAAAATTATTCTTTAATTCTTATCTAATACTAAACAAGTATAAGTAGATGAGTTTTTCTATTTTTCAATTTTTTGAGATTTCCTTGATTTTTCTAAGATTTTCTAGATTTCCCAAATTATCCTAGAATTTTCTGTGATTCCCCACTTCACAAGATTGTTGAGATATTGTTCTAAGATCTTCTAGAATTTTCTATTTTCTCTAATTTTCTATATTTCCTAATTGTAAAATTAATGAGATTTTCTTGGATTTCCTAAAATTTTCCGCTCGTTTTTTACTCAGGGAAAATGATGGAAAAATTGCCATATTAAAAACTGAAGGGAAATTTGAGAAATCTAGAATATTACAGACTACCTTTTATTGCTTTTTCCATTTTCCGAGATTTCATTGGCTTTAAAGTTTTCTGGATTTTACGAGATATCATAAGAATTTTCCATTTCCTAGAATTTTTCTAGGATTTTCTAGAGTTTTCTGCATTTCTGTCGATTTGAGATCTCCATCTTGAGATTTCTATGGATTTCTTGAGATTTTCGATATTTCTACAAATTTTCTAAGGATCTATTTTTTGGGATGCCTTGAAATTTTCCAGAGTTTCTTCAGATTTCCCTTCACTAGTACACACAATTTATTCGGCGATTTCCCCTTAGTTTTGTACTAACTGGAAAACCGAAGTGAAAATAGTGATATATAAAAGTGAACAGAAATTCAAGCAAATTGTTTATCTTGGGAAATTCTATGAAATCTTAGAAAAACTTAAGAATGCTATTTGCTTCCCATGGAAATCTTGAGAAATCTTTAGAACACCTACCATAGATTAATTCATAAATTTCCAGTCGAGGTAAACAATTTAATTAAAAATTTTTTTTAATTTTAAAATAAACTTGTTTCTAAATTTTAAAATTAAATTTATTTTATTTAAAAAATAATTTTTTTCAATTAAAAATTAATTTTTTTAAATTAAAGCTTTTGATTTTAATTTATTTTTAAAATTTAGATTTTTTTTGCCTTTTTATTTTCTGATTTGTCAGGTCCTAGTGCCTCTGAAAACGGGAGATCTGAATTAATACTGTGTTTTGAATGAATAAATCTTAATTTGCTGTATAGACTATAGAGTATTCCATGGAATTAATAATACACTGCAGTATTCCATATTCCTCAGACTCATCCGGTCAGTATAATATGTCTCGAAAGCAGTGGCAGCTCGAAACTTTTTCATTTGGGGAGGCGAATCTAAAAGTTAAATATAAAAATTTGTACACATGACTTGGAATTCCTACGATTTCCTCTAATTCCACAGATTTCCAAAAAATTCTAAAAATTTCCAAGGGAATTTTAAAGTTCTCAAAGAATTCCAAGAATTTCTAAATAAGTTCCAATCTACAGAATTTCAATGATTTCCAAGGAATTCCAAAGGTTTCCCAAGAATTCCAAAGGTTTCCCAGGAATTCTAAAGATTACCCGTTGGGCTAATCAATATAATTTAACCCCACCACAACTATTTTAGAATTAAATTAAAATTATGTTGGATAGGATAGGATGTGATAAGGATGACATGATGTTAGATATATTGCAATCCCGCGTTAGATCGATAGCGGCATATATTTATGCGGAGGATTCAGTCGATACATGGTTACTGCGGGTTAATCTGTTCTTGATGATGAGAAATCTCTTCAGTAAAACTTTGCGGCCCTAGGCTACTTTTGCGGTAGCCTCGCGTTACATTTTGGATATGTATTGTAGAAGAAGTATCTATCTTTTATCAATTTATCTATCTCACGATTTTTTTCTCACGAAATTTTAATAGTTCTGAATTTCAGGGATGGCCAAACCTCCCTTTGCCTCCTCTGACAAGCCGCCGCTGCTCGAAAGAGTGAAAAGCTCTAAGTCACAGTATACTTACCACAATGTTTAAACGAAATTTTCTGGTTTTTTATTCGGACTTTATTATTATTATTTTATTTGTTATATTTATTTATGATCATTTTCATCGTTTGTTTCTGACTTTTGGTTAACCCTCTGGCGGGCGACTTTCGAAAACTATCTTACAAAAAAAATAAAATTACGTTTTCTACGGATGCGGAGAGCAAACTGAACAGATGCGTTACGTTCATCTCCAAAAATTAAGAAGCTACTGGATAAGTGGGGTTCCTGCAATACAAAGGAGAAAAAAGGCAAACTGAAATGTAATTGCTGTACCCGAGAGGCCAACTTCGCCCTACGGACGGTTAAAAATCAAAAAAAACAAATGGAAATCAGTTGTGTGATCTATCATTTTAGATAGATACTTCTTTCATAATCCCAATAGAATCGCAATACAGATGCAGATCGTTTGACAAAAACAATGATTGCATTCACTTTGACTTAGACTCACGTTTCGACATTACTCTTACGAGATGTGTCATCTTCAGTTAATCGTTGGTAACCACCATACCAAATACGCGAGAATTTCACCTAATTGACCCCCCACCGATTTTTTCAACTTTAATATGGTGAGTGCTCGACCACCCTGTTGTTTTCTCGTTGCGGTTCTCTTTTCAATTGAAAACCGGTGCACCAGAGCTCGAATCCAGATCGAGAAACGAGGTTTTTACAAATATGTAAATTTCTGTTAGCTTTGCAATATGTTCAATTTGCGATTACGCGATTGGCCGAGATTTTTCTCCTTCTTATGCAAATGAATGACGAAGTAACAAAGTTATGAGTTTAAGTTAGCAAATGCCAAAATTATGCAAATGAGTCGAGGTTTGACTGTTTCCCATATAATTTAATCTTGTAGCTATAATAAAGACAGTCCATTATATTTATTTAAATTTGTCGTTTAATTATGCTAATGTAAACAAACTATTAAAATATTGTCAGCACAATTTAAAGAAACATTAATCGCTTTCATGGATAATTGATTAATTTATTGATATATGAAGTATACGAGTGGTAAATTGTGAGATATCGAACAAGTTTTTACTAAAGAAGTCATGTGTATTGCCTCTATATTGTCAAGTGCTACCGGAATTGGAATTTCATTCATTCTTCATCTTCACACTTGACCGCTAACATAATGACACGCTCAGCGGGACAGGTATTTATATAATTTGATAATACCTACACTAAACTCGATATCTACGTGCTTGATTCTTATTTCAAAAAATTATTAGCTCGTACCTATATGAAAAGTAATTTCAAGTTGTGGTGAGTGATCACTTTTTTTATTGGCCAATTTAAATAAATCGAATCAATTCTTGACCGAAATCGATGGGAATCTGTACCAAAAACTTTTTAACGTCCGAGATTAATTATGGGAAAGAAGGAAATACTAAAATTTTATTAAGTGGCGTTAATTTGGTTTCAACTAAAACCTACGCCAATTAGACCGAATTTCGTATCCCTCATCAGATATCTCATTTAATTATAATAACTTGAATAATCGTCTACATAAAATTATAAATTCCAAGAGTCACAAAGCTTCTTCTTCATCATGGGAAAAAGACGACTTCCAACGCGTTATCTTTTAAAACACATTAACTCTTTTTTATTTGTTTCCTCCACTTCCACCCATGATTTAAGGTGGTTTTTTTTTAAGTAAGGCAGTGTAATACAAATTGTCCCACGATTAAACAATACCTTTTCCCATCATTACACTTGATCTGCATGAACATCCGCTCACACTACTCACTCCACTCTCGATTTTCAATGTCACTCTCTTATATTTACCGGACAAATTAACCTGCATGTTGGGAACCCGACGTGTAGTCGCTATTTTCGACTCCGTATAATTAATAATTTCCATTGAATTAATCATCCACCTTAAAATCCCAGCACATTTTTACATAAATTTCGTTTCATAAACAAAGCAAAACCAGTTTTTAAAAATAAAATTCATTAACCTTTACGCGGGTCCGCTTATAGTAATTATCGGAACGAAAAATGTGAAAGTATTGTTCCATTTGTTAACATCTTCATCTTCTTCTTCGGGTACGGTTTTCGGAACTGGTGGATGCGACTCCCCAAGCGCACCGGCCGGCGAGTGCTTAATGATTGTTGACGATTGTTTTGTATTTATTTAATAGTTGTACGTTTTTGTATTGTCACAGTTGGACAAATTTTTAATTATGTCGGTTTGTTCACCCCAGGGCACGATAATAACAAACGGTGGGCGCCACTTTGTTGGAACTATAGAAAACGGGACGGCAGATTAGACACGGTTTGGAAGATGCGCACAATTACCATTGGTTTGACAATTTTCCAATAAAAAAAAAAGTGTTCCAGATTTTAAGCTTTCGTGAAATAGCCAGATCACAGTACTATCTCATTATTTGTTTCGAGCGCAACTCACTTCCTGCATTCCGTCATGTCAAGTAGCCTGTGGCAAAAACATTACAAAATTACAATTTTTGTCAATCACCTATTTCTTATAGCAAAAGAACAGTTACGGAGTAAAATCGTGTTAGAATTGCCCTACAATACACTAACAAGTTATAAGAAGTAAAATGCACACGTGTTATGTGGGTGTTACGCTTAAAGACATGAACATATACAAAGGCACACCATGAGTTATTGCACATTTTCTTAGCCATTTTTCTCTTGGATCGCATTAATATTATTATAGCAGAGAAATCGATTTATAATTTAATGGGCAAAATGAAGCTTCCTCAAGTTACGACTATGTGCAACTTCTAATGTGTATTATCGGACGTGTTCTTATCTAAATTCGAAATTTATCTGGAGAAGTGTCAATCAGTGCTGCCATAACAATAAAATCGAACTGAAAGCGAACAGTGTAGTTATTTAACGGTGGCTATCATTACATGGTGTACAGCATTCGCCTACAGTCTTTATATGGACTGGAATAGAAATTCAAATCACTCTTCTAGGCCAGAAATGTTTATTTACCTGAAAATTATATGAGCAAACTATCATTACTTGTTTTTGCTGTTGGTATGGTTTTATTTAAATTAACACGGATAGACAACTTCACTTGCAGTGTTTCCAGATTACAGATAAAAACATGAACATTACTCATTGCTCTTTTGTTGCACGAACTGACAATTTAAATTTTTATGCACAAAATGTCATAAATTATCTGCAAATCTAACATATTTAATGAATTTCCACTCGGAAATGAACACAAATGTTTATTGTTCCAATTTTTTTTATTTCAAAATGTCAACCAGAGGCGGAGTACAAGGATCTCTACATTGTTTCAAAACATCCAAACAACTGCAATATAATAACCAATACTTTCCCCCAAAAAATCTCTCTTAAATAATAAATTAAAAATTTATTTTAATTCCTAATTTAATTATTTGATATGTTTGAGTGGCTGTTCTGCTACTGTCCAACCGTCTTATAAATTTTTAATTTGACAAATATTGCTGTTATACTTGAAAGTATAAATAACGGATAAATAACCTTTAATCGGAGAGTTAATTTCCATTGGTTGGTTAAATTTAACGGCATGTTAAAAGTTTTATGAAACCAGGCATAAGTTTATTATTCAGCGAATCAAAAATGCTTTCAAAATTAAAACAAACGATTAATGCCTGATTTCAGAAAACTTTTAACAAGCCGTCAAAGTTAACGGATGATTTCTGTTGGTTTGTAAGCACTAAGAAATAATTTCCATTGGTTAGTTAAATTTAACGGCCCGTTAAAAGTTTTATGAAACCAGGCATAACAAATTTTTTGTGAATTTTTGCCGAATCTTTTAATATTTTAATATTTATTTTTAATATTAAAGAAATCCGGACAAATTTGAAAAAAATCAGGAAATCCTAAGAAATGCAAGGAAATCCTGAGAAATTAAAAATTCTTAGGAATGAAATAATCCCTTTTTCTGCATTTTCAACTTTTTCGAAAGAAAATCTTTAAGTAATCCAGGAGGAAATCTTGAAAGCAAAAATTATTTTTTGCAAGAATTCCGAATTTTCAAGATTTCGAAGATTAAAATATGAAAAGTAAATTATTCGACTAAGATCCGACTATCTATCTTGTTTTCTTTTCAAAAACTATCTTTTTCAATTTCATTTTTTAATTTAAATTTTAAAATAACTGTAAATATTTAAATACTAATGAATTATTTAATTTAAGCTGAAAACTGAAAGGTTTAATTTTAGCAAACTCTCGCCGGAGAGAAACCATTTAAGAATCGATTATTCAAAAACTATACTACCGATTTTATTTTATTTTTAATATTCTTATTTTTCTTTTCTTATTTTCTTTATGTTATTTTATTTTTCCTATTTTAATTCGTAGATTTTTGGTGAACTGTATTAAGAATCTCTATACTTCAAAGATTACTTCTCTGTTATATTTGACCAAATCAAATGTTGCTTCATTTCCATACAAGGCCTATTTTACCATTAGGCGCATTAAGCACGTGCCTAGGGCCCAATGGACAGAAAGGCCCGAAATGAAAAAAATAAAATCGTAAAATAAAAATCAAATACTGATAACATAATCCAAAAATTGAGCCTTTGATGCTATTAGTATGCCATCGGCATGCCAGAATGCAAGTCTGCATCATTGGGGCCAGTTGTATTACACATCAACTTCAGATCAGAGTTGATCCATGCAATTGCCAAAGTTAACTCCAGCTTTGGCCACTCTGATTGCTTTGAAAGTTGAACTGGTCCTTAGTGTTGGTGCAGATAATTTCGCCCAGCTAAAGATAAGTTTACTTAACTGCGGTTGGGGCTCTGCGACTGAAGTCGCAGTGGCTGATCTCCATGCTTTATTATGGATGTGTTTCGTTAGAATGCAATCTTTGCAGGCGACTCTAAGGTAACAGTCTTATAAGAAAGCATAGAGCGCAGTCACTGCGACTTCAGTAGCAGAGCCCCAACTGCAGCTAAGGAGTCAAATCTTTCATGCTTTTATATCAATCATGCTTTCTTATGGGAGTGTTCCCATAGAATGCGATCGTTTCATAAGAAAGCATGGAGAGCAACCACTGCGACTGCAGCCGCAGAGCTCCAGCCGAAGCTAAGAAATCACACCTTAAGCTAGTCATCTGTGCTTTTTTGTTGTATCGAATCGAATACCCCTGGAATACCAATGGTTATCTCGAGCTTTGGCCACTCTGATTGAAGTTTAACTAGTTCTTAGTGTTGGTGCAGATACTTTCGCTCAGATACAAATATGAATCCTTAGTTGCGGCTGAGACTCTGCGACTGAAGTCGCAGTGGTTGCTCTCCATGCTTTCTTATGTGCAATCGTTGAAGGCGACTTAAGATAACACTCGGATAACACGGTAGGGGCTCTGCGACTGAAGTCGCAGTGGCTGATTTCCATGCATTATTATGGATGGGTTTCCTTAGAATGCAATCTTTGCAGTCGACTCTAAGAAAGCATGAAGCGCAGTCACTGCGACTTCAGTCGAAGAGTCCCAGCCGAAGCTAAGAAATCGCCCCTTAAGCTAGTCATCTGTGCTTTTTCGTTGTATCGAATCGAATACCCCTGGAATACCAAAGGTTAACTGTAGCTTTGGCCACTCTGATTGTATCCACCCTGGATTAACTTTTATCTAAAGTTTAACTAGTTCTTATCCTTAGCCGCGGCTCAGACTCTGCGACTAAAGTCGCAGTGGTTGCTCTTCATGCTTTCTTATGTGCGATCGTTGCATCAGGCGAGTTAAGATAACACTCCCAAAGAAAGCATAGAGAGCAGTACTGCGACTTCAGTCGCAGAGTCCCATCCGCAGCTAAGGAATCATATCTTTCATGCGTTCTTATAAATTATGCTGTCTTATGGAAGTGTTTCCTTATAGATGTCTGCAACCAGGGCCTATTTTACTATTAGACACATTCGGCACATGGCCAGAGGGGCCCGAAAAGAGAACATAAAAACGTAAAATAAAAATTAATTTCTGATAAAATAACTCAAAAATTGGACCTTCAGTGCTATTAGTTACTCTCGAATATCGGGGGCCCGAAAATTTACTAGAGCCTAGCGCCCAATCCAATTAAAATAGGCCCTGCCTTTCAATTTTTTCCTTTCCACATCCTTTCCTCTTCTTCTCATAACTGCGTCTAAGTAACTCTTCGGTACTGAAGAACAAATACTAATACTATTGGTCCATAAATAAAGAGTAAACCGTACACTGGGGAGGTTCCATACCCCCAGAGCTCCCGGTTTGCCAATGGCCACACTGCAACTCAACCAATATTAAATGTAAAATAACCCAAAAATGGGTCTTCAATGCTATTAGTTACACTCGAATATCAGGGGCCCAAAAATTTGCTAGAGCCTAGGGCCCAACCCAGTTAAAAATAGACGCTGTTTCCATAGTTTTCACAGTTTCCACAGCCGTGCTAATCTTGGTGCTAGCAAATATTTTTAGGGTAAAGTTGTTCAGAATTAATTTGCAATTTGTTTAGCTTCTGCTTTAAGACTTTCAGAGAATTATAATATTTCTCAATCAGTCATATTGGCTTTGACCGAGTTGATCGCCTGTGTACAGTATTCGAAGAAGAAGAGTAGTAGTTACTTTGCCTTTAGGCCGCACAAGCTGGGAAATCGAGTATAAAAGTATGTTATACCAATATATTAACAATCTAATCCAAAATAAAACTTTTAATTTTATAAACAAAATTAACTTGACCACCCGGTACGGTTCACCCATCCAAGTGCGTGCCGCTAGCAACTTTCTGTAGTTCTCGTGATCTGACGAAAACGGGTTATTTATATTGCGCTAACGTCGATGGTCTATGATCAAGTAGCCCAGATAAAGCACAGGATGGAAGTTGAACATGAATAGTTAGTAATTAGTCAAAACAAAAGCGGTATTCAAAAGTTTAAGGTATCATTTCGAATTGCAACAAATAAAAAAATAAAAAAAGCGGTTAAAATAATTACAATACTTATTATGATTACGTATTAAGATAATAATAGTAAGTTTGCCTTGCATATTTGCATTGAAACCAAATTCCGTCAAGTTCAACGGTTTATAGGCTTCTGTACGCTGAATATTAAGAAGCCTTATGATCTGGCCTCGTGTCCGCCCGTCTGCCCGTTCGCAGGATTCAAATTCAGACAAATGATGCCATGATCTGTCTAAACGCAGTTTGAGTAGTTGAAAGTCTAACAAAACGGCAGTTTTGTCATCTTAGATAAGGTGAGGTTAGGAAACATTTGAACTTGTTGCATATATAACTGGTTAAATGTGGTTATGTTGATAACCAGATTAAAATGTGTACGGTTAAAGGAAGGATAATTATCTTATAAAAAATATTATCCACTTTTAATCTATTTTAACCTTAAACGGCAGTTAAATCAGTCATGTGATTCATTTTGATTTTTTCATCAGTAAATATGCAGTGATGTATTTAACAGCGTCACGATTGACTTGGTACGCAAAATAAAATCCAAATTGACATAGTTTAACACTTTCACAGATGCAGTAATCAGTTAACTATCTTAACGTGTAGTTAACCAGAATCAATTGTTTATGGTATTTTGGTGATTTCGAAAACGGGCAATTAATGAGCGTTTATTGACTTCTTCAGTTCACTTACTTCCATACCATAATTGAGCAAGTTAAATTACTGTTATTAAATTAGCAGTATTACTAAACTTAAAAAGCAATTTTTTTACAAAAAAATAACCTTTGGTTACCTCCTCCTTGATCCACATTGAAACGCGAATTAGTCAGCCAAGCCGGTAATTTTTAGTTAATTTAATTTGTTTGATTTAACTTGACTTCCGGAACATTACACCAAAATGGATTATTGTTCGTCGCCTCTCATTTTGGCTTAGAATTCAAAGGCTTTGTGATAAGGAATTACATTCTCGCTTTAATACATTACATAATTTTAAAACGAAGACAATTACAATTAAACTCACCTTAACCTTATATTTTAGTTCCCAAGATAACAATGGCTGTGTTATCTTACAATGGCTAGATTATAAAATGTAGGTTGTTTATATAACACCTATGATTCATTTGAGGAACAAAAGTGAATATAAATTCTCCGACTAATTAATTTATGTTTAAAACTCCATTATATTAATAATGCAGAAGGTTTTATTCAAATTTGCAAACAAACGAGAGTAAAACGTGAGATTTTTGCATAACCGATGAAAAGTGCGAGTTCAAAATTGCCCCTAACCAGCGGCGTCGCATCTCGCCGCGAAGGGCCAAACAAAATAATCCGACCGCCTATCAAATTCATCTAGAAAGTTGCTGGTTTGGTAAATAACCAGAATTGCGGAAATGCGATTGTTTTAAAAGTTTAGAATTCGTAAAAGCGTGAAGTTATATAAATATTGTATTCTCCCAATTAATTTTAAAAGCATTTTAAAAAGTTATTATAGCTGACAATTAAATTTCTCTTTTTGTGTTAACGGATTTCTCTTTTTTTGGTTTTTGGAAGAAGCGCCAAATTTAAAATTTAAAATTGTAACGAAGTTTAATTGGCTTCGCGATGTAAGCGCCATATAAATTCAAGCTTATGATTATTTCCAGCGTCTGTTCATTTACATAAATCCATTAATAACGAATTTAAGTCGTCAAATAAAGTAGTATTTACACGCTAATAGCTTATTTTTATTAGGCAAAGAAGTTGAACGAGATCGTTGTTGATCGCGTGCTTGTTAAGGTGTTGCGAGGGCGTTTAAACGAGGGTCAGGGGTCATGCAAATCGCGAGAAAGTGCCCTGCCTCCATTTAATAGCCACTTCTTGTGTGCGTTACAATATAAACAGTTTGAAGATAATAACGAAAATAACATTATTGCCTTGTTTATACAAGTAACTTTGATTTTTTCTTCCGCTATCTCTTTCTCAGATCTGATTCGAGTTATTATCTCCGTTCGAAGGCGGCAATCGTGACCCGCAAGTATAACTTTTTGTCCAGCCCTCGTAGGTCTAACAAGACGACTTTCGGGGAGATTTTTTAAATTTCCCTTTCGAACGTTGGATTTTAAACAAAATAAATTCAAATAGAGCTATGATATCTTGCACGAACGAGATCGTTTGACGTAATTGGGTCAGATTTTCGTATCAATAGCAAAAGATTGAGAGATATATTTGCTATTCACTCGTTAATATACATAAATTGTATAAATCGACATAATGTGGGATTTCTAATCTACAACTAAATAACCAAAGTAGCGCAAGAATAAGAAAATGTCCGATGTATGTAAAATACGTCGACGTAACAACGATATAAATTAGCAACAACAAACGATATTCTGATAACTCAATGCAGCGCATAAGCCAAATGCAAATCACCACACGAACTACAAACGAATCGTGATAACTTAAAGCCTCACAGATTTGTAACAAATAAGATCAAATTGAAACTGCGATTGGCTCGAATCGGGATCGAAAAATCGGGATGTGACCGCGCCGCAGAACGTACTTTCAGAACAACCCTTTTTTTGTATTTTACTTCCTTGTAAAAAAGAAAGTATTGCAATCCCAATTTTTTTCGAAAATGGGCATTCATTCATGACGCGCACAAATGGATTAACGAGATTTTTGTAAGCTGTGACAATCATTCTAAAAATAACAAGGATGTTTTTCATTCGAATCGTTTCATCGTTAGGAATCGAAAATGCGCAAATGTTTTAGTTTAGCAATTACAAATCGTTCGAACGACTTCCGCTTTAGGATTTTCCCACCAAACCACATCCAATTTTTTTCCAAAGAATTTAAAAAAATAATCCTCCTGAATTTTTTAATTACGGCCATCAAAAAATCTCACGCGTTTAATTAAAATATATTCGCAACCGGACATGACGTCACAAATCAAAACTTAGTTTATAATAAAACAGGAAAACGTTAGGTATTTTTAAATCAACCATTATGGGATTGGGAAATATTCAACCTTTAATTTACCTGGCGCAATTTTTTTAATAATATTTTTCTTTGTTTCAGGTGAGTTTCGCATTTAATCAATATATAAGATTTATTGTCATCTGGTGGTAAGTTTTACAAAATTAAAAACAAAACCAATGAAGTGTGAACTGTGATTTGCGTATGGGCAAGTTCCGCCCTGCGCTGTTGCGCTTATTTATTATTTCGGAATTTAATTTATTTTTTATAAATAAATATTTTCGTGGTTAATCAAAGCTGGAACGTTGTATATTGTAAAACAAGTCGCAGCAGTGATGTAACAAAAAGAACTCATATTTCACGGATTGTGGTTCGTAAGGCGACCGCCAGGGCTCGCCACCCACACCGAGTCGCCTTCTCCAGTAGAACAATTAAATTGTACTCGAAACTTGAAAATCGAAAAACTTCAAATCAAATTTATCAAATTCGAATTTCAAAATGTTGCAACGCTTTTCACACTATTTTTCCTAAAAGAAAATTATGCGGAAAATGCCGGTGGAAAATTTTATTATTGTAAACTTTTGTTTTTATTTTGTAAATCCAAACAAATGTTTTTGGTTCAATACCATATTGCGACCAACCATCCAGGAAATATATAAGGCCGGGCGTAATAAACATATTCAAATTTAAAATTAAAAAAGAATTTTCTTAAAAAAAATTTGAATGTCAACCAATTTTGTACGTTGTTGATCCGGCTTTTTAATTTCATAATGCATTCTTAGCAAAAATAAATTTTTGCATTATTTACATGTTTTTCCGTATCGGCAAACTATAAAAAGCATTATTTTTCTGGTCTGCTGGTCGGTAGTTGCTTCATATATCATCCGTTGACGTGTCGTAATAGTATGATAATATGTACATACTCCGCGAAAGGCAATTTTTACTAAGCAGATTACAATATCAATCTTTTTTCTCAGTTTTCGAGCGCATTTTCTTATAACGAACGTCGACGTCGTCTCTACAGAATGAGGGTTCGTCATCTATTCCTTATGGAAATTAAAGTTAATACCCAAGTTAATGTAACTCCCAAACCGATTTTTCCTATAAATCTCAATTTTCTTATTCGTTCAATTTTTTAATTTAATTTTTTGTATATTACAAAATGCAAAACCAAAACAAAAACCTGTCGGCACCTACAGGTGATGCATTTTATTAATTTTAAACCTAATCCCGTCCCTGCTTCGCATATTTAAAAAGAAATTAAGCGACTGTTTAATAATGAATGAGCAAAATTGTCGCAAAATCAAATGTTTGTAGTGTTAAATTTGTTCAGTGGGCACGAGCGAACTATGGGTCACAGGCTGTTGCTTTTTGGCACTCGGGGTTCAATCCAAGAACCGTGGCGACCACACACACGTCATTGAAAAATATTGCAGACACATGATTTTGGTTTTTGATTTATTATAAAGTTTCTTTTAACAAATTCCTCTTAAGTAGTCGTAAACTTTTAAATAAGCCGGTGCAATTCCAGTGGCGTATCGATAAGCGCGTCGCCGAACTCCATCCCAACAAAGGAAGCCGATTTTATCACTCCAATGCATTTTTATTGCAATGAAAAGCTTGTTAATTATTTGTGACAAATAGTAACGAGATCAGAAGAAATGTAGCAAGTTAGCATTTTACAATGTAATGGTTGACACTTTGTCATCGTAAGGGGTTCACGCATATGTGAACGCGTCGTTTTTATGCTATAAATTTAGCGTTCTAAGTATTTAATACTTGTCAGCAAAACTAGCGGGTGTTAAAAATATTATTAAGATTTTTAAAAGCCACCAAAATACTCAGATAAAGCACTTGAATATTTGTTAAACGTCGTCGCTTGTCACTTTTTCTTCTGGGAGGTACAAAATTTTAATAATTCCAACAAAGAAACTAAAGAAAAATTATGGCTAGTAATTTTCGCGGTAGTTTGTACTGGAAGTTAGGCACTAATAAATATTGAATTAATGCGATTTTTTTGAAAGATAGTGCTCTGGGGGGTATTCCATACCCCCCAAACCCCCCGAATTGACATCTAGGTTTTGTTTTTTTTAACGCTAGCTTTATAATGATTTTATAAAATCAACTAAGCCCTTATTTAAATATCCAAATATATGAAAGTATCAGAAACTGGTCGCTCTGACCCGCCCATTGAAGTCAGTGGCGGCGCGTGGCTTTTTCATTAAAGTTTTTTTTAATTAATAATTTTACTAATTCCAACGTTACAGGTAATAATCAGTCCGTACTGAAAACAAATTTGCAATTTTTCACATCTGCTTTTGAGGGTGTAGCTACCAATGGCCCAAGGTAAATTTTTGTACACTAGATTTTCTTTTACGATATTTTTAGAAGATTGCTTTGGATTTCCTTCTGAATGGCTTCAAAATTTTCTTTTGAAAAAGCAAATAAAAGTTGCATTCTTATGATTTCTTAATTTCCCAGGACCAAGATTTTCTTGAATTTATCTACATTTACTCGAATTTCGAATGCTCTATTTCGTTGTATTTTTGCAATTTTCCTTAGGGTTTTCTTCGCAGCAATTCTCTTCTTGGTTTCAAGTGAAAAGAAACCTGAGAAAATTTATATTGTCATTTAAGTGAAAGTTTAATAACGTTGATCACAGATCGTAAACAAAAAGGGTTAGCTTTTGAAACCGGGGGGTCTGGGGGGGTATGGAATACCCCCCAGTGCTTTTAATTTCTTGATGCATACTCATATACGGTTTAATCTGTGCAATCGGACCCATCTCGAAATTATCGGTACTACAGTAAATCCTTGCGGACCATGTGATGACTATATCATTTCCATGTAGGTGCTAAGATGCGGTGTCGTCGCGTTACTTCTTGGATAAGTTGTGTACAGTGGCGGTGCAAGAGTAGCTAGGTCCCGTAAGCAAATATACAAAACGGGCGCCAAAGAAAAATACAATGTATTAATTTTGAATTGCGTATATTATTTAAAAATCTCTTTTTGGGATTTACTACCCTTTATGGTCTCGGGTCCTAAGCATTGCTTACATTTGCTTATTGATATCACCGCCACCGCAATGGGCCCGATTTAGTGGCCTAAGTGCGCTTAGCGATATCTCTCTGCCCTCCTACCTAAAATCCATAATCCAGAAGAGTGCACCCAGACCCCTCGGATTACACCAATGACTTAAATAATATGTTTAGAGCCTTGGAATCAGAAAAACCTGGTTTTGCTGCCAAATGTAATTTTATTTTTGTCACAAAAGAAGAGGTGTAATCCGGGCGGTCTGGGGGGTATGGAATACCCCCCAGTGCACTCTTCTGAATTTTAGGTAGGAGGGCAGAGAGATATCCCTACGCGCACTTCACTCCTGTCACTCCTCAAGCCATCCTATCTCCAGGATGAATTCGATCGAGACGAGCATTGCTTACATTCGCTTATTGATATCACCGCCACAGGTTGTGTAGAAGGAGTATCAATTTTTTGATATTTCTCACAATCGAAAATTTACGATTTTACTTTTTTACAAATTTTATTAGTTTAATTAATTGTTCAGAATTTCATGAGAAATTCTCTCTTGCCTCCTCTGACATGTCGCCGCTGTCTGATGGACGTCCTAATCTCTTTGAATTTAAAATCCTTCACATTTCTCTCATTTCTGCTCTCCAAAATATTATTGGAATTTGTTTATCCAATAACTGCATAGTCGTTGAGTGGGGTGGTTGAAAGTTAACAAGAAAATTTGTTTTATAATTTCGTAAAATATTTGGAAAGTCTGAAAATGTTTTTGAAAACGAAACCATGATGACACAGATAGTAAAAAATGCAAACTTTTCTAGGAAAAGTTTAATTTAAACTTGATCACACAACACAATCGGTTAACTTTTATTGTATCCATGTGAGTTCATTGTGCTTTTTTGTAATAGCAAAATGTTTCGTTTTGTTCGGAATGGAACTTGGTACAATAGACGGCATGAATAACGTTGTTTGTTCCAGTGGAAAAACAACTATTAGAAGAACCTCAAAAAGAGATTTTTACTTAAATCGATTACTTTTTATTAAAGCCAGTTGTTACGCATGTAAACGCAAGATTAAATGCTTTGTTAAGTTTACGAAATTAATTTGAATATCTCTATTATTTAAATCACTCTTTACTTTTGCCGCCTCTTTGTTGATTCGGAATAACATTTCGTTCAAATTATCTGAGCGAAACGAGCGTAAAAGTTTTTTTGTTATTTCGGTGATTGAGTTGTCACACATTAAGTGGTCGACACTCTTCCGACGAGAACGGCGGTGGTCGCGCAACTTCATACTTTAATAATATGCACATTTTCCCTTATTGATGAAGCTTTCCATCACAACACGAGCGACAAAATTGGAACTCAACGTGGTGCATAAGAGTGATTAATGAGGATGTCAGTTACCATTTTGAAATGAATTTGTACCGTGATTGCGCGAGATATCTCAAGGGATTATGAGAACTATTCCACTAAAGCTGATTACCGCAACCCCATTTGCATACGGGCTCTTTTGATTTAAATATTTACAATGAAACCAAAACTGAAAATTTAATCCCTAATGATAAATACGCCCATACCTGCGGATGTTTACGTTTCATTACACCCTCGCGCCGCGACGCCTTGTCATAATCATAATCACACCCGGGGAAACGGAAACGGTCAAAGCACATCAAAATATTATTAAATCAACATTTTTACAAGAATAAATTTAACTCGATATTATTTTAATCAGTTAATGCATTTTTCTTAAGTGCATTATTTAGTTACATAAATGACTGCGTATGTCATACGCTTGGCCGAATCCGTATGCCCCATTTTAGGGGTTGCTCCTCATACCATTATTATATATCAACTCTCATAACGTAAAAGAAGAAATCGTTCCCATTACAAAAAATAATTAAGCAATTAAAACCGCTTTTTCGCGAATCGGAGCAAACTATTTTTCAGGATATTTTAAGAAAGAAAACGTAATTTTCTTTAAAAAGGAAAAACTTCCGAGATGACGATAATAAATCTGTTTGAGAAATGATACTAATTTATTTGGCAATTCTAGTGAAAAACTCCCCACCTCGAAAATGTCAAGCATTTGAATTAAGTCTTATTTTATGTACAGCTTACCCTCTAATCTTAAAATAAGTTTAATAAAACGCAATTCTGCAAAAATTTCGGGTTGCAAACGAAATTTCAAACGCGCGGGGGTTGATCAAATAACACCCAATCGATATACAGTGCTGTTAATTTGTAAACAGATTGTTGTTGAAATGAGCGCTACACCGCACCGAAAATCGTTTAAAATTGCAAGAAATTTCCAAAAACCAGAGGTTATTGAGTTTCACATTTTCAATAATGAGCAATAATAATAACTGGTGAAAATTGGAATTTTCGAAATAATCGAATTATTTCTAGCGCAACTCATTTATAGCTTATAAAATAGTTAAACTACTGATTGGTAAAAATTTTTCCAACTTAATTAATATTAAACACCTATTATAAAATTAAATCACGTACTAGGTCAGAACGGCCAAAAAACTGCCTGATCTAATTGTTTAATAATAAAAATACTGAATAAAATATTTGGTATTAATGAATAAACGTAAATAAACAAACAGTAACAGGATTGATTAATGAGTATTGCACTCCAGACGCGCACGAATGGATTAACGTGATTCCCGAAAAATTTCGATAACTCGAAAACGGTGCGAGATGACAAAAAACTGAGCAAAAAGATTCTCACGGATTTCGTGCGGCTAGGTGCATAAAAAATTTCGAGCCGAAATTCTAAAAATAGTTGTAATTCGAATGGATTAACGAGATTCCCGACAAATTGCGATATCTCGAAAAAAACCAATTTTTCGCAACGGGCGACGAAAGTAAAAAAAAAGTGCAAAAGGAAATGTGAAAAGTAGATACAGGTACATCGGTACCTGTATCCGGTGCAATGAAAAATTAAAAATCGGATTATTTCGAAAACGAAAGAAATTTTTCCAAACGAAATTTCGTCTACGCGTTCCCCTCGACATCCTTAACCGCCTCCTTTTTTTCTCGTGCCATACTCTATAATACAGGTTTTCCTGTTCGTAGAAATCCAAAATTCAACTCTCGGACTGGTTCTACTGCATATGAGAACTGCGAGGGTGTGAAAGGGAATGGCTAATTTATTCTAGCGGTTAAATATATTTCTCTGAAGAGAAAACGAGCAGGAAATAGTAACATCAATTTTTATACAGCAGATTCGAATTTATAAGATTTCCTCGGATCTCTCTGGATTTTCCAGAATTTTTCCTGCGATCTGGTGTAAAATAAATCAAGATCAGGAAAAAAAAGCTCATCTGATTTTTCTACATTTCCTTAGATTTTTTGGATTTAAAATATTTCTTTGGATTTTCAGTTTTCCCTAGATTACATTTTTTTATTTAAAGGAAAAACAATGCACTCGGACCAGTTCTGGCCGTGAATGGAATAAACGAGATTTTATTTAGTTAAGTTAGTACCACACCTCATATAGATTTAGTGTTCAGTATTGCATCAAATAAAATAAATAATAATAAAAGTAATAAAAAAGTATAACAAACGACGGAACAGTGACGGAACAATAATTAGACTTGAAGGAGGTGGCGTGACAGTGGCAAAATATCAGAATTAATTTGTTGTGACAACATAACGGCATCTTCGAGCCTCACAACCATCGCAGTTTATAATTATTATGTTAATTAAAAGCGATCGTAATTACCAACGATCCAACTTTTGATTTATTAATACGAATGCCTTCTGATAGTAGTAGATCAGTTAATTTAGAAAAAGTGGCCAAGCAGTAGAAAATAAAAATAATAAAAGTGGGACTTCATTGATTTGCGTTAATCAATTTACGTGAAAAATTTAATTATTAACATTTTATACTAAAATTATTGTAATGTCATAAGGGTCCGGATTTATAGGCACTAGGAAACTTGAAAATATGCCCTAAAAACATCCTTAGAAATAAAATTATAATAAAATTTGGTTTAAATTTTTGTGCAATTTTAATACACAGATGTAAATTAAAATTCAATAGATATTTAGAAATATGACGTCCTAAGGAATATTTTCAAAGTGGAACATTTTGAGGATGAGGCTCACTTTGGTTTTTGAATATTTTATTTAATTATTTATTTTCTGACCGGTAAAGTTGAAAATTTTAATCAACTCCACTATCCCTACACAATTTAAAAATTTAAATATCATATAGTATAATACATACAGGGCGTTTAATTTGCTGAATATGCAAAATATATGCCAATATAAGCAAATAGGCATTTATAGGCAATAAACCGCCAAATATGCACTTAAATTCAAAATATGCATTTAGGCAAAATAAAAACTACATAAAACGACTCAGAAAGGCGTAAAACGGGTTCTCCTTTTAAACATTTTCACGTGCCTGTATGCAATAATATATGCAAATGCCTAAAAATCCGATCTTTAGTCATAACTAAGAAACAGGATATTGGGTATGTGGACACCAAATAAAACAACAATGTTATATCGTCGACGTTTCGAAGGTGTATTTAGGCCTTCATCTTCTGCTGTTTACCGAACGTTTAACGACGCTCCTAAACATTGTCTATCTTCACCGTCCTGAAGATGAAGGCCTAAATACACCTTCGAAACGTCGACGATATAACATTATTGTTTTATTTGGTGTCCACATACCCAATATCCTGTTTCTTAATTTGCAATCGGTCGAGAAAAATTTTGATTTAGTCTTAACTTACAATATTATTAGATCAAATCTAGGTAATTGAATTTCGGATGATCATCATCAGACAAACCTGGAGTAATTTATGCGAAAAATATACATACAATATAACATGTAATAGGTATATCAGTGGCGGCTCGTGGCTTTTTCACTTGGGGAGGCTAATCTAAGAGTTAAATATCTCGAAAATAGTTTGTACACATGACTGGGAATTCCAAAGATTTCCCAGGAATTTCTAAGGAATTCTAGAGATTTCCAAGAGAATTCCAAACAAATCTAGACAAAATTTTTGTAATATTTACCCCTTGGCCTAATCAGTATAATTTAATTATTTTTAATTTTTGTAAATAAAATGTATGTAATATGGATAACTAACGTGCTGTGTTGGATACATAATTAAGGAATTGCATTCTTCTTATGTTCTAGATATAAGGATTGAAATCCGTCGTTAAATTGATATCGGCATATATTTATGCGGAGGTTTTAATTGATACATGGTCACTGCGAGTTAATCTGTAGTTAATTAACTTATCGGCAGGGCGGGCATCTTTTAGATTTGCCGTGTGGTGCTCATATAATACTATATGACTTGCATTTTTATATTAATATATCTTAATATTTTAACTTTTAATTTCGTTTCCCGCTACTGGGGGATTCCCCGTTTTTCTGTATTTTCAAAGTAACTCAAAAAGTTGGTACTAAACTCGGAGCTTCCAAGCTTTAATATTTTCTAGCCAAAGGTTTAAATTTCCCACGATTTTGCTTAAAAGTTCAAATTTCCCGGTTTTTCCTTTGCGAAACTTGAAAAATTCTAAATTCCCTATCTCTTCCAAGTATTCTAAAAAAGTGGTAATCCTGCGATATGTACTGAAGGGTGTTCCACACCCCCCAGATCCCCCGGTTGTAAAGTGTAAAGTTATTTAATTAGAAAATTATTTAGAATAACAAGTAAAGTGCGGCCTTCACCCGCACAACATTGGGAATCTATTATTATTATTATTATTATTTTAGTAGTAATAGCAGTATTACGTGCAGCAAACAGACAGTGAAGCTGTGAGGTCACATAATATAGTAAAGTATAGTAAATAACAGCAATTAATTTTTAATTTAATTTAGAGCAGTGACGGAACAATGCGGAATTTTGTTCGACTAACAGTTATTCGACTGCATATTTTGTTCGACCATAATTGGAATAATGCAAAAATCAGTCGTTGGAAATTTTTGTTATTTCTTAAAGAACAAGTAGGACGAGGAAAAATAAGTTATTCAAAATTTCGGATAGGAAAATCATATTTTTCTGCTTATAGATCATTGGAGTTCCTTTATAAACTTTTGGAATTCCTTGGAAATTATTTGGTATTCTTTGGAATTCCAAGTCTTGAGCATATTATTTTTCAGAGCTATTTACCTTTTGGGTTTTACCACCATGTATATTTTGGATTTATCTATTTTTTTACATAAGTTGGCTTATGTTGGCATTGTAAAAAATAGTATATTATGCAACATTTTTTTGTAAATCACATCAGGATCGGGTACTCGAAAAATAGGAAAAAGTATTGGAAAAAGCACTAAAAGTTGATTGAAAATCGGTCATTCGTAAGTCTACGGCTTAAACGCATATTTGTTCAAGAAGATTTTTCATTTTAAATTCCTAAAAATTATTCATCTTTGTAATTGGTAATTTGAAAAACTTCTTTATAAGAATTTGATCTTCGTCGAGTGGTACTGCGTTTCAAGAGTCAAAAGAATTTATTTACAATACCAATTATCATTGAAGCATAAGTCCGATTGTCCGGTACGTTTTTGTGAATGTGACGCGGTTAATTTTAATTCCCACTACATGATACCCGGTATATCGATTTCCACGTCGGGATCAAATTCACCTGAGAGTCCTCCGCGGGCCATAACTCCACGCTCCTTAAACACTCGAACCCTTTGCCTTTCAAACGGTACGCACCATTAATTATTATTACGTAATTATCCAATTAGTAAAAAATTTACCTACTGTGAAAACTGCGAAAACTTGCATTCTTCAAGACCGAAAATTAAATTAAATTTAAATTAAAAAAAAAAAAAATTTTTTGTTACCGGAAGCCTTTGAAAATGTTGGAGGGGATGAGAATTAAAATCGAAGACACTTAATGAAATTACCTATATCGTGTCAATCAGTGCTCGAGGAAGTTTAATACTTTCAATTTCGTGTTGTGTGCTTGTGCCGTGTGAACCAGAGAACTTGAAACTTCGCAAACTTTCAGGAAAGACGTCGGCGTGAACATTTTCGTCACCAGTTTGTACGAGAATAAATCGGAATAATGAGAAGCGCAAACTTTTCTAAATATAAACGACATTAGCGCAGGCGTCCATCAACATCTTAAAAAGCTCCAATCCTTGTTAAGGGGTGGAACCAAATTGGTCATGCGCCTGAAAACTACCCTTAATGCATCCAAGCGACCCTAATGTAAACCTCAGATTTGGTTAGTTTAAGAAATGCCGGAAAAATTTACAACCAATATTTTTTATTAGAAACTTAAAAAAAAATTTAATCTGAGGTCGGTTAGAATAGTCAGATTATTATGGTTTTTGAAAAACTAACAACCCTTAATCGCGTGTGAAGAGAGCTTGTATGTAGACTAGTGTGAAAGAACGCCCTGTATCGTAAAATGATACCTTAAATTGACCCACCCTTACAAAAATCTGCTACTAGGTGTATCACTACCCAAGTTAACTTCCCAACCGCTGTGACAATCCTGACTCCTCCCTTGGACTGACAGGACTCACTTATCCGCTCAGTAGCCCTGCAAACATCGCGTTCGCGTCCACCTAAAAAGCGTCTGCCGGTATCCCGACGGCTACCGACGCTAAATTTTCTAGTCACAAAATTTTAAATAAGTTTCACCACCACAACATTAAAAAATCAAATTTTCATGATGTGAAGGGACGAAGATATAATGAAACAGTGCCAGCTTTTTACATTATAAAATGAAGAAAGTTTTTTTTAATTTTTTAAGACTTAAGTGCTTAAATTGACGTGAATGTGTAGTGATATCGGCAATCTGGATACCGCAAGTTTAGCATCCCTTTTGTCGTTTCGGTCACCGGGGGCGGCAATGGATTTAACTACGGCCTACCGATACAATCAAAATATGATGGAATATTACACGTGTAAGCAGGTTTCTATGTTACAAAAAAGCAGAAATATTCGCCTAATTTTAAACTTTGCCTAAAATTGCAAAAATTAAAGATTTGCAGTGGTTTCGGGTTCGAAAATTTTATTGTTGCCGACGCTTGAAATTCGGCTCGACGCTGAACGGTGAGCTTTTGTAGAAAAACAATTGGATTATTAAAAATAAAAATTTATTTTCTAATGTTTGGGCTGAAGAACTTTTGTTTAATTACTTGGTATGGTGTGCGGAACGATGGGATTAAGTTGAAATTCCGATTAAAGAAGAGGTTGATTATACCAAATATAAATGTTGAATAGTTTTTGTGACAAAATTTGCAATACATATCAATTAAAGCGGCCGTCACTGGCTTTTGTGTGGATAATCAAATCAAATCTCGTTTTGAAATTAAAAACCACCTGGTTATTGTCCCCATTGTAAATGTAACTTTTAACTTTTGGCAAACAAAAAGATATAATAGCATTCTTTGGAGTTCTTTTGTGTGCGTAGTCCATCGTCGTCTGGTGCGAGGACCCAAAAATATTTACTAGATTTTCTTGAGAAACGCGTTTTACCTATGTAAAAGCACTTGGATGAATAGAACTAAATATTTTTCTATTGAATGGCCCTTAAAAGCAAAGTAAATTTCTGAATCAGAGTTTGGTGAATGTGTGTGCATTCGACCAAATAATGTGTGTATGGCTTTATTAACAAAACCACTTCGTGATTTATACCAACCACTGCAGCTACCGTAACAAACCAAGACGTTACACAAAATTTGCTTCACACTTCGCACAAAACTCATTTTTGTTAGACTTTTTTTCATAACGTCGAGCAAAAGCTCGCATCCCAAGCTTCAACGCTTAAAATTAATCGCTTAACTTTCTACACTTAAAACTTGTTAACCTTTGCGTTATTTAGAAACAAAAATAATTAGCAGCAACTAAAAGTCACTTTTAAATTTCAAGCTTCCAAACGTTACGGGAAATCTAGATCAAAAATTCTTTTTGCTATAGTTTATTTAACATACTAAAAGTTCCACCGCTAAGACTTGCAAAAGTAACACTGAAAAGTTAAAAAATTAGAAAGAAAAATATATTTCTATATTTTTCGCCATTTTAAGGGTTGAAAGGGATGCTACAAAAACAATAAAAAGAAATAAAAAAACTTTCAGTTTCAAAACTAAAAGTTTTTAAAATCCGATTTAAAAAAGCTTGAGCTTTGGCTTCGCGCTTTAAAATGCACTCGAATTTGTAATTCACTTATAGGATTACGTTTTGCATGCAAAAGTTTATTTTACGGAAGATTCCTAATTAATTTTAGTGTCTTTTTATTAAGAGATAATTATAAAAGCTTAATTTTGAGGATCGGTTACTGGAGAGATTTAAAAAAAATCTATTTTGGAATTTTTTGAAATTGAGTGTTGACTTGAAAAAATTGAAAAATTACATTTGAAATTCTTGTTTGTTAATTTAAATTTAAGAGCGGTTTTGAACTTGATCAGAATTACTTAGATTACTGTAAAAATTGAACTCTCTTACACTTGAGTTGGTTCAAAATCTGCGAAACTTTTGTTCTTTCTGATTAGTTACACTGTTAAAAAGTGCAATTTTATGCAAAAATTTATAATTTTTTGTAATTTTCAAACGTTAGAACTATGAAAAAGAAGATGACCACCCCAATTTTCCCATAAAAATTGTAGATTTTCAAAAAATCACTTTTAGTTTCGTCGTTAAATTCGTAAGAAGCCACTTACAACCCAAATAAGCAAGACGCAACAGTAATTTAAAATATTTATGGGTGCAGTAGTCAGATTTGAAACAATATGATTATTTTGAATAAATTATCTTCTAAAATATCTGCATCACTGCTTTGTTCGGATAAACAAACATAAAAATAAATTGAACTGAATCTAGCAGTTCGATTTTCATTTATGAAATAACTAGATTGCCTATAGATTGTGCGGCCTGAAAGCCGCACTGACCCGCCATTGGCTTTAATCTACTAACAAGCTATTTTCATAATATTAAAACCGGATTGACAAGATTGAAAAACAATCGAATTAACCAAATAACAAGGTTAAATGAGGACGCATACTCACCTGGTATTTTTAATGAATCTCGTTAATCCAATCAACGCTATCCTGTTAATCCATTTACGAATTCTTTCGCACCATCCATGATTAAATTAAAAAAATTCTAATACGAAAACTATAGCGTTCTAACACACAGACATACACACCACAAGGATTTTTATGCTATAAGATTATTTTTAATTAAGAGAGAAATTTATAACACGGGTGTTAAGAAATTTAATCCGAGACTGACACTTTTAATCGCTTTTAATTATGTTCTAGAAATATGTTACTGTTATGCTTATGCGTAATATAAATACAGTCAAGTCTCGTTATCCGACGTAAATTTGAACAAGAGGGGGTCGCTTAACTGAAATGATTAAAGCAACTTTAAAAAATTAACAGTACTACACAACTACACTGAAAAGAATAGTTCATCGCATTTTTGCGCCCATGAACAAAATCCATCATCAACAAAATTCATCAATATAATGATTTTTTCATCAATATGATGAATTTTGTTCATCGGCGCAAAAATGATGAATTTTTTATATCTAATTTTTTCAATGGTTCAGATTCAGAATATTCAATTTTGTAATATTAAAAAAAAAACTTAAAAAAAAAGATTTAAATATTTGTTACTTAAATATTTTAGTGTTATAGCTAGGCATGTGTAGCGTGCAATCGAAGAAACCAGTAAGTCGAGTTACCAAAATAGTATACAGTAGAATCCGCTTAATGTGATCACTTTGGGCTAAGAACATTTTAATAATATTAACTGATAACAATAAGCAAAATTTAAAAATAGGCGAATTTGAGAAGACTTGTATGGATTACAACAAAATAGAAGAAGAAAAAAGAAAGAAAAAGCGGTCGGTTTCCAAAAAAATGATGAAATGAATGAAAAAAATGAAATGGTTGAAATAGTGACATCATTAATATAAATTCTCACTGAAGTTTAGTTACCAACCTCTAAAAACAAAATATTGCGTTTTATAATAATGTCTATTTCGATCTGCGTTTGGGTTTCAAAATGACTTTGTTTTAGATGCAAAATTGAAAAAACTCTATTTATAGCATATTTTACTACTATTTTTGAAGATTTAAAAAAAAATCACTCCGACTTCAATTCTTCTTCAATTGTACGATAAATCTGATGAGTATTCTCTCTATTCGAAGTAACTTCGCAGAATTCGAAGAAGATTTTGAATATTTGAAAACCAAAATTTGAAGAAAGAATTGTAAAGAAACAAAATAAATTAGTTTAAAAAAATACTTTTTGAAAACTTTTTAAATTAGAGCTATAAAAGATACTTATATGGCGTTATAAGCCTTATATTGCCCAACGCTTTGCTCATAATAAGAAAACATGACAATATATTAACGATATTATTGTTGTGTTTTGTTTATCTTATTATGAATTTAAATTATTATTTTTGTGTTTCTTCTCTCCTTTCACGATAAGCTTTGATATATTTCATGTGCAGATACTGTTTCAGAATTTTTTTTCACTCTTCATTTTTTCATCATCCTTATTTTCCTCTTTTTTCTATTTCTTCTATTTCCAATATTTTCAACCCGTCTTGTAACTCCAATTGTGTTTTTGTCACTATTTTTGTTTTATCGTAAAAATCAATCTTACGGTTATAGTCGGTTCAATTTTTCTTAATCCCCCACGTTTTGAGATGCTAGATTAAATTATTTATCCCCACGTTGGGTGCCAGTTGAACTGATGTTCTTATAATCTCCAAATTTTAATTTTAAATCAGTTTCAATGTTAACAAAATTCCAACACTGCATTAGATGTTAAGTATATGAATAATTGAAAAAACTAACTGTTTTTTTAAATAAAAGTTAGCATATTTTAAAAGAAAGAAAAGAAAATATGATATAATAATAAATAGAATTTTTAATAGAAATTTTAATTTTATACAAAATTATTATGAATTTTCCAGGGTTAATTCCAGATATTTCCCGGTTTTTCCTGGCAAAACTTGTAAAATTATAAATTCCTTATTTTCTCCAAATTCTGCCATATGTACTGGAGGGTGTTCCACACCCCCCAGACCCCCCGGTATACAATTTTGACTTTACATTTTGATATTATTTCTATAATTAGTATTATAAAAAAATTACATAATTACAAATTACAGTACATATCACAGGATATCCACTCATTTAGAATATTGGACAAATATTTTTAGTCCTAACGTTACTTACTTTAATATATTTTTCGGTTGGTAAAAAAAATCAACCAATCAGAGTATTTCTTTTTTTTTAAGATTAAAAAAGAATCTAATTATTACAATTAAATGTCTAAATATATGGAATTTTTGCTAATAAACTACTATTCATAAACTCCATTTTTAGCCCTTTGACTTACTAGGTTCTTCAATTGTACGATAAATCTGATGAGTATTCTTTCTATTCGAAGTAACTTCGAAGAATTTGAAGAAGATTTTGAATATTTGAAAACCAAAATATGAAGAAACAACTCAAATTTGTTTTAAAAAATACTTTTTGAAAGTTTTTTAAATTAGACCCATAAAAGATACTTTACAGAAAAAGTGACAGAATAACATTTTTGGCGTTATAATAAGCCATATATTGCCCAACGCTTTGCTCATATTAAGAAAACATGACAATATATTATTGTTGTGTTTTGTTTATCTTATCACAAATTTTAAATTATGATTTTTGTGTTATTTTTCTCTTTTCATATTTTCATCATCTTCGTTTTCCTCTTTTTTCTATTTATTCTATTTCCAATATTTTCAACCCGACTTGTAACTCCAATTGTGTTTTTGTTAACATTTTTGTATTATCATATAAACAATCTCACGGTTATAGTCGGTTCAATTTTTCTTAATTCCCACGTCCTGAGATGGTAGATTAAATTATTTAGCCCCACGTTGGGTGCCAGTTGAACTGATGTTCAACTTAAATCAATTTCAATGTTAAACAAAATTCCAACACTGCATTAGATGTTAAATAAATGAATAATTGAAAAAACTAACTGTTTTTTTTAATAAAAGTTAGCATATTTTAAAAGAAAGAAAAGAAAATATGATATAATAATAAATAGAATTTTTAATAGAAAGTTTAATTTTATACAAAATTATTATGAATTTTCCACGGTTAATTCCAGATTTCCAGACAAATAAAAAACCAACAAATTTCGTTGTTAATACGTGCAAATTTTTAGATTATTAAAATTCATTTGGGGCATCCAAACAGAGAGAGTTTTAATTTTGCCTGGACTGTACTTAGCTTTGCTCGTTGCGCGTTTAAAAAGCTCACACGCTTTTTTGTTACAAGCTTGCTCATCAGACTTGGCTTTATTTCAAGAAAATGTTTCTTAAAATGGTTTTGAATTTAGCAGTTACATGATTTTTTCCAATTTTTACTTAAAAAGGTTTTAATGTCTTCGTTTTTGTGGGTGACTGTGGGAAAGGAAGTTGGACTTGAGCGATATCGGGAGCTTATGCTAAAAATTTTATGGGTTTTGAGTTATCCGAGTTTTTGAATTTTTCAGTATTGCCTTCTGGGAAGGCTTTTGTCGAATTTATCCAAGAATATCCCTTCACTTTTCAAATGCTGAATTTAAAATGGAGAAAAATACTTTTGGCGATGGTTTTCTTTTGTATTAAAATTTTGATCTAGATATAATGGTAACGTAAACAAACGAAATTTTCATGCTCCGAAAACTCGAGATTATACAAATTTTTTTACAAAATATCTCGAGAAATCTTCCACTCGCACTCATTAATCATCTTACCTAATTTCGGATAGCTAACATGAAGAAAGCTCAATTAATCAAATTACATAAATTACCTTCTCTTCCGACTTTGATCATAGCAAAAAATTTCACTTAACAGCCTACTATCTGCACTAATTTATCAAAATTGTGTACACAAAACGATTTCCTTCGCCACTTTACCGCCCACTATCTAATCTTGATGATCAAATAATATAATACCGAAATTTCGCACCCCTCGGTACTCGATATTTAAGAGACTTAATACCTAGTTTAGCTAATGTGTCAGATTATTGGTTTGTTCGAATTGGCCTTCCCTTAAAACACTCTCGACACATGTTGCGATATTTATCTACTTATCAGATTACACAATTAAATTGGGGTTGAAACGCCTGCACTTGCTCCTATCGCCTGTAATTTTACGACTGTGATATGCTGGCGATCAAAAAATGATCAAAAACTTTTTAATTACCCGATCCAACCGGAAGCTGATAGTAAAATTGCTGCTGCATCTTAATTGGTCATTTTTGTAATGATGCAAATCGAGACTGCAAAGTTTAATTTATTTGTGGTTTGTAAACACGTGTCGGTTACATCCTAAGCGCTAGTAGCTGGTATCTACGTGCGGTGGGGTTTAGAACGGGTCAAATCATTTATCAATGTACATACCAAGTTGCAAAGTCATGCAATAGCATTGGTGGTTACGGCAATTAGTGAACTTGAACTCAAGTTCATTAGAAAAAAAAAAGAACGGTTACACAATGCACTTTTTAATCACAAAGGATCATTTCGGTTTGTTAATCGTCTACATTGCTGTTGTATTTTAGGGCGAAGTCGATTTTTTTCGAACGCTCCTCGTACGTTCGAAAAAAAAGTATTTTAATAATATCTATTAAATAATCGATGTTGCAATAAGAGATTAACATAGCAATAGATAAATCAAATTTATCGTTGGAAATAATTAGTATAAGCTCGTAATTGATTGTTCGATTTTGATTTGTAAATCTGATTTACAATCGATATGGTGTGGTATGGTACCGACGTATAGGTTTCTAATGGTACTCGTACATATCAGACGTCAGTCTTGGAGAAAAATAAACGCAACGTTGATTGTTATTTATGTAGTGTTGTAGTATTTCTGCATTTATCTCCCAATAGGTTCGCTTAATTAATAATTTAATTTTTTGTGACAAAAGAGTACATGAAATTATGGGTGTGTTTGTGTGTAACATATAGATATACAATAAATAAATTCTCGTCTGCTAATTTCAGTCACGTTCTAATTACACGAAACAAATTTACCGACCTATATATTAGACACCGCAATCGCAACACTTAGCATACCAAACACCGTTATTATCGCTTTTTTCTTTTGTTGGTATTACTGCGATCTTGAAGATTCGCGGTGAAAAATCGAACGTTTTATTATTTAAAAAAATCCATTTGGAAGTCGTAAAAACTGCTCAGATTAATAACTGTAATGTCCTAAACGCAAAATGATCGAGCACACAATTCGCCCTAATGATAATTCCCATTTGAGTATTGCGAAGAGAGCTTTTCATAGTTTAGGGAATTATTAAACACGTGACCGGCACGTGACTTCGGAACGATCGTTGTTGTCAGTTTTTGATAAAGCCGCTCCCCCACAAAAAAATGCTACTTTTCGACTCGACTTAATTTTATTGCGATATTACTGTTTTTATGCGGTTTCGTTGCGATTTTCACCTGGTACGTCGATGCATTTGTTCTAACGGATTTTATTATTTCGAAAAAGTTAATTATATTGTCGGAATGGAAAGTATGGTGAAAAAAAGTAGTGCAAAATCTGTAGTAGCAATTACAAATAATAATTATTCAATAGAATATTAAACGGAACAGGTTTTAAAAGTGAACGAAAAACTTGAACGGCACGAAACTCAAATCGTGATTTCGATTTAAATTTACTATTAATTCAAAAGTGTCTCAAAAGAAGGGCACTTATCTTTAGATTTAGTGGGTATTAATTGATTTTTAAATGCTTATTTATAAGTTCGTTTCGTTCGGATAGCCGTTTTGTTTCAGTAATGGCTTGTAGTTTTATTTTTAATTCGAAATTAAATCCATTTTTAATTTTAATTGTAAAAATTCAATTTTTCCTGGCAGAACCGGCTCTGCACACTTGATATTATCCTAAAAATAAAAAAGGAAACAGCTTATTATCAGAAATTTCGGTGCGCTAAGCTTGTTTTTCCGTAGTACGGCTGCCCAACCACTGCCCGTTGCTATGGTTGCCATTTAAATAAGAAATTTAGAACCAATATCAATTACCCTACCTGCTGAATAATTATTATCATCCCAAACCAAAGGCTCAAATAAATTGTAATCACTCAGTACATTGATATTTAAATTTTAACTAATTAAGCGAACGCCACCACGCGGAAAAACATTAAGTTAATCTAATACGTACATAACTGATATAAAAAGTTTTGTTTATAAACCAAAATCTGTGCCTTCTTTTGGTGTTCTATTTTGTGTATTTTGTAAATTATTATTTCACTGCGGTTTTACGATAAAATAATTCAGAATCAAACTCAAAACAACCTCAAGTTTAAGTAATAGACCCTCCATGTTGTTGACATTGTTCTGAGGTAAATCGCGAAATACCTATAGAATTCATTATCAACGACATCTTTCTATTCCAATTTTTTGGAATTCTATAAGCGGAAAAACAATTTTATAGCATAACCAGAAAGAGGAAAATCTTAAACATGACACCTCGCCCTGTGTTGGGTTCTAGTGTGGGATTCTACCGACTAAAAACTTCTCCGTTATGGTGTTTACCTATGGAAAATCCAAATATAATCTAGCCTAACCTAATCTTTTCTTTTTTGAGACGCCGACTTATTAAAGCGATTAGTGTGCAATGGCGGCTTGCGGTTTTTTAATTTGAGGAGGCTAATCATAAAGTATAGCGTAGAAGTGTAATCTCATCTCACTGGCGGCTTTCCATATGTGGTTCCTTCATTATTCTCTTCTGGGTTCCAAGTATAGGGACATCTGAGAAAATTTCACAAGAATTAATTAAAATGACGTGTGCAAATATTTATGTTGTCATTCAAGCTAAAGGTAATTAAAAAAGATTGTTTGTGCTTGAGACCGGGGGGTCTGGGGGGTATGGAATACCCTCCCAGTGCTGTTCAATCTCTTGATGCATACTTATCAACATCAGTAGTACAGTACAAATTGCTGTTCATGTGATGGCTACATCATTGGCATGTAAGCTTTGCGGTAGCTTTGGATAAGTGTTGTGGAAGGAGTATTATCTTTTGATGGTTCTCATAATCGAAAATTTACGTTTTCACATTTTAAGAAATTTAAATAGTTTACTGAATAGTTCAGAATTTCAGGAGAGGCTAAGCTTCGTTTGCCTCCTTAGTTCCGCGGTTAGGCATCACTTCCTGCTTTACGTAATCTAACCAAACCTAACCTAATTTTTCCGGTAGGTTTTTTGTTTACTGTTATTTCTGAAATCCGAATCAAATTTTATGCAAGATCCTGAAAGTATAAGTTAGTAGTTGACTTTTTTATTTCATGGTGTCAGTGAACGGCTTTTTCTCATGATATGAGTTTTCTTCTGAACCCATGTCTCATAAACAAAAGTTTCTTTGGTAGATTTTAGGTTTTATTATATTTTAATTCTTTAGACTTTAGAGTATCAGACGATTTCATTGCCTTTGTTGAGGAAAAAGAAAAATGTTTTAAGCTTGAATATAGTAATCATATTTCAATTTTAACGGAATTGAACTACTGTTTTAGCGCTTACAAGGATGATTACTGATTAGCGTATTCAAGACCATTTTCTTGGCTTTGGTATTCCGGTAGACCGAAGATCTTTACCAGTTTACAGAATTACAAAAATGTTTACTAGTCCAAACCAAGAACTTGCTACCACAGATATATAATTTAATTTTTTTAACGGATTTTAACGCATCTTTTTTAAATTAACTTTTCGGCTTCTGCTAGGCTGGAAAATGTTTGCAGCTTGTAAAGTTACAAATACTTTACTATTTCGAGTCAAACACTTACCGTTGTTCATGGTTAACATTTAAGTTATTGCAATGAGATAATTTTTAGCAGATTCTATAATAATATTAATTTGTCGTTGCCATGGTTGCCGTTAATTTTCCGTTTTTAGAAGAATTTTTCTTATTATGATTTTTATGAATTATGATAAACTTCTCAACATTGTTGTTGGGATGAAAACTTGCTGCTGCTTGTAAAAAAATATATTTTGCTGTTAAACAAAATATTGTCGCAGTATTTAGCGGATTCTCAAAATCAACGGTAAGTTTTGCAATATTTCAAATTTAATTTGATAAAATGTTAAAATACCGCTATTTCATTAAAGTCCAGTTAAAAAGTTCCTAGTAATTTTTCAGACTTAGGCAAAACAATTATAAATTTTGAGGTTAAATATTATTAAACAAACAGCGGAAAAAGTTGCACTTGCGCAGTAGCGTATTTGTTTTGTTAGCTTGTTTGTAAATGTTTGAATATTGAAAATTGTTTTTAATTGCAGGTCACGGAGGAGTAAATCAATTAGGTGGAGTATTTGTAAATGGTAGACCGCTTCCCGATGTGGTTCGGCAAAGGATAGTGGAACTAGCACACAATGGCGTACGACCTTGTGATATCTCACGGCAACTTCGGGTATCGCACGGATGCGTTTCAAAAATTTTATCTAGGTAAGTTACTTATAGTAAATTATAATTGACATCCTAAAGGGCCGAAAGTGTAATTTAATACTTTTAAGTGTGAACTGCATAATAATAAAAATAAGTGCGAAGATTTTATACTTAATAAAAGTAGTAAATTTGTAACAATGTTTCCTCAAAATCTTTCTTAAAGTTTATTCTTTTGAGTTTTGAAAGAGAACAACTTTATTCCCCACTTTATAAAACTCGTAACTATAATCCCCTATCATCCAGATTCCCCATTCCATGCTGTTTCCTAGTTCCGGCTCTCTCCGACAACCCCTGGCTAACACGATCATGCGACCTGCTGGTAATGTTTTCCCGTTTTTTAGTGTGCACTTCCCAAAGAGATGAGCTTTATTTTATATAACCAAAGACCGCATGGGGTTGTTACATTTATCATCCTGTTTTACGAACGCTGAAAATAAGTTGCTTGTTGGGATCATAACGAAAACTACAAAAAATTGTCAAAATGTAATTTGTGTTCTAAATGTGGCTTCTCCCTAAGTGAAATTATTATTTTTTTTATTAGCATTTGCTAATCGATCGATTCAAGTGCCACGATGAGAGAGTGAATTCCAATTATAGACAATGACCAAGTGATCTCTCTTATAATTAGCTACCCACTGATTATAGAAACAAATGAAAGACTCGCTTCTTTCGTCCCGCCGCCAAACAAGATCTTATCCGAAACTACTAACGAAGTTACATAATTAAGACCACGTCTCACAAAAATATCAACATAATTAGAATGTCTCTCAAAACAAGATAAGGTGGAAAGAATAAACCGAAAGGTTAAAATAATTTTAATTACCACGAAACAAATTTTACAAATTATTGCAAATCATAAAGAGGAGGATTATTTTGAAAATTCCTTTGAAGCAATGATGTGCAGATGTGCTGCTAGTAGATCACAGGAGTCGGCGTTGTAAATTCCATTTCACACTCAAGTTTCTATTGCTAACACATGTACTCGTATACTTCACATAATGGGATACATTGAGGTGTATTTCTGGTCCCTTTACATCGCTTACGAGCTTATTATGAGCTTATTTTAAGGACCCACCTCAGCCGATGGGCGAGCTTGCCACTTAACCACTTTTCGTCAGATTTCCTTTCGATTTACGATACAATTAAAAGTATCGCTCACCTGTCCCATATACGCCGACGTACATTTCGTACAGATTAAATTAAAAACTCCGTCCGCATATAGTATCGCACAATTTTATAATCGAGTATTGCCGATTAAGTACACCAAAAATCAATTAAAACGGAACCATCCCCTCTAATTAATAAATGATATAATTCATTTACGGGAAATATAATCCCTGACTGATGCAAAATATAAATTCGTCACGCCGTGCCCGCATATGTAACTGAATCATATTATTTCTATGTGTAATCCTGTTATACCAAATTAGCTATAAGCTGCAGCCTCTCTGGTAGTCTCTTGACAAAGGGTTCCGAAATCCTCGCGGGACCATAATATTTGGTTCTTGTTGATATCAAATGACAAAAACAAAACAAAGCACCCTCGCAATTTTTACTAAACTTTCGATTTTGTTTTTCGTCCCTTTTTGTGTATCCAGACCCTCAATTATTGTGCTGTGCAGTCCTGTCATCGCAATATCAAATGGTTAAGACCAGACGCGAACGACTCCCGAATGCAGTTTTCATGTCGTTTTTTGATGCCACGTGTCTTTTCCATTTTATTTATTGAAGTCGGAGTAATATTTTTGTAATAGAATTAAGTGCTTTGCGATTGTAATTTGTGGCTTCGTCATAAATCGAATACGTCAACTTACGCATTTTAATAATTATAATGTTTTTACTTTTTCAGATATTACGAAACGGGTAGTTTTAAAGCCGGCGTAATTGGGGGTTCGAAGCCGAAAGTAGCGACACCGCCAGTGGTCGATGCAATAGCCAACTACAAAAGGGAAAATCCAACCATGTTCGCCTGGGAAATCCGTGATAGATTGCTCGCCGAAGGAATTTGTTCTCAAGATAATGTACCTAGTGTTTCGTCAATAAATAGGTACGTAGTGCTTTACATCATATGACCTACAAGTGCGCCGATTTTATATTAATCCCCGAGTGTGGGGCGCTGATACATCGTAATGGAAAACACTCTTGGGACGACCGGTCAAATTAAATGTGTCAAATCAGCCCTTGATAGTGAATGCCAGGTCCGTCCGATGTTATCTCACGTAATATTATACATTTAGGGGACTATGATTATGCAATTGTTTCGAATGGCCTCTCTTAAGGACAATCAGTCAAATTTTGCCGACTCCAATTTTTTGTTTATGAAAAATTTACCGAATAAAACAAAAGATAAGAGTGCCACTATCAGAAAGAATACGATCAAAGTATTTTTGTAAAGCCGGCTAGATTGAGCGAAAGTGCTCTACGTGCTATATTGATCAAGACTGTAACGGCTTCTCGAAGTTTTATTTCAAACAATTTTGTTTTTAATTTCTTTTAATAATAAATAAATAAATAATATTTGTTGCTGTGGCAACCCTGATTGTTGTTTCATCGAAACAAATGAAAAATTATCTTATTTTACAATTAAATTAGACATTTGGCCTAATTACACCTATACTAGGTGCGTTGTTGTTGTTGCAACGTGACTGTTGTTTTAACAACATTACTAAACAACAACCGACTCCTTAAAATAAATGAAAATAATAAATTATTTATTTAACAATTTTTTGTTTTATTAGAATAACAGTTGGCTGAGAAAACCAGGTTGTTGTTTTAACAAAACAACTAAAAACAACAAACAACGGAGGAGTCAGGTTGTTGTTTTCACAAAACGCAAATAATAATAAAATTACTTTACTACAATTTATTTTTGTTAAATTAACACTAGTTTTGTTACATTTAAAACAATTTTGTTTTATTCGGCCAGTAAGAAATAAATTCTTATTCTTATATTATTTTGTCGTTTAATGAAGTTGTTTCAACAAAACAAATTTAAAAAACCGACTGAACAAATCAATAACGAAACTCGAGTCTTATCTCTTTAAATTCACACACGATTTTTCTTCAGTTGAAACAAATTTTATATTTAATTCGACCAATAATAAGTAAATAAATAAATTTTCGTGGTTTCCGTGGCAACCAGATTGTTGTTTCAACAAACCAACCAAAAGTACATATACTTTTGATTGTTTTAGTCATACGTTTATTTACTAATGCCGCAATTATTAATTTAACCAATAATAAATTCATTAATTTCGTTGTCGTGACAAGCAGATTGTTGTTTTTGTAAAACAACGGAAAAAAGGAAGCTGGGCGAAACAGTGAAGAAACATGGTTTTTACAATTTTGTTTGTTTCGTAATAGTAAATTAATTAATTTAGTAGCCTGGCTGTTTCAAATAACTTGAACTTGGATTTATTCAGGACAAATTTGTAAAATTCAACTAATAAAATGTTATACACAAATTACGTTGCCATGATAACTAAGATGTTGTTTTTAATATAAGTAAATTCAGTCGGTTGGTTAACCAAAATGAAAAATTATCTCAAAGAATTTTATTTTTTGCAAATTAACACTGGTTTTGCTTCATGCGGAACATTTTCTTTGATTCTACTATTAGTTTGACTTTGTAACCAGGTTGTTGTTTAAACAAAACAACTAAAACCCCGCACGGGCAAACCAGTAATGAAACTTAAATAATTTTGTTTTTTAATTTTTTAAATTTAATACAGCAATTGTTTTACTTAATTTGAAATTTCTATTAACTGCATTGCCGTGGCAACCAGATTGTTGTTTTAACGAAAAAACTAAGAAGCGGAGGTGGCCAAAACAATAACAAAAAATCAATCTGAAACATTTTTCTGCGGTTTTGCCTCATTTTGATTCATTCGGAACTCATTTGTTTGGAAAATAGGTTTGTTGTTTTAACTGAACAACTAATAACAGCCGACTGTCTAAAATAATAATGAAAAATATTAAGATTAATATTATAAGAAGATATTTCGCACTTACGATTAGACAATTTTTATTACCAACCTAAAAATATAGAAAGTTTACAAGTCAGTGCGGTCTTCAGACCGCACAATCTAGGCAATCGAGTTTCACACTATGCAAACACAACGGTTTTTGACATAATAGCTAATATTTTATAAATAAAAAAGTTTTATCTGCCGGAAAATCAGAAAAAGATATAGGTAAAACAGCAGGCTAGTTAAAACGAATTGAAGAACAGATTAGCAAAAAATGTTAATCTTATTAATTTTTCTCGGGTTTTGTTTCATTTGAAATGATTTTGCATAATTCGATCTATTATAAATAAACTACTTTGTCATGACTGCTAAGCTGTTGTACAACATCAGGATAGAAGATATTATATTATATTTTTAATATTTTATATTTGCTATCTAAGTAAATAGGTAGCTTTTAGGTTTATTTAAAATAATTTTGAAAATTTCCAGCAATGGTAATAAATAAGTAATTTGGCAACCAGGCTATTCTTTTCACAAAATAAGTATCTAAAGTCCGACTGTTTGTTAATATAAAAAAAATAAAAATTTATAGTTGAAAATTTTGTTTCGGTTAGATTAACTGCCGTAGTGTTTCATTCGCAAGATATATTTATTTTCCAAAGTAAATTTTTTTTATCAGTTAAAGTAAAAAAATAATTTTCAAAAATTTGATATTTACTGAGTTCGGCTTTTGTTTCATTTAATTCAAAACTCTCTAAATCAACCAATAAGAAATTATTTAGTTTATTATTTGATTGTAACCATTTTAATTTTCTCTGCGTCTGCCGATTTGTACTACTAGAAAAAAGAAGTTAGTTAAATAAATTTAATTTAATAAAAAAAACATTTAATTTACAAAACGAAAAATGTTGAAAATGGAAAGATAAAATTCCAGGAAATGAAAAATTTGAAAAAACGTTCTGTTGCGAATTTCTAGGTCAACGCAACCACTCGCATTTTCTTTTGACATAAATTTACAGAAATATTTTATGGAATTAATTGGAAAATTGGTTCCGTATCTAACGTTATATTTGGGTTGTACGACTTCGGCGGTATGTTAAAAAATTTGGAACGTCCGGTATATTTGTTGATATAAAATGTAAATTTATGCCGAAACACTTTATTTTTGGTTTCGGAAATCTATGTTAATTCTTCCTTTACGTTATCCATTAAAGTTAAATCTAAAATTCAGTACGGTAGAGCTTGCATACATCAAAATAACCATATTTGCGTCACCAAAAGCTTATAGTTCTATCCACAAATATAATTTGCGGAACAATTACAGCACACAGAAAGCCGCAGTTAAGTGGCATGCGTCCAATAAAATCGTGTACTTGATAATTTTGTGCTTTCAAACGCTGAGCGACAAAATTGAACTGGCTGTTTGAGCTTTCTGCTGCTGTATTAGCAAAGCACAAAGCTCTGAATCCAGTAATCTAATTTGCAATGAGACTTATTAGTTTGCTCTGTGGGAGTTGCGTTTGTTTATAAAGTGTTTGAAGTAGCTCTTTCAGTGATATTATGATTAATACTTTGAGCGAGGGATGTTACGCTTTATGTCGGAATTTGCGGGATTGCAAGCTTAATTCACTTAATAAAGCACTTCTTCCTCCGATATAAAATTTTAAACTTTCTCATAACGCAAAACAAAACTTGGTCGTCGTTAATATTTTAACTTTTTTTTTTCAATTACAATACGAATTAATCTTCACCAAGTGAACTTTAAGGGTGTTATCCCGGGGGGCCGATGATTATTATCAGATGAGTGCCTCTTTTCACCATTCGAAGTGACATACGGTGTTTGTGTCCCTCAACATACGGCCTTTGCATGTTTATTGAGATGTAATGATAATGTTGAGTGCAAGTGTAATTAAATATTCAAGCTTTAATCGCGCCATCTATCGGTCGGTATTTTAAATAATGGATAAACATTGATTCGGTTCGATTTCACACGGTGTCTTGTCATCTGCAGACTTTTCAGACATGGAATGAGTAACGAATGGACCCCCCGAGGTTTCATTCAACTTCCATATAAACATTTTAATGAAGTATACCACTTTTCGCATAATACCTAAGTCTATTTTAATAGACATAACATAGAGTCCGGTATTGTGTCGCAATGACACGACCAGCTGCTCACATGAAAAGGGAGGAAGCTATTTAAAAAGCAATAGGGTAGAAAAGGACGTCCATGAAATATACAGTAGCAAAATATTTTCCGTATTGAAGTGTCAACTATTGTTTGGGTGCCTTTGTGCCTGTGTTAGATTTGTTACAAGTAGTACCCGGGTTAGAAAGTTTTGTTGTACACAGAGATTATTGTAATCAAGGATAACACACTCTAAATCGCATTTTATATCCTGCTATATCTGAAGACGAAGGTAGATTCGAAACCTTTTATCGGAAAACATGGAAACATAAACAACCGAGAAAAAGTTTCGTGTTATCACGAAAGCTGTTGCGGTAACACAAAAGCTTTCCTTTTTGGTCGGGTGTGCTTGAAAGCACGGCGCAGTAAACCGAGCGGCGCATTAAGTTCGTTCATTGAGCTTCATATTATGGCTTCTTGTCCTATAGCGCGTCGTGGAAAAACTTTGATACAATTTTATACCTCCTTTACGAGCAGCCATCTTAGAGAAAGAAAGCTTTTTATTACAACTTTATTTTAAAACCCTTTTGGCCTAAATGAAAGAGCCCCCCGTTCGTTCGGAAGTAATTGGGCGAAGTAATGCAAAATAAATTATTTAATAATTCTTTAGTGTTAGTTTGGACGTTTAATTGAAGTAGAAAGTGTCAGCCCCAAATTCGTCGGGGTGCGGTATCTTTAAACGCATTATTTCACCGACTGCTCACACAGATATAACGCCCTTGCCAGATGCTTTAAAGATTATGTACATCTCATTGAGCATCTCCCATTTGGAGCCGTTTCCAACCCCGATGCTTAATATAACGCATCAACAAAAATTTGTTTAATGTCAAAAATATTTTAAACAGCGTAAACGCCGAGAGCAATCAACAGATGTTGGGTGAATAAAAAAAGAAGTCATCGATCGCGCGGAAATTTCATGTAAATCTGACAGTAGCCCAAACAAACAGTTCCTTGCCATTTTGCAGCATCGTCGAGCGGAGCGGATATCGGTTTGAGCTCGATTTCACGAATCTGAGAATCAGCCGAGCGTTCCGGAACCGGCTTTCTTCTCTTATTGATTTTCTCTCGCTCCTTTACAGTCATCTAGTGGTATCCTTTCCCCAAAAGGAAACCCTAAAGGCCTCTCTTTCCAGCGCCTTAAATAACAAAGACATAGCGTCGAGACGCGACTGAAAATCATCACTGATCACTACCCCCGAGATGACGCCCCTCGCCGGCTCCACTCGAGCAAATCGAACTACGCCGCTGTTCTGTTAGCAATTGTGAATATCGCCAAGTATCTAAATTTCTTGCCTATTTGAAGTTTTTAAAGCTGCGGATTAAGCTTTCGCGGTTCGACGTAATTGGGAATTAACTTTCGATGATGAAGCTTTGCTTCGTTTCGCATGTTTGGGCATAATCGCAGTTCATTTGCATTTTTTAATCGTAACCACGTCACCAAAAATTTCTTATACTATACGAAAAACATTTTAAAACGAATCCAGTTAATGATATCGTGGGCCACTAACTGGCAGGGCAAAAAACTAAATAAAATCGTTCAAAGTTGGAAAAACAATTTTCTCTCCGAATCTTCGTCGTTCTAATTGCAATGATATAAAAACATAGCGAGCTGAGCTATTGTTTGGAGTAGACTTCCGCTGTTTCTACTCAGCATGGCGTCATGTCCGTTTCCGGTTCTCTTTTCCTCCCACTTCTTAACACGAAATATATATAACATCTATCATTTGTTTTATTATCGAAACATTCCATTACCATTTGAAATTATCGTTTGCATAATTTTTGTTTTTCCACTTTTTCGTCACGACCTGTGTGTGTTATGCAAAATAAATCCGTTTATTTCTATTATTACAAACTTGCAGCGCCGATTGAAAGGGTCCCCCGAGTCAAGTCATATAAATAACTCTCCGATATACCCAAGGGTAATTTAACTATGTACCTTTTACTGCTTTCTACCCCCTTCTGCTAGTTTACATCATCATATTGGTACTTATTGAGTGCACCCTTATTGCTACGTCCACAATGCGTTAACTCGTCGTGATTTTATGTCGTAGGTGTACATATTTTTTAAACATGAATTTTTCAATTTATTTTTAAACTTAATTTTATTGTCCAAAAAATTGACTTTTTTTACTCAATGCAAAAATTATACAAACTGTTATTATAGTTGCCTGTTATTTAAAAAGGTCAATTTTCCTTCAGATGACAAATACTCCGTGACGCCATTAGTTAAACAAACCAGTTGTGTAAATCCAAAATTATGTTTCATTTCCCAAAAATCGGGAATCCCGACTTTTTTTGTAATATATTTTTTTGTCTTTGGTTCGGTTTTTATTTGTGCAAAGCTCCACTTCCGTCCGTTTTACCATTTTAGTTTATCGAGACGAAAATGTTTCAATGATTAAAGATCATTGAAGTATCCGACGGTACACGCACAAGTATTATTTTTATCGATATTGATTAAAAACTATCATAAAATGCCCACGCATTTACACTTTCATATCTGAAATATTACTGCATTTGTTCAACGTTTGTTTAGTTGTCTACATAGTATATTTTAGATTTAATTTTTTGAACTGAAATCGTATGGATCAAAAGTTTCCAAATATTTGTATTAATGAATGAATTCATTATATTAATGCACTTCTTTATTGTATTTACGAAAATTTCATACATTAGCTCATTGGTGTTTGAAAAACATGATTTATATTGGAAAGCAAGCGTCTACAAGAATTGAAACGATTTTACAAATCTCTTTCATGAACTGAAACGGCATTTCACCGTATTTTTATCTGTTTTGAGGTCTTAACTTTTTTGAAAAAAATAAAGTTCTGTTGAAACTTCTAGAAAGATCTCTCTAGATTCTAGAAACCTGCTAGTTAGCAGACTTGTATAACAGTTACCAATATATGAGTCATCATGGATGACTCAATGGAACTCAAATGATGAACAACTCGATTGTATCTGTACTTCGCTTTGTTTTACCATATTCGCTTAGGTTGGTAATAAAAATCGGCCAATTAGAGGGGCTGATGATAATTTTCAACAAATCATGAAATTAATTAACTTAATATATACTTGCGAACGTAAAGTTTGTATTTATATTAATCTTTTTTTATCAAACGTACCAATTCCGTATCAAATCGTACCAAATGTACCAATTGCTTTCTGGTGAAATAAGAAGCGTTTACACTTGGTTTGATGCATTTTTTGCTTTTATTTGATTTGATTTGTATTTCAATATTTCATTTTATGTAGAACTAATTATTTTTGCTTTAATGTATCTTTTGATAAAAATCAGTGGCGGCGTTTCATATATTCATTACCCAAAGAATATAGTTGTAAATCTACTAATGCCAACTTTACTGGCAATGATCAGCCAGCACTGAAAATAAATTTGCAATTTTTCACATCTGATTTTGGGAGCCAAATATTTGTACAATAGATTTTCTTTTATGATATTTGTAAAAGATTGCTTCGGATATTTCCGTTCGTAAGATTTTCTCTGATTTTTTAAGATTTTCTTGGATTTCAAAAGATTTATTTGAATTTTCTACATTTACCCAGATTTCCTAGAATTTCGAATATTCTACTGCATTTTTGCGAAATTGCTTAGGTTCCATAGAAACACATGGTAAGTTTGTGAAACCGGGGGGTCTGGGGGGTATGGTATACCCCCCAGTGCTTTTTTATCTCGTGATGCATACCCATTTACAGTTTAATTTGTGTAATCTGAGCCATATCTCAGAAATTATTCAAATTACCAGTAATACAGTTAAATCTCTGTGGTCCATGTGATGACTGCATAATTTCCATGTTAGGTGCAAAGCGGAGGATTCTGCTTTCGCGGTAGCCTCGTGTTACTTCTTGGATAAATGTTGTTGAACTATCTTTTGATAGTTCTCACAATCAAAAATTTTGAAAAATTTATTAGTTTAATTAATTGTTCAAAATTTCAGGCGAGGTCAAGCCTCCCTTGCTTCCCTTAAAAAGCCTCCGCTGACGAAAATGCATTTTTAGCAACATTATGTTTTATCTAACTAACACTTAGGCTACCAGCTTACCGTTTAAAAATCAATTGTTTTATAAAAAAATAAATTTAAACTTGAATCGAAGAAGTTAATGAAACATCAACAAAAATCAAAATTATGTTGAGCTTTCAGTGAAGAAGATCGCTTTTGTGAGAAAAATTATTTGTTTATGAAATAATATTCATATTATATAGGTATGAAATTAAAAATATTCATATTTATAAATAATAAAGTTTCTGACGAAAGCGATAGCCTTCGGTGAAAACTCAAAATAATATTGCTTTTTACTAATGTTTATTTAACTTTCAATTAAAGTTTTAATTTATTATATTTTACAAGTTAATAATTTATATATTTAAGCATTTTGCTCGTGTGAATAATAATTAATTAAATAATGTATTCAAATTTAAATTGAAGCGAATAATAATCTTTACACTTGCGATTAATAACCCTTCTTTTCTCCCTTGTGATGTAATGTACTATTAATAGTTTAGAAGCTTAATGAGGAAAGGAAATGCGCTACTCTTCAATAAGAATGAGGCTGCAGGCTGAGTCCTATAGTTTTACTGCACAATCGTGCAGAGTATTAATTTTAAACGTTAGACTTCATCAACTTCTTTCAAAACTATTTTAATGTTGCAGAATCAGCTATTTCTTTGCCGGAAATTGCCCAGAATATCAAAAATGATCAGGCCGCTCCTGTTTAATGTTAATCATAAATTACTAAAATTTTTAATTATTACGCTTTCGTTATAGCCTCCTTTATTTCTTTGCGATGTAATATACAATTAAATATTCTTGAACAGCTAAAAAGTTTTGCAAAAAATGCAATTTTCCGCTCGCTTATCAGTCAGAATTATTTAAATAATTTCACAGAAATAATAACAAATTAAAATAAATTAAATAATTAATCACAATTTTATTTTATTAAAAAAAATTCTTATTGTTAGTTAATCAGAGAGGGTTTAATTTATTAATTAAATTATGTAAGTAATTAATTATACTAATTTTAAACGCAAAATAAAAGTAATATACTTTTTTCAAATCTAACACAAAATTAATTAATGAAATTGTTTCCGTCAAGCGAAGTTATTTTAATAATAATAATTATAAAATAAACTTCTATATTTATAGTTTTTACTGTAAATTTTAAATAAAACTGTAAGTTTCGATTAATTAAATTAATTTTAACATAATGGAAGGGGGCTAGTACTGTCTTTTCTGTAGATCTTTTACTGATAACAGCATGTAAATTGGTTAGAGAAACCGTAATAATTAAAACTGAAAAAATACAAAATTATTTCAGACAGCCGTTTTGTGTCGAAGTGGAGTACTTTGTAGTGAATAATTGTTTTTCGAAAAGTCGCCTTCGGCGTTTCAATTTACAAATCAAGGCAGCAACTGGCGTTCAGATTGTCCCGCGACAGGTGTAAGCGTAGTAACAATTTAGAGTAAATTTTTTAAATATTTTGTGATTACGAATATGCAGACAGCATATGGATCTAATAAATCAAAAAGTTTAAAATTCCTGCCTAGAAGTTTTATCTTTACGCCCGCCATAAAAAGCAGGATTATGGCGAATTTCTAGTACTAATAATTAATTAATTATTTATCTAATCAACAAATGTAGGTAATTTGTGTTTAACAATGGAATTTATTATAATACAATTATGCGCATATTATCGAAACATTTACGCAGTTTATGTTTGACTAACACTTAGTGATGCGTATAATAAGCTTCGACAACTGTTACACTTGAGATAATCGCACACAGAATTAAACGGTTACTGGTATTATGATAAATCTTGTACAAATGTTTGAAGTCCGTCGAAATTAGTTTGAGAAATAAATAAAATAATTTCCTTTTCGAAAATCGTCTGCGGTAGGTACGCACCGCATCAATTCGTAACATCACTCAAGCACGTGCCGCAAACAAAACGCGTCGTTATTCATTAACCCTCCCCCCTCGCCTCTTATGACTTTTAAATCGTCGCGACACCCCCAAAATAAGACTTTTAATGCTCAAACAACTCGCACGAGGAAGACTATGGATATTTTCAGTAAATTAAGGGGGGCACCCGAATTGGCACGTTTCGGTAGCGTAGCGGCACGTGTCGTTGCGGCCCGCAACGCATTCAAATCTCATTAAGAAAAGTTTGCACTATTCGTTAAGCTTCTCTTCTTGAAGCTTAATTTTGATTTGTCACGGCTGAAAGTATAGGACGGTTATTAAAGTGTTAATTTTTTCAGGATTGTAAGAAATAAAGCAGCGGAAAAAGCCAAAAGTGTTCATCAGCATCAGCAAGCGTCGCTTAGCGGCAGCGGTAGTGTGACGAGTACGGGCGGAGGTGGTCCTGTTTCGGTTATAGCACATGCTCCAGCCACGCAACTTTCAGAACCAAGGAGTGGAGCTTACAGCATTAATGGCATATTAGGCCTTCAACATGATCCTAATGGAAATAGCATCAAAAGGAAACGAATCGAAGATCACGGTAAGTTTTACGACTCGATTTTCACGTACTTTGTTTTACAAAGTTGCGAAACGGTAACTTTTAGGTGTTTTTGTTTAATTGCAAAAAAGTGTGCAACGTCCTGTATAAAATTTATTTTTATTTGGCGTTTCGGAAACATCGATGGTTCATCCTCGCGAAGTTTTAAGCCTCATTAAGCGGAAAACTTAAAATGATGATCGATAATTAAGCAGCTAAAAATGAATGGGGAAATTTGGATTCCGCTGAGTAGTTTAATTGGACGTAAAAAATAAACGTGTTAACTCATCTAACACATACCTACGACATCTATTTTGATGTCGTTTCGGAATTGCAAAAGTATAGCTAACCTCTGTTCTTCCAATTTGAGGTTCCACGGCTAAATTAACACAAGGCGCCTTCACATCACTCTTACCTTCCACTACGTGCTAAATTTAGGACATTAATTGGGATCCCTGGTACTACATTTAGCTTACCAAGTGTAATGTTTTACTTTAATTTTAAAATGTGACGACGGTTTTTGTGCAAATTCCTGAGGTTGTCATTCGATTCGAATGGCCATCTTTATCTCCGAGAGGATCATAATCACGATGCATTTAAGGGTAAATCGTGTCAGCGTGAAACGATCAAATGTAACCCTCCCAAGCATCCCTGACCAATCAGCGCCAATGGTGGGTTATGAAGACATCAAGAGCGTTGCTACGCGACCGCGAAACTTCACAGTCAACCAAACAAACCGCCAACCCTTAATATCATCCCTTGCACTTTAACTACTTTATTAAGCGGCTCTGGTCTTAAAATCACGTCTAAAAATTAACAATTTAAATTTACATCGACTTAACGTTCAAATGTTTACGTTTTACGTCCAAGAAGGCCGCCCGTCGGCTCCGCGTTGATAAGCGACTAATTTGGCAGTTTCGCTCTCTTTTTTAAATTGAATTTGTCAAAATTTTGGAAGTAAATCAAATTTGGTCCGCTGTACCTATCGAGTTGACGCTTGAATGCGATATCGTCCTACGATTTGCATGAGCGGCCATTTTGTGTAATTTTGGTTATTGTTAGGGTAAACATATGCTTATGTGCTTGAACTTTGGGGAAATGCGATTATGTTTCACGTCCGTATGTTTAGTTGAAAATTTTAGATGCGGAAAGGAAAATTAAAGTAAAGGCGAGAGACCGAGAGCGAGCAAATTGCATCTCGTGGTCATTTATTTTTCCAACACAAAATCACTCGAGTCATTTTAATGCGATGTAAAAATTTTCACTTTGGTTGGGAATTTCGTTAAAGTGCTCAAAGATAATGCGATAAAATATGCTGTACTTCACCAGGATGCAAAGAAGTTGCCCTGTTGGTATATGAAAGGAGAGAAAATAAAAAGTAATACTCTGTCATTTTATATGCAAAATTTTAGATTGGGGTTCCATGCTATGCATTTATTTCATCCTCCGCGTCCGTCTAATAACAAATACAAGTCGCGAACACATGCACCATTATGAGACTTCACGGATCGTGAGCATCCATGGGTTCAGTCTAACCCTGTCCGTAGACCGTGAGATTTATAATTTTATATTTTGACAATTCCATATAAGCAATTTAGGGGGAGCTATTTATGGTTGAGCTATGATGAACTGTCGAAGACGGGGGATAAATTTGATTGTTCGTAGAGTGTTGGATTACACTTAATGTATGTTATTGTGCTGATTACGTTGGTGTTGGTTTGTTTAGCTACGCTTTTTGATTTTATTATGAATAAATTATCGCACACGAAATATTTTCGCACTTTTGTTCCACACTTTTTTCGTTACGGATGTTTACTTTTTCAGCATTGGAGCAAAAGGCATTCGTATTCTTTTCATTTTTACGATTTTCAATCTTGGAAAGGTTTTCATTTTAAATTATAAAATACTAGTGTTTATACTCGGCTTTGCCCGAGTATTGTAACGAGAAATCAAAGTAGTCTTGGGCAAAATACTTGCTAACCTAAGAGATTCCAAGTTGATCATGAATAATTTCAAATTATTGAAAATTCTCTTCTTTCAAAGGAGAATCAGTCAAACTGTTAATAAGCCAAGAGATTTCGCCGGAAGGTTGTCTATCAGATCATTAGTGGACTACATCCTAACAAAATTTACTTTTACTTAACCTGATCAGACTGATCTAGGGCTTCGAACCTTGGATGCGCTGGTCTGGAGGACAACTGATCATTAATGATGACCTTTCTACTTTAATTATTATGTTATTCTCGATTTGATGACATCAATAAAATGGTCCATTAAGCAAGATATGTTTAATTTTTTCACGGGAAATGTATTACAAATGGAGGAATCATAATCAGAATCTCTCTTTGGGAGAGGTTTTTGAATTCATGTTTCCTTTTTCTTTTTTTTTATGTATTTAAAATCAAATTTCACAGGTTTCATATCTCATCGATATCGAGAAAGTCCGGTGCGGCGTCGAGAATTTAGTGTTATCATACCATTAACCAGTTCTGGTTTTATAATCGGTATATTTAGCTCAGCCTACGACCTCGAAAGTGAAACAGATGCTTGAAAGAGACTGGTTTTGTAAACGAATCAGATCTACCTATATTCGAGAGTGGATGGCTAGAGAATTCCGGGCCCTTCAGAGTAAGCTGAGTCGGGCCCTCTCAATCTCAACAAATTAAAAATAATCAAAAGCCGATTAGGTTCATTGCTAATCAATAGAAAAACGAATGGGATTTAACAAAATAGCTCGAGTATTAGCATCCCTGAAAAAATACCGTCAGTCCGCGCCTGGTCTAAGTGATCTTTCAGTGATTTTTCACTTTGTAAAGTTTTTTATTTTTATTCATCCAGAGTGAACCGAAGACTGGGCTAGACAAACGACTATCTGGTGATGCCGCTGTTCTAACCATAATTAACCACATTATCTAATAGATTGGTACTTGTCAGGGACCCATGATTCTGTTATATTCTTATTCCTGGCAATCATTAACTCGGGGTACTGACGACTTTACGTGCCTTGAGCATTGTTGTGTTAGTAGGTGATGGCGCTAACTACTAGGCCAACGACCGACATAGTTGTAATTTTACTAATGTCAACATTATACAGATACTAATCAGTCCGTACTGAAATTAAATTTGCAATTTTTACCATCTGTTTTCGAGAGTGAAAGCTGCCACTATCTCACCTTAGAGCCAGTCACTAGAAAAATGTTTGTACAGTAAATTTTCTTTTACGAAGTTTTTAAAGATTGCTTCGTATTTCCTCCCGAATCGCCTCAAGAATTTTTTTAGTAAAATTTGAAAAAGCAAATCCTAAGATTTCATTGAATTTCCTGAAAATGTTCAATTTCCTGGGATTTTCCGGATTTCCTCAGGTTTTTCTCCACTTGTACACTAGATTTCCCCAGCGATTCTCCCAGTTTCAAGTAAATGGAAATTATTTTACAAGAAATAATGAAAATGCAGTAATTTATGTCTTCATTCAAGTGAAAGGTTCCTACTAATTAATAAAGTTGATCATAGATTATGAACAAAAGCTGTTAGGTTTTAAAACCTAACATGGAATACCCTCCAGTGTTACCTAATCTCATGATACATTTACACTTGCTGTACCTTGCAGTCCATGTGATGACTACATCACTTGCATGACTTTTTGGATAAGTGTTGTAAAAGGAGTATCTACCGTTTGATAGTTCTCACAATCAAAAATTTTAATATTTCAAAATTTCAGGACTTATACCATACATGTAATATGTATTTGTTCTGAAGGAGTGAAAGGTTCCCATAGAACAAAATTAACTAAATGCACACATCAGTGACGTATTTAAAAAAATCCTTTGGGGAGGGGCAGATCAAAAATATTGTTTAGAATCTCGTTAATCCATTCGTGCGCGTCCGTGGTAACCAAATCCTGATATATAAAATCCTAGCACGCTGCTGCTCCTGCTACAGCGTGTCATATTTTGATGAAAAAAAACATTCTGATTTCCCTCACATTTGCATGAAAATTCAAGATCCCGATTTTTCCTGGTGAAATTTGGAAAATTAGAAATTCCTTATCTTCTTCAAGTTTTCTAAAAGAGTGGAAATTCTGCAATATGTACTGGAGGGTGTTCCACACCCCCCAGACCCCCCGGTTTACAATTTTACCAACCGAAAAATTTATTAAACTAATTATGATTAGGACTAACCGGGAAGTTTGAATTTTAGGTTTCTATACTACGTATAGAAAGAAGCCTTATGATCTGGCTCCGTGTCTGTCTGTCTGTCCGCATGATTAAAAAAAAACTCGTTAGCGTTTTCCTTATACAAAAAAAATTTGCCGTTGGTATCTACCTATTTAGAAGATTAACGCATTAAAAATTCTAATAAAATAAAACCCAATTAATTTAATCTATCAAAAAAGTAGATGTATAGAAGCCTAAGAACTGTCGCAAAAGCGATTTCCACCTTGTTTAAGTAAAAACGAGGGAAATTTAATCTTCGGATAGAAAAAATTAAAACTTGAAAAACATATTTATTTAATTACCTTACTGCTCATGGAGTTTAGCAGCAACTTTCTGTCTTACTTTGGAAATTAACTATAAAAATATAGTCAAAATTGTAAACCGGGGGGTCTGGGGGGTGTGGAACACCCTCCAGTACATATTGCAGAATTTGGAGAAGATAGGGAATTTATAATTTTACAAACTTTGCTAGGAAAAACCGAGAAATTAACTAATAATGTAATTTAAATTAAATCTAAAAGTAAAGAAAACTGAAATTGCATTAGAATCTACTTTGCTTATCTACTTTTGCTGTATAAATAATGTCTATAAAAGTAAAAAAACTTTTATACTTATTGACTAGCGAGAAACAAGAGTAGGTACCTACTTCATGTTAAAAATTCCGATAAAAAATATTTACATTTTAATTTATTGTTAAATTAGTAGATAAACTAAAAATGTTCGATCCCACTTTATTCTGAGTTTACTTCGAGGTTTAATCTAACCCAGTTTGTTTATCTGAAACAATAGCCTGTTATATAAAATCCTAGAACGCTGCTGCTGCTGCTGCTCCTGCTACAGTGTGTCAGGTTTAGGTGAAAAAAAAAACACTTTGGTTTCCCTCACTTTTGCTTAAAAATGCAAATTTCCCGATTTTTCCTGGCGAAATTTGTAAAAATATAAATTCCTTATTTTCTCCAAGTATTCTAAAAGAGTGGAAATGCTGCAATATGTACTGGAGGGTGTTCCACACCCCCCAGACTGCCGGTTTCAGGGATGCAATCAGAGTCATCCTTGGGGGGGCAATTGACCCTTTGCCCCCCATTTAAATACGCCACTGGCACACAAAGCTTCCGTTTTGGACACCGGGGGGGGGGGGGGGGATACTCTGGTATTTCTGGTAAAAGCTGGTAATGACAAACACCAGTCTATTTCTCGGTATAATTTGAAATAATTATTATAATAATTTTATGAATAAATTTGATCGAAGAACATTAAAAACCAATGTTGAAAATTTAACGAATGAATAAAATTTATTTTAAAATCAGTCGAAAAAGTGATTATGTTAAATTATTTAATTTTTGGCATCAAAAACAAGTATAATATATTATAGTAGTGGAGTAAAAATGACCGCATAATAGCTGGCTGGCGAGGTGGATTCGCGACGAGTCGCTCGTGGCGAGATGATCGTAAAAAAAATGAAATAAAAATTTCTGACGTTTTTTTTACTTTTATGTTTACCCAGAGCTTTGGCTCTGTTGTCGGGGTTGTCGTGCAGCTAGGTCGTTAAGAATTGCTTCTTCTTTGGTTACAAAAATACTTCATAACTGAATTTTTTGGATAAAAAGAGAATTTTAAACGATTTTCTTGTAACTCTCTGTATAGATAGTCAACAGTGAATTCTTCCTGATTCAAAAGAACCCTTAACTTTATTAGGTTGAATTAAAACTTTCATGTTAAATTTTAAGAGAGGGAAAACACAACATTTTAAGTGAACAATAGAAAAAAATTAAACGCTTCCACCGTTCACCTTTCGTGTAGCTTGTGACATTTAGAAGTTGCACTTTACACCCCTCTTATAATTTTCACCCTAAACATTACTTCACAGAAACGGGAACCTTATTGGCCAAACAAGTCGCGCATTTTATTTAACAACAACATTTTTAATTTTTCAACATCAAAAGTCGACGCATCGAATATTCCTTTGGCCGACTGTGCACTAGAGCTGTGTTATTGCGATTATATTGACTGGTCCATGGGGAGTAGCAGGGTACATTTGAAATAAATCGACGAGAATGTAGTGGAGTCGGGCATTGTTATGTTAGTGATGACCATTTCTGGTCCCTCTATAGCGAATTCAATTTAATTTGCTTCATTACATTTCATATATTTCAATGTCGTGACGTATGTGCCACGCAACTGGTGCCTAGATTTATTTAAAAAATTTACTTTTTTGAAACAAAAATTCTCTCGCGCAAAATGCAATAGATTGGAATTCGTCCCGTGGGGTTTACATTGCACAAGAAATACTCGTTCGAACTAATTGCACACAGGATAAATTGGATTTCAACTTTTTGTGTTCCAAATCAAATTTCTTCATAATTGGAACTGTTTACCTAGGCTATCGCCGAAAATTAAAATTGGAGTTGGGAATCCCCGAATAAAATATTTTGTTAGTTTCCAGTTATGCGTAAATAAGAAAATTTTTGGCGGGAATTTAATTATTTTCAATTAAGATCACAGAAGGAAATTGTGAATTACTAAAATTCGACCTCGCCCGTGATTGAATAATTATATAAAATGGCGGGAATTCTCAGACGACGTAATAATCTGTGCAATAACACTGACAGATTGATATAATTTATGGCCAAATTTATTGGTAGAATTATTGTATTACTATTTAATAATTACTAGCTTACGTACCCGGTTCTGCTGCTTCTAATTAAATTCTAAATATGTATTCTAGTTTTTAATATTTTTGATGAATTATCAATTTTATGCCTGGTGGCAGCAGATAATTAAATTCTTGTAGCAGTTAAAGGCAAATTAATCAATAAAATGAAATAAAGTAGGTAAATATATTTTAACATTTAATTACAGATGGGCTGGGGTTGGGAAGAGAGGGATAAAATAATTTTGTTGGAGTGTGTACAATCCGCTAGGGATGCAAAATAACAGCGACTTTACAACAGATTTAACTAGAGTGGACAGGGGTCTCTTCATTATCTCAACACAACCTATTTACTGCCGTCCACCATTTTCACTCATTCTCCACTTGCAACATATGAATGTTTATCGGAGAGTTTCATTAGGTCAACCCTAATAGGGATCGCTACTAAAGCGTTTGTTATTTACTTGGTTATTTTAGAATCGATCCACAACGTTCATTGTTTTAATAATAGAAATTTGAATAGTCTGTCATAATTGAAATTAATAGAGAATTCCCAATTGATTTTATCAAAACTCATTTATTTCCTTCGTTCGACAACAATTCACAATTAACTTCCTACATATTAAAACTTTTAGCATTTCCCGAATGCCTTTGGCCACTTTTGGTCAATAAATCTTGTGGAGTCGACTCTAAAGAGCTGCAGTAATTGTCTCAACCAGAGGAAGTAGCAGTTTCTCAAGTTAAAGGTTTGCGGACAGCGGTTCTAGCCGCAAACTTAAGACAATGGGTAAGGTACTGGACACAAATCCGGTTAAAGTTTTGGTTTCCGGTCAGACGGGCCATTAAGTGTTTCCTAAATTAAACAAATTTTATCGTGGCAACCGACGGTCGAAATTGATCATTGTTTTAATCAATTAATATCAGAACAATGGCGTCACTAAGTGAGTGATGGTTAATCACTAAGTTAGCGACTATTGTAACGATTCGCACGGTCCGATAATTTCGCATTAGCACAGCACAACTATGAAATGTGAGTTAGCTGGGGTGAAATATGCGGACTATGTAATATGACGTATTTTTACGTTTATCAATTTGTTGTAACATCATTAACCGTTGTTTTTTCCATTGCAGATGAAAATAGAGATATCAACGGACATCCGGAAGATGACCTCAAAAGACAAAGATCGCAATACAATGGAGACCAACTTTATTCGAACGTAAGTGAAATCGGTTTGCAAAATCTGTTGTCAAAAATTTAAATTTTACCTTCCATCAGCTTTGGTCGAGTAAATGGAGCATTAAGGAAGAACACAAACTCTTATCGGAACTCGGAGCGTCGGGTGGAACCACTAGTCAGGCAGCTTACTACGACGGACACGGGGGATTTCCTGGTGTTGGTCCCGTAAGTTCTGCAACCGATCTGTACGATACGATCAGCACCATGAGTCAAGCCACGTCCCAGAACTTATACACGCCATCGTTGGGTGGATCTTTAGGTGAGGCTCTCTTCCGATTTAATAACTCTTACTTTTCTGCATGATGGTGGTGGATTTTAAAATTTGTTTTTCTTTTGTTAAACAAATTTTTAAATACAGGATCGTCTTTAACACCATTAGCACCCATTACAATGCACGAGATGAAAATAGAAACGTCAAGAATTCTTGATGCAACTTTGCAACCCTATCACACAGGTGAGCCACTTACTTAGTGATAGAAGGGTGGAAGTTCCTAACGGCCAATGCCAAACACGCACAACTCAATTTTCTTACCCCTTCAGATGTAGAAACGCCACTGTACAGATTGTTTTCTTCCAGTTAATGCATGATTATTTAATTTGATTGTTTGCATGTTTGCATCATTTGACATTGACAATTGCTTGGTCCTTTCCCAGTTCTCATAATTATTTTTTTTTATTTGCTATTGTGCTACGTGTTTTAATTATGACAAGGTAACACAATTAGCTCTCCGGTTTATACGTAATAATCTTTGAATTTAAAAAAAATGTTGTTTTGAAAAATACCTAGAACTTTTTCCCATTATTATATATTCTCGCTTTTGTTTGGCATTTAAGTCTTGTAATCGATTATTTAAATGTCAACTCCAGAGTAAAACTACGCGTCACAAAATAAAAATTAAATCGAAAACACTAAAAAAAATGTTCCAATAAACCGTCATCGTCCAAAGCATATCTGCTGACAAATTAAAGATCGGCTATTTTTTGTTTTCTTAAAAAGTTTTCAGCTGAACAGTATGTTTGTTAGAACTATAAGATATACCAGTCAAGAAAATGACTGTTCCATAGATGGACTAATTCCAGGGGGGGGGGGGCAATTGCCCCATTGCCCCGAAAAAAAAATTAAATATAATAAAACTATTACCAATCGAAGCATGCCAGTCTTGAAGAATTTTTGCCATGTAACCTTCTTCCCTTGAAACAACCAGAAGCTGTAATTTCTATTTTGCCTGATAGTTTGCATGATCCATTCCTCGGTAGTTACCCTAACATTTGTGGTTGCATTGCGCATGTCAAATTAACCAACCCTAACACTTGCTTAGTAGAATTGTTCGATAATAAAATTTGGTTATTAGTTTGTTGAAAACTTTTTATTATTGCAAAATTTTTGTTTGATTTGTGTCTAATTTTGTGTTATTGCATGATAGCAGATAATAGCTCGCCGTACAGTGGCGTAGTTGGGTTAGGGGCAGCAGTAGACGGGGCGTCCCCCGGACTGCCGCTAGCCGTACCGGCCGAACCAAATAGTCAACCGACATCGCACACCGGATCGCCTGATCCTACGGCACTTACCGTTTTGCAGCCATCAAATGGCACATCGCAACATTACTCAACCATGTTACCTAGTTTTGGCTATTCGACAGGTACCTACTTACATTTTTACTGCCACGTTTATTCTACCACCAAAATGCAGGAGCACTTAATAACATTTTTTTTTGGGAATCTCCTTCAAAAACGGTTTTTGGTTCGATTCGTTTCTAACGGTCCATTATTTTTTCAGGTAGTGGCGCAGTCGTTTCGGGTTCGGATTACGCTTATAGTACGGCGTATAGTCAATATGGTAGTGCGTACGGAAGTTATGGCTATGGAAGCGCTTCGAGCGGGCTGCTGAGTAAGTAAACAGTGAGTATATTGCCGACTTTGGAATTTTTGTAACGAAAACCATGAACTTTCGATATCTACCAAAAATGAAGTCTACTTTATGGTTTTTATTGCATAAATTTGAATTTGCTTTTAGGAAATTACGAAATTAATCGAATATATTTTCAATAATTATTCCTTTCTATCGCAGATTCGCCTTACTACTACAACAACAGTGAAGCATCCGGAATTAGTTCAGTGGCGCACGTTACCGGACAAATAAGCAATAACGCAGAACAAAGCAGTCGCTCCCCCCTGGCGGCGACACGCGCAAATTCGCTAGCGTCAGCAAATTCGCCAACCGAAAGTGGCAGCGCGTGTTTAAAAACTGAAGGTCTCTTTAACGAAAATTTAAATCTACGTTAATTGTTATGTGACTGCTGGATTTTGTAAAAATTGGACGTTTAAATGAAAGGTGTAATTTTAAAATCGTGTAAATATTTATAAATAAGCTATTAAATTAAAGTAAATAAAAAAATAATAATTATTATGTAAATTTATATTTTCTAGAAGAAACATTGTCTGGAAGATATGAATGGGAAACAATGCAGATAATTGATAAATTGGTCTCAAAAATACGAAACTTAGTTTTCATTTTATTTATTAATTTACATTTAATCATTTTTAGAAATGTGTTTTTTTATTAATATATTTTATATTATTTAGTATTATTGTAAGGAACACCAAAGAGATGTTTACATTAGCATGTGCACACACTACTCTTATAATATTTTTGCAATATAATTTTCTCAAACGTCAATAGATGGCGCTTCGATCAGTTTTGTAATTTGTTATCTGATGAAAAACGTTTAAATACTATTTTGTTAAATATTAAATAAAATCTGTGTTGGAAAGCGAGTTTAGGTGTAAACATTGTTTTAAAACAACAATTATTTTTTCAAAACGTCTGTCAACTAGTCACAGTAAATTGTACTTACATAGCGCAAGCTATAAATTGTTTTGTAAAGAATGCGTACTTCTTTTATTTTTAGAAATCAAATTTCTTTCGCTCTCAAACAAGGAATAAATCGCCGTATTATGACTCACAGATGGCGCGATTGCTTCAAGTTATATCGCCACGATATGGCGATTTATATTTTTATTGTTTTGTGTCGGGGAAGTACGCATTACCATTTAACGGTCGGTGGCGCACAAAGTGCGCGCACCGCGTTTAAAAAATGAAAAGTATTTTAAATTTATTTAATTTTGTAAAACGTGTAATAATATACCAAAGAGATGGCCCACTTATCAAGCTGTCAAGGTATGTAAGTATAGTATTGTAAAATGTGATAGGCCCAAATCTTTCAGGCCCCATCTTGCCCTTTTCACTCCTGTCACATTCATTTATAGATGTAGGCAGTTTCTATTAGTAAAAATAAAATAAATAATAAAACTTACGACTTTCATTCGCTGAACCTGATTATCATACCGTTCTACCATCGTACTACCATCGGTAGTCACTCTAGTTTAAAATTTTTGGATTTGATTTGAGAATCACGTTAAAACTTATGTGAGTGATTTTCTGGCTTTTATTTGATTGGAAATCATCCGAAATTTGAACGGCAATATAGTGATTTTTGGAAATTTAAATGACATTGGTAAAATTAGGAATAAAAATTGGATCACAAATAGAAACTATTAATTATTGGAAATTTGAATATCTAAAAGTTAATGGTAAACTGGATAAATTTAATTGTTAAATTGGGAGGCTCGCTAAAATTTGTATTTGCGGCGAGCACCTGCATTGATATGTGATACCTACTATTATCGTTTTATTTATTAAATCGGAAATTTATTTACAAATTTAATAATTGTAATTAGGAATAATTTTGTGCATAAATTTTTGGATTGAGAAGAGTTTATTTAGAACTAATTATATTTAATTTTGGTCTAACAATAACCCGCTACTGAGAAGCCTTGCTCTCCGATTAGAAAGCTAGCTATCGCTATATCGCTATATAGTTTTGAATTACTGTTGATATGAGTTTTTGTTATTTTTATATTTGAATAAAAAGAAAAGTAAGATTTTATAGCATTTGATTGCTTCTGATTGCTGATGGATGACGCTGCAAACTGTAAAGCACCTAAGAACTCAACTTCACTTAAATGGCTACACATTTTCTCAACTATTCTTATATTGGATTTGAGTCAGAACAATTGGGTGCCGTTCTCAATGTAAGTACAGTCACTTGCAGTACCGCAACCAAATGGGCCAATGAGTTAGAGAGACAACGTTCTTTCTCTCTCTTCGCAAATGTCAAATTTATTTGTTTAATTTATATATTTATGATGTCTCCCAAGTAACACTAAGGTTATCAATAACACTAAAAAAGTGAGAAAAAATGATATTGAAGTAAGTATACTTCAACCGTACACCGGTATAAAACCAATATAGATTCATAAGATACACAGAATTGATCTCACCATAAAAAGCTTTAAAAGAATTAATAGATAGAGGGAGCTGCCACCACGTCATCAAGAAGACCATTCCAGACCCTGAAGTTTTAATTCGATAAGAAGTGCTCCCTGGCTCTGGTGTTGAATATTTCTCAGAATTACTTCAGGGGCTGTTTATCAAATTATTAAATCTTCTCTCACAAAAGCCAAAGGTAAAATGATTATGAAATGGACTGTTATGATAAAGGTATGCCAATCGCGTTGCCGTTCTTTGAACAGATTCTAACATGTTAACCTAATCCAGAAGAGTTCACTGGGGGTATTTCATACCCCCCAGACACCCCGTATTACACCAATTCTTTTGTGACAAAAATAGAATTACTTTTGGACTTAGCAGCGAAAGCAGTTTTTTCCGATTCCAAAGCTCTAAACGTATTATTTAAGTCATAAAAGAATTGGTGTAATCCGGGGGGTCTGGGGGTATAGAATATCCCCAGTGCACTTTTCTGGATTCGGGATTTTAGGTAAGAGGGCAGGGAGATATCCCTGAGCACACTTAGGCTACTTAATCAGATCTATTGTACACTGAAAGAAATGGTTTACTATAATGATGATGAAATTCATAAGTACATTGATTTTGTTCATGAATACTATGAAGTTTTCATCAATATGACGAATTTTGTTCATCGGTGTAAAAATGATGAATTTTTCATCAATATAATAAACCATTTTTTTCAGTGTACTACCTCCGATGCAGCGGCTCTCCGTCCTGTCACTCTTCAAGCCATCCTGTGTCCAGGATGAATTCGATCGAGACAGCTACATTGGGATTTACTACTCTTTATGGTCTCCCCCATAAAAAAATTCTGGATCCGCCCCTGATAGTGTATAAGGAATAACAATGGACCAAGAACAGAACGGAAGCATGACGAGGGAACGTCCGCCGAATTCGCAAAGGTTGATTACCAAGGAATGCGGACAACCATTGCAGCAGCTTTCCTTAAACACCAAAATACATACTTCAATTTTTTTAGAATTCTTCTTTTAAGTACATACCTACTCTATCGAAGGTTCTCGAGAAATCCAAATAATTCACTTCTACTAGGATATTAGATCGGAACGAGAACTCCAATCGTTAACACACATCAGGTAGGAATCCGTGCTGACACCAGTGGCGACTCGCCTAAAGAGGCAAGAGAGGCTACACCTCCTCTGAATTTCTGATTTCTCATACTATCAGAATTTTCAAAAAAAGAAAAATATGGATTTTTAAGTGTGAGATCTATTATAAGATAGATACTGTTTCAACAGTAGGTACATATAAAAAAAAATCACAAACAAAATTTTTGCACATCAGATTTCCTTTAATGAGGTTTCCTCCCACTCCCGAGATAACTCGGGAGTATGGAACGTGAACCATAGATGACAACTGAGTATCCTGCGAGGACCAGTTACCGAAGACCATCTCCCGTCATTCACGGGCAACATAGCTCCTATACCCCCATATCTAATTACTGATAATTAATATAATTGAGCAGCAGCATACCCGGGGCCTATTTTACCACTAGGCGTATTAGGCACGTGCCTAGGGCCCAATGGCCAGAGGGGCCCGAAAAGAAAGATCATAAAATAGTAAAATAAAAATCAAATACTGATAAAATAACCCAAAAATTGGGCCTTCGATGCTATTAGTTACACTCAAATATAAGCGGCACGAAAATTTTCTGAAGCCTAGGGACCAACTCAGTTGAAAATAGGCCCTGGGAATACTAGATTAAAATTCTGACCCTGTTATTAGTATAGTAAAATTAGACTAAAAAACCCCCAAACCGAGAAATCCAAAAAATAAACGGTTTAATTGCCACAAAATGTTCATTACTCGTTCCTATAAAAGTACTAAAAAGTCTCCCGTTCTAGAGCGACGGGTTTGGGTGTTGCGAGGGGGTAAGGAGTCAAAATTATACGTTTCTACAGTTTTTGTCTAATATCTCAAAAATGATGGAAGATACCGAAAATACCATTGGATACAAAATTAAAGGCCGTGAAATTTTCTACAAAAATGGTTCTATAAATTTTTTTGGTAAACTCTATAGATTAGGAGATATAGGGGGGGAGGACAATTTTGATAGTTTTATTACTTACTTTTTGATTTTACTGTAATTTTTAATTAATTTTAATTTAATAATTACTACAATAATTACTGATGAAAGTGATGGCGAACAGAAGTACTACTAACCCTGTAATGCACATTTCAAATGGAATCTCGTTAACCTATTCGTGCGCGTCACAAACTATGACCAAAATCTGTACTAAAATCTGTTTCGAATAGGATTTTCGTAAATATTATTACATACAAACCTTCTTCTGACAATTACGAACACAATGTAATAAAGATCAGCCAAATCGGTAGAGCCGTTCTCAAGTGATGAGCGTACATACATTTTTTATGTTTCATTATTATACATATATATAAATTTGTATGTCCATATGTAATTTGAATTAAATGTATTAAAATGCTTTTTACAAATGTCAGTCTGTAACTTAATATATTAATCCTGGAAAAAAGTATTCAAGAAAAGCAAATTTTCATTAAAATTTCCTCCTCCATATCTTCTAATCTGTGGGGTTTACTAAAAACATCTTTGAGACAATTTTTCTAGAAAATTTAATGGCCTTTAATTTTGTACAGGGCGGGATTTGCTCTATCTAACGTCATTTTCGAGATATTTGACAAAAACTGTGGAAATGTATGGTTTTAACTCCATCCCCCCATCGCCCCAACCAAACCCGTCGCTCTTTAGCGGGAAACTTTTTAGTACTTATAGAGCAACTGATAATAAACATTTTGTGACAATCCAACCTCTTATTTTTTGGATTTCCGGGTTCACATCTAATTATATTGTACTATATGTACAATGCCTGGTATTTTTGATTATGGGGTGTCCGGAGCGAAAACCATACTATTCCTTAGGATCAGAGCCAGCGCTTACCACTAGAGAAACTAGGCCCTAGGCAACTAGGGCGCAAACCAGATTAAGGTGCAAAAATTAAAAAAGAAACTTATAGCAGCTTTTGCCGCAAAAAGGCCAGATTTTTTTTCTGAAATTTTCTGAGGCCTGGAGATCGTAGAATACCCCTAGAATTAATTTTGCTGCGCGAATAAAGAGAAAAAGGTGTACAGGGGGTATTCCATACCCCCCAGACCCCCCGGTTTACCAATACCTTCATTGAAGCTCGATAATTAATATTTTAAGTTATAATATTAAATACGTTTAACTTCAAAAGTTCTACAACAGCTTGAAGTTAATCATAAACATACCATACTAAAGGTAGCTAAGACCACAGTGGTGGCTTGATGTGATCGCTAGTTGAGTTATGAGCGGAAATTCTGGGTTCAAATCCAGGAATTTCTTAGCTCAGTCTTTTGGTGAACATCAAACTGCAGATCGAAATACTAATACTTGTAACTTTCCTTAACAGCTTAGTGGAAAACGTGGTACAATAAGCTTAGAGCGTCAGTACAAAGTGGGCATTGAACCACTGCCCGTTCAGCTAATTTGGAAAGGTAGCTACTTCTGAGACATGTAAATATAGAATTACTTAAGGGCTTGGTAGCGGAACCAGTTTTTTTATTGCTTAAAGTTAAACTTAAGTTTTCAAAACACAAAACAGTGTATAGCGGGGGTCTGGGGGGTTACCTGCCCCAGATCAGAGATATTTTTACCAAGTGCGAAGAATTAGAAACTTACTCACTTGAAAGACTCTCCGCTTCAAGCCCTATGAGGCTTTTAAGTTACAGCTCATCATAGTTGTACTTAACCGATTATTGTAAAAGCGGACCTTAATAGTATACATTTTTCTGTGAGCCAGCAGAGAGATGGCAACAAGTTTCAAGTTTCAGTTTTTAGTTCCTTTTTAATTTTTTCCGATATTTGAGAATCGTAGAATACCCCCAGCATTGATTTTGCTGCGCAAACAAAAAGCTAAAGGTTCACTGGGGGGTATTCCATACCCCCAGACCCCCCGGAACTTTTATAATTACCTAGTTTGCTATAGAAATTTCTAAAATCTGTTTTAAAAATTCGATAAGCTTCAGTTTAGCTGCTATTACAAAACTAGTTTTGTAATTTTTTACACAAAATGTAAGTGGCAATCTGGGGGGTGTGGAAAACCCCCCAGTGCATCTCTTGTTTTTTATTCGCGCATCCGAATTAAGGTATTATTTTTAGTAACAAATATTAAAAGGTACCGACTCCATAGTAATGAAATAAATATCTTCAATGCTAGAAGGCCGTACAACCATCCAGAGTTTCCCCTAAATTTTTCAAAGCAAATTCCCTGACTATGAAGGACTAGTTCTAGACTAGACTATTTCTAAAAAATAACCAAAATAGTAAAAAATATGTAAGACTGTTGATTCTAAACAGTAAACTGTGCACTGGAGGTATTGCTGGACTTCCAAATATACAAGGATTAATCACAAACAAGGATCCCAGCATTGGCTAATAAGTAACTCTTCAGTACTGAAAAACTAATACTTTTGATCCATGAATAAAGAGTAAACCGTGCACTGGGGGGTGATCCCTCTTCTTCTCAAAACTGCGACTTCCAAATACACTGTACACTGGGGGGTATCCCATACCCTCTAGACCCTCCGGTTTACCAGTAGTTACATTAAAGCTCAATTATTAATATTACTTGTGTGGCTGATTGGTAGCGGAACCAGGTTTTATTTCTTAAAATTAAACTTAGGGCCTATTTTACTATTAGGCGCATTCGGAATGTGCATAGGGCCCAATGGGCAGATGGGCTCAAAAGGGTAGAACATAAAATCGTAAAATAAAAATCGAATACTGATGATATAACCCAAAAATTGGGCCTTCGATGCTATTAGTTACCCTTGAATATAAGAGACCCGAAAATTTGCTAAAGCCTATGGCCCAACTCAGTTAAAAATAGGCCTTGAGCATACCGGCCGATTGGGAAGCGGGCAACTGCGGTTCAAATCCTGGTTGCGTCAAATACACTGCTTGCGGTGATCTAAAAATCTAAAATTGATCTGTGGTTTATGGGGAAGGCAGCGGGAAATCACTCTATTAATTAAATTCTCTAGTACGTCAGGCTACAGCCAAGTAAACACCTACGCACTGCATAGTATATGGAACTTGAAAAAGAAGAATATAATTGAAGGTTGAGTATGAAACTATAAGAAAATAAGTAAAACAAATGAAGTAAAAGGAACAATCGGGAGGTATTCCGATTATCACACTCACTAAAGTACCAACAATGGAGTATCGGGTAAAATGATTAAAAATTCAAGCAAAATACAAATAGTACAGTATAATTATTAGACTAAAAAACACCCAAATCGGGAAAGCCAAAAAATAAACGGTTTAATTGCCACTAAATGTTCATTACTCGTTCCTCTATAAGTACTAAAAAGTCTCCCGTTCTAGAGCGACGGGTTTGGGTGGGGCGAGGGGGGTAAGGAGTCAAAATCATACATTTCTACAGTTTTTGTAAAATATTTCGAAAATGATGGAACATACTGAAAATACCATTCTGTACAAAATTAAAGGCCGTGAAATTTTCTACAAAAATGGTTCTATAAATTGTTTTGGTAAACTCTTTAGATTAGGAGATATGGGGGGGGGGGTTGATAATTTTCTTACTTACTCTTTGTTTTTACTGTAATTTTTAATTAATTTTAGAATTTTGTAATTACTGATGGAAGTAATGGAAAAGAAAAGTAATATTAACCCTGTAATGCACATTTCAAATGGAATCTCGTTAACCTATTCCTGCGCGTCACAAACTATGACCAAAATCTGTACTAAAATCTGTTTAGTATAGGATTTTCCTAAATATTATTGCATAGAAACCTTCTCCTGACAATTACAAACACAGCGATAAAAAGATCAGCCAAATCGGTACAGTCGTTCTCAAGTGATGAGCGTACATACATTTTTTACGTTTCATTTTTATATATCTAGATTTGTATTTTGTAATTTTAAATAAATGTATTAAAATGCATTTTACAAATGCCAGTCTGTAACTTACAAAGATTTTTTTTCATATAAATATATTAATCCTGGAAAAAAGTATTCAAGAAAGGCAAAAATTCATTAAAACTTTCCTCCTCCATATCTTCTAATCTGTGGAGTTTACCAAAAACATGTTTAAGACAATTTTTCTAGAAAATTTAACGGTCTTTAATTTTGTACAAGGTGGGATTTGCTCTATCTAACGTCATTTTCGAGATATTTGACAAAAACTGTGGAAATGTATGGTTTTAACTCCATCCCCCCATCGCCCCAACCAAACCCGTCGCTCTTTAGCGGGAAACTTTTTAGTACTTATAGAGCAACTGATAATAAACATTTTGTGACAATCCAACCTCTTATTTTTTGAATTTCCGGGTTCACATCTAATTATACTGTACTAAAACTAAAATCAAGGAAAAATCGGAACAAATAAATTAATCATTTAAATTAAAAAATGATCTTGACATGGAACATCCCCAGGATCTCTCCAATAGATTTAAATTTGCTGGTGCTCGCTCTGCCTCGCAAATTTTATTTTTAATCCGCATAAGACAATGTCCAATTGCTACAACATCAACGATATATTTTATAGAAAATTACAATTTGTAAAATACATTTAATTAACATAACAATATAATTCAACATTTCAACATATTATAAAACTATTGGCTTTATTTGTCATAGATTGAAGAAAGTAAAATCTAAAATATAATTTTTGAACGAAAAACGACGTTTAACATACAAAAAGTGGAAAAAGTTATTGTTTTACCTTTTGTTTAAATAAATAAATAAATAATACCCGAATGACTGATATCTTCACCTCGAAATATCTATCGGATATGAATTTATTAACCAAATTTATCAAGTTACCAATAATCAGACAATAGCAATTCAAAATCAAGGTGACAAAACAAAAATTGTGTTGGTTACTTGATTTATTTGTCTAATAGATTCGTATCCGATAGATATCCCGAGGTGAAGAAAGAGGGTACTCGCGAACGCTAAATTTTTATCACTCATCAATCATCATCGTCAGAATCGTTTCTATGAGTTTCTAAAATATGGTTCATCATTTCAATTTGGTCGTCAGTCAAAAAATTACAATATCTGCACTTATAGTACGGTCTCGTTCGAAGTTGTTCTCCTTGTGCCTCAACATTTGCGTAATCTAGATGGGAAGTAAAGAAGTTGCAAATTGGATTTAAAGTTTGATCAGTTTGTGGATGATTTCCAAGCTTTTCGGGAGGTGTAATTTCCTGTTTAGGGTTACGATTCGGTTGATTTTCAAAATACAAACTGTTTTGATGGTTTGATTCCATGTCAGATAAGTTATGGTTATCATCACCTTCTACTTTTACAGGAACCTTGCCGTCTTTTTCCATTTTAATCAAAAACGATATTCTAAACAATGTATTTCCTTGTACGGAAACATTATTTATTACAAAAACAAATTATAATACTTACATTTTAAATAATAAACTAAAATTTAAACAAAATACATTTCAGCAACAAATAACTTTTTATTAATCTTGCAATAAATTAACGTGCTTTACTCAATATGGTCGAAAACAGTGTTACCAACCTCTGAAAATGTTTGCATTGCTTTTAAGATTGCAATTGTAACAAAAATAATAAATTTTTCAGAGAAATAAATATACTATCTCAAAAAAAGAAAAATTATTGGAATTTTTTGAATATCCGGGAAGATTGGAAACTTTTTCAAAAATCCGATAATCCGTTAAACCGATATTTGAATGGAAGTTTTATTTGAAATTCTTCTATATCTACATATATTCCAATTTATGTTTTTCAAATTTAACCAGAAAGATAGAAGCATAAAAGCTTAAGAACTGCGGTAATCCGAGTTCCACCTTGTTTAATAAAAATTTTAAAAATATAAAGAATAATTGATAGATTCAAAATAACATAAAACATTTTATTGATTAGTTTAAAAATGACAAAGTAAAATATCTGAGGTTACCGAGCATCAAGGAATCATATCGAAATAGCCCATAATTTCGGGATAAAGAGACATGGTTATCTCAAAGAGTTTCCCAACTCTGCGTTAAAGTTTGAAAATTTTGCCAAACTTGAGCTCGATTAATATCATTTCGTATTGGTGTGCTATTTACTGGAATAATTTGGACCACGAAATTATTTGAAATGTTACTAATTGTGATGTTTTCCAACTTTGTTCTGCAAAGAGGACAGCTGTTTTTAATTTTTGCCCAGTTTTCTATGCATGGAGGGCAAAAAACGTGTGTACAGTCGTTCAGAGCAGCTTGTTCGTCTTTTATTTCTTGTAAACATATACTACACATCGCCATATTGCCAGTTATTTTAAATTAACTTTTCGTTTAATTTTCTGTTCATTTAATATCATATCTCTACCTATATAGATATTTTTAATCTCTTAAGTAGTTAATCCGAAATTATCGTATTAAATTTTGATAACCTCCTAATATATAAATCCCAGCATACTGCTGTTGCTCGTGCTACAGCGTATCATTGTTGCTGAAAAAAAAACTTTGATTTGTCGATTTTTTTTACCAACCAAAAAATATATTAAACTATGGTTCAGAAAAAGAACCATAGAAAATAAAAGAAAATAATGAATAATTACGTTATAAAAAACAATTAAAATTTAGTAATCATAGTAATCATCCTAATATATAAAAACTCAGAATGCTGATGCTCCTGCTGCTGTAACTGCTGTAACAAATTTTTGGTTAGAAAAACTCGAAGACGCAAACGTGATTAAAATAAGAAAAAAAAAAAACAAAGAGGAGAAATATAAAAAGTAAAAGAAAGAGGAAGTAATGGCAATTAGTGAAGAAATACTGCCCGTTAAAGATATAAGAAAATAACAAAAACAGAAGAAAACAAAAAAGAATACAGTTTAGTACATAAATAAATCCATTAATCACATAAATTTTATAATAATATACACATCAATCGAGATCCTAACTAATCGAGAGATCCACCGGTCAAGCTATGTAGATATAAAATTAAAAAAGCCGGGAAGCTGCTTCTCCTACGGAGTGTAATTTTTTTTAATTAAGAAAAGCCGAATACAGAGAAAATTTACGATACAAAATTGAAGATGTATCAACGTCTTAATGGATAACCGGATAATTGGATAAGTGTATAAGTGGATAAACGGATAATTGGATATTTTATTTTGAATTATAATAGATTTAACATATATTTAGCCCCAACAATCACAAACTTGCCATTTCTTTTAAGACGGCGCGGCGACGATCAACAAGCCCTGGGGCAGACGTTAGAATAAGTAGGAATATATCTTTAATCACGGTCATCTCTATGTAGTACGGAATCTGAAGATCTGAAGATAAAAATAGTTGATGGAAAAGAACAAGGGAAATTGATTCTAGGTTCACAAACAGTGTATATCAAGGAATTTTTTAATTAATATTGCTAAAAAAGAGATCCACCGTTTAGTTGCCCGTCCGTGGACGGGTTTTCCAGCTTTTTTTTCCAACAAAACAAATTGAAGCCGATAACTAGACCAATAACCGGAATTGGTCATTTCCAGGGGCGGAACTACCGGGGTGTGGTGGGTGCGATGCACGCGGGCCCCCTGCTAAAAGGACTTCCAGTTGTACGGTGACCTTTTCAATCTTAATAAAAATCTCAAAATAGGAGGTGCACAACTAGATGCTATTTGAAGTCTGGGGCGATATAGAATACCCCCTGGGCACCAACAATTATGTTCAAATGATTGCCAAGCTATTAAACTTGTGACTTCCGTACCAAGAATTTTACTATATTCTGTGGGGACCCCCCGGTGAGTTTTCATGATGATGCATAGATATATGCTGATGTATGCTGTATAAATATGAAATAAAACTAAAAATACACATAAAAAGTACACATACACACTTTTGGGTTTTCAAACCGGGGGGTCTGGGGGGTATGGAATACCAATTCCAATTTACTAGCAATTATATTTAAAAGATTTTGCGTTCCAAGAATTTAACTTTCTAAAAGGTCTTTCAATTGCTATGTTCTGAAAGATGTTCCACACCCCCAGACCGCCCGGTGCAAATTTTTATGATACATGATGTGTGAATATGCACCAGGGCGGATCCAGAATATTTTTCTGAAGAGTCATAATGGTCGAGACGGGCAAAAAGTGTTCTCAAAGTTGTGATTGTCTCCTTGTTTCCTCGTTATTTTTAAGCGTCTGGGAGGGGCACGTGCCCCCCCCCTAAATCCGCCTATGAATATGCACTAGTCTTTTTGTTTATAAAACTGGGGGTATGAATTGTATAAAAATGACATATAAATGTATTTGTTCTGACAGAGTTAAAAATTTTTATTACAAAAATAAATCACAAAACGTATACACACGCTTTCAAACCGGGGAGCTGGGGGGGTATGCATGTAAATACCCTCCAGTGCAGCAGCAATTATATTTGTTGAAAAAACAAATGAAAGTTAAAACCCCCCAGTTTTTTATGTATTTTGTCAAAATAAAATTTTTTATTTTACTTTATTTTTTACACTTTGGTATATCACGATTTTCTCTTCGGTTTTCCTGTTAGTACAAAACTAAAGGGAAATCTCCGGAAAACTTGTGTGTACCTACTAGTGAATGGAAATCTCATGACATTCTAAAAACTTCCAAAACATCTCAAGAAACAGATTCTTAGAAAATTTGTAGAAATATTGAAAATCTTAAGAAATCCATAGAAATTTCAGGAAAATCTTGGGAAACTCTAGAAAATTTTAAAGCCAATGAAATCTCAGAAAATGGAAAAAGCAAACAAAAGATAGTCTATAATATTCTAGATTTCCTCAAATTTCCCTTTAGTTTTCCATGACAATTTCTCCATCATTTTTCCACTTATAAAATTTTAAGAAAACCCAGAAAACTTTAGAAAATCCATACAAAGGTCATAAATTTTAAAATTAGGAAATGTAGAAAATTAGAGGAAATAGAAAATTCAAGAAAATCATAAAAAAATATCCAAAAACTCTTGTGTAGGATATTTTAGAAAATTTAGACAATCTCAGAAAATTTAAAAATAAAAAACTCATCTATATATTTTTTCAAATATTTAATAAAATTAAATAGAGGGGGGTAGCTACTCGTCTCTATATCCGCTTTTGTTTGAAAGGAATTCTTTAGAAATCACTGGAATTGCATGAAAATCGTCGGAATTTGAAGTCCTGTATACAAATTTTTTTTGTCTTTTATAAAAGCAGGGTCCCCGTTAACAACTTTGCACACGGGTTTCTCACCTGCTTGTTACGCCACTGGTAATTTCCGCTTTTATTCGACAAAGGTCGGATAAGCAGGTAGTGTTCTACATCCTCAACTGAGCAGCAGACTACATGTGTGTCTAGTATCAAGTAATAACATTTTTAAGTTGGTATAGCACTATTATTTATAAAATCGAAAATTTCAATTAATTTTTAAAATATGAGTGCAAATAACGAAAACCATATTGACAACGGATGGAGTTGTCTATTAAAGACAAAACGTAAGGTCTTCCGAGCAGATGAAGAAAACGTAAAGGATAATGAAGAATATGCGGCTCTATTACGTACACTTATAATTTTTTTAAGTTTGATTCTGAAAGATATTTTGATAATCATATCATTATTTTGATGATAATATCATTTTGAAATGATAATTCACAAAATAAAATGCAAACATTTGGTTCATAAACAAAACTTTCTATACCAACTATACGTTAGATTAACTCAAATATATTTCTGCGTGGTGGCGTTTGTCAAAAAAACAGCAGCCTGAGTTTCAAAAAATTACAAAATTTTAAAATACTGGAATTAAAACGAAAGTATTTTTGGTTCAGAAACACTGGAACATTTTTTACAACATCGTGAAGCTTAAGTATATTTTATAAAAAATTACAATCCTGATACGATTAATAGGTACATTTAACATACAAAACAACAATATGTAATTTAACATAAAAAAATATTAAAAAGCCAATGGCTTTATTTGTCATTGATTGAAAAACTAAATTTTTGAATATAATTTTTAGACAAAAATCGAATTCAAAACATAAAAAAATGGAATCTCGACTAGCACTGTAATATAGTTGATAAAATCCTCAATTACTTTATGTTTGATTATATTATTGTAAACTTGCATAATTAATTATTATATTAGGTTTGCATTCTGTGAAAATTTTCTAAATGCTTAAGTAAAAGGTACAGAGTATCAGTAGCAAAATCACAAATTCTGCACTTATATGGTACTCTACGTAGCTGATGTACTACTGGTTGAGTGTTACCATCCACTGAATCAGAATAGCATGTAGAATCGTTGTTAATTGGACCAAAATTTTGGTTTTTACAACATTTGGGCAACACAATTTCCTGTAAAACTAAAGAATTTGATTGATTGCGTGAGCACCCATGTTTCGGATGGGGTAATTCGATGTAATCACTTCTTACTTTCATTGAAACCTCAGGCTTAATGTAGTCTTGATCCATTTTAATTAAAAACAATTTACTAAAAAATGCATCCGATGTATAAATAATATGTACGTAATATCTACTTACTTTTTACACAAGTCAAACTTTTAACAAAATTCGTTTATAGGAATTATTTCGATTTAATAAGTAACTCAATATTAGTAGTATTTATAATAATAATCTGCTTCACACGAGTGCAAATGGTCAAATTCAGTGATACCATCCACTAAAACTGGCCACGTTTGGTATTTAAAATTTTTGGAATTTTTGCACCAATATTTTGATCTTGACGAATTGTTCTCTAAACATTTTGGGATATCAACAAAAAAAATTCTGCTTTAATTAAATTTAGTTTTCCACATTTGCTGCTACACCAATCCATTAAAATAATGTAAAATTTTTAAAAGTTTTTTTTTAAATTAATTTTAAAAGAAGTCCAAAAATGACGCCTGGGAAATGGGTAAAGATGAACGGAGAAGTTACCATACCTAGTCGTAACTTGCTTTTTGCTTGTGATTGGAAACTTCTTAGATGATTAACTTGATAAATCTTTTAATTAATTTATTACAATAATAATTTTGTTTATTGTTGGTTTACGAAAGGTTGTTACATGAAATAATTGGATACAAATTGATAAAATATGTAATATTAATGGAGAGCCAACGTAAATATGTGTGTTCTCTGTAGAATGGTTGTAGGAACTCTGTTTATGTTCAGCATAACAAGTCTCTTGGTAACTTGTGTTGCCAAGGTATCATTCCTGTGGTGTGTACTCTCGCCGTTATTTAGATTTAGATCAGTAAATTAATGCTGTGCACCAAAGCTGTCGCAACCCAACAAACACTATCCTAATCTAGAAAATCCCAGCATGCTCCTGCTGCTGCAGCGTGTCATATTTTGGTGAAAAAAGAAACACTCTGATTTTCCGATTTTTTTTACCAACCGAAAAATATATTAAACTAAGATTAAGACAAAAAATATTTGAAAAATAAAATAATGAATAATTATGTTATAAAAGAAACAATTGAAATTTAGTATTTAGTGGGTTAATATAATAACCCTCCTCCGGCAGTCCGGTAAAAAGCCAGATTGCGGGTGCTACAGCGTATATAAGCTTTGGTTAGAAAAACTCGAAGACGCAGGCTTAATTAATGAAAAGCAAAATAAGAAGGAGAAATGATATAAATAAATAATAATAAATAAAATAATAATAATAAATAAAATAAAAAGAAGATTAACAATAAGACAGAATTGATGAAAAGAGAAACCACAAAGAGAAATATAAAAAGAGAAAGAAGAAGTAACACGGCTATTAGTGAAGAGGCACCGTCATCGTCAGTCAAATATATAATATGAAGACGTGATTAATGAGAAGAAAAAGAGAAGAATCGAAAATGTACGATACAAAATTGAAGATGTATGAACATCTTAAATCTTAATGGATAACCGGATAGGTGTATAAGCGGATAATCGGATATCTTATGATGAATCATAATAGATTTAGCATAGATTTATCACCAATAAGTACAAACTTGCTATTTGTTTTAAGACGGCGACAGTTTCCAATTAAACTTGCCTTTTCCATGACGATCAAGAAGGCTCAGGACAGACGTTAGAAAAAGTGACGTTAGTCACGCTCATCTCTATGTGGTAATGTCAAGAGTACGGAGATCTGAAGATAAAAATGGTTGATGGAAATTAACAAGGGAAATTGATTCAAAAAGTTCACACTCTGATGTCCCTCACTTTTGCTAGAAAATTCAGATTTTCCGAATGTTCGTGGCAAAATTTGAAAAATTATTAATTTCTTATTTTCTCCAAGTACTCTAAAAAAGTGTAAATTCTGCGTTCAACACCCCCAGACCCAGTTTACAATTTTACCAACCAAAAATTATATTACACTAACTAAGATTAGGACTAACCGGGAAATTTGAATTTTTAAGTAAAAATGAGCGAAATTTAACCTTCGGCTAGAAAAACTTAAAACTTGGAAAGTACATTTATTTAATTACCTTACCGCTCACGGAGTTTACAGAACTTTCTGTGTTACTTTGAAAGTTAATTATAAAAATTTTAAGTCAAAATCGTAAATCGGGAGGTCTGGGGGTGTGGAACACCCCCCAGTACATATCGCAGAGTTTCCTTTTTTTAGAATACTTGGAGAAGATAGGGAATTTATAATTTTTGCAATATTTCGAGAAATATGACTTTTTAAGCAAAAGTGCAGCAACTTTTGCGTTGCTTTGAAAGTTAACTGTCAGAATTATAGTCAAAAGTGTAAACCGGGGGGCCTGGGAGTAAATCAAATTCCCACTCTTCTAAAATACCTACAGAAGACAGAAGAATTATAAAAATTTTGTCAGAAAAAGCTAGGAAATCTTTTGTTTTGACTAAAAGTGATGGAAATTAAAACGGTCGGCTAAAGAAGATTTAAATTTGAGAAACTAATTAATTTTTATATTATGAAAAATTTTTTAATTGCCTTTTAAACTTTTTGTGTGACTTTGAAAATATAGAAAAACGGGGAATCCCCCACTAGCGGGAAACGAAATAAAATGTTTAAATGTTATACCGCTTAAAAGAGATCAACCGTCTGACTGTCCGTCTACAGACGGGCTTTCCAGCTAGTATGTTGATAAAGAAATATACAACATAAACGTCAACATCACGTCTATGAAACATCATGCACGATTGAGTACTATAAGATTACTACTTCCAGATGAGGTTAGATTAGTGAGGGTTTGCGGACCATCTTGCCATTTTGGCATCCCCGAAAACGGAAGCGAAACTCACAAGAATAATCAACCTGGTTATAGAATCTAATTATACCCCAAAAGAACGTAAAGATACTGTTGGTGAAGGATTACACAGATTACACAAAAGTATAAAAAATACATTCAACAGTTAAACGGATTCTCTCTAAATTGTTTTTCTAGTTCATCACCTGATGATGCCATAGTATGATGAAAACGTTTGCTATAGTTTATACTTACAATGTATTTTATTTGTGATAAATGAAACGAACGTTGTCGTTTGCATACACTCATGATTTGGCAGGTCGATTTTAGCTGTAGATACTTATGTAGGATACCCGTTACAGAAAAATGAATTAAGTTATTTACAAATATTTTTAATAATTTTATGTTATAAATCTTAAAAATTAACAAGTGAAATTTTAAACTGCAAATTAAATATTTGAGTTGGTAAGCATGCAAAAATTTGTAATATCGATTGTGACCAATTTTGGTGGTTGGTAACACTGGATGCAGCAATAATCTCTGAAGTTCACATTAATATTCTAAAATTATAAAGTGATTTGTTACTACTTAGCCATAATTCCTGCACAAGATTTTGACTTATTTTAAAAAGTACGAATACATATTATTGGTTTTGAGATAATGTTTTTATGCAATAAATTCAATTTTTAGAAAATGGATCAAGACAGTATGGAGCAAGTGGTTTGCATAGCAGAAGGCGACGATAACAACAAATTTCCTGACACCGAATCAAACCATCAAACCAATTTGTGCTTCGAAAATCAAATACAGGAAAATGTGTTGCCTGAAACTTCACAGAGAAATCTAAATTTGGACCAAATCGACAACTTGTTTGCCTCTTATCCAGATTCAGTGAATAGTAATTCTCGTTTAGAACAGCAACGGTACGAAGCACCATATAAGTGCAGATATTGTGATTTCGCTACTGATAATGCATTAGCTTTATTTAACCATTTAAAAACAGTACACAGTAATTAATGCGCATTACCAGAATAACATTTAGAATATTTAGCCAGGGCCAAAAGTGCCATTTTAACTTAGACAAATGGTAAAAGAATTAAATTTCACTATACCTACTGATGTTGGTGGAAATTCCACTTTTTATTTTGATAAATTTTGTATTTTGTATTTTGTTCATATATTTGTAAATTTAGCTTCTTCAACCAATGACAAATAAAGTCAATCTTTTATGATATACTATTTTTTACATTTATACAGGATATTACGAGATTGAACAGAATCTCTGTGGTGATGATAATATAGAAAGCACTTTACTAAGAGAGAGTTTTAAATCCATTTTGTTTAAATCCAAATCCCTAAGGTTGCCCTCTTTAAAGAAATATTCAGGGTTTTTTATGCTGTGCCAGTGGAAAAGTTGACAAATACAATTGAACCGAATTATGTGGAATAAAAATTTCTATATCAAATTTATTTCTTTATCGAAATGAAAAGTAATGCTCACATCTTGACTGTTTAGTCTATATCGAACCAAATTTTATAGTGACGTCATTATCTCGTTTTGAGATTTCAAGAAATCGAAATATAGAATACAAATAATGTGATATATATATGTACTTGGTAATAATGCACTGCAAAAAACTAGTAAGTAAAGATAACAAAGCAATTAAAATTAATTTCATTTTAGGGAATTTTTAATCCTGTTGTTTTTCACCAAAAAATGGCTTATGCTGAATTTTTGGATAATTCAGAAGATTACTCTTTAGATCAATTCTTTGTAATACTTTCAGATGATGATAACCAACAAGAACAGCCATTGCCTGATTTTATGAGAGAGGATCGATTTTTTACGTGCAGGCAATGCAAAATTACTTTTAACTCCAAGTTTGAAAAAAAATTACATTCAGAAATACATAGAATGACATATTCTTGCCAATATTGTGCCAACTATACCAGTACTTCTGAAAAATCTGACTTGGTAGAGCATTTGAAAGTTGAACATGCAGACATTGGATTTCGTTTCTGCGGAGATTGTTCTTTCTTTTGCGAAAAATATCAGAAGAAAGCCTTTAGAAATCATCGGAATTCTCATAACCCTGTGAATCGTTATAAATGTCCATATCCCGATTGTGGCCAGACTAGTAGACGAAGTTATGATATAAGAAGGCATGTGGCGGGAGTACATGAACAGAACAAAGAACAGGCACATATTAGGAAGAAGCTCAAGATAAATGCAGAAATTTAAATGCCTGTAATTTTTTATTGTAAAGTAATTTAGAGAATTCACTAGATATTTACATACCTGTATTACTGTTTATTATTTAAAATTTTTATGTGATATTATAGCTTTCTACGAACTTAAAATGTCTTTTAATTGGTAAATTTACATCAAGGCAAGGTAAAATAGTTCCTTTCACTATTACTTTTTTGTTTTCTTCTTGTTTGTCTATTGTATCGTCTAAATGTTTCGGTTTGTTCATTGAATAATCCCATGTTCAGGTCATCTCTCCATCAATTAGTGATTTCTCTTTTCACATTTCATAAAACCATTTTTATCACTGGCACTAGTGTTCTTTTCGTAATTTTGTATATTTTTTTATTTTGTATAATTTGGTATTACCCTTGTAAATGTTATTACGTTTACGTTACGTTACGTTATAAACGTAATATTCACGTAGCATACTCCAGCGACAATTTGATATGTAGTAAAAAATTTGTATTTTTAAGTAAATTATTGATTCCTTTCTTCCTTTTCAATTTTTTACAGTTTTGTTAACATAGTAATTATGTAGGTATATCGAAATTAATTAAATTTTCTATTTTTCGAGATATATTTTGCCGAATATAAAAGTGAACCTCAATGCAAGTAAACATGATTTTACAAGAAATATGCAACTATTGGATTAGTTTTCTTGTTATCTTCTCGTTAGCCTGCAGTATAGCTGAAACATTAAAAACTCAAATTTCGAATTATTACATTATTTATACAAATAGCTGTATATGCAATAAACTATGAGATATAATAAATAAACTGAAGTTTCACTGTGACAAGGAACTTTTTCGTTGATATAAAGAAATCCTAAGTAAATTTCTAGCTACTTCATTAACTAATCTAAATTATTCCTTCATAAAGAAGTTTTCGTCTATCTGATAAAAAATTTTCTTCGGAGTTTTCCGTAAGGAATTAGAATATTAAAAAATTAAATTTATTTTGTTCTCGATTGTTCTTCATTTGTTTAATTGTTCAGATATTTTTTGTGATTTCCAAAAAAATATTGATTAAATCACAAAAAACTGTTTCTTTGCCAGCTCCCCATTTTTAAAAATTTAAAATGTTTTTGATTTTTCTTCATTTGCTTTCAATTGTTCTGTAAAAATAAAAGTTCTAAATCTAATAATAACCGTGAAAATCCCGAAATGAAATTTAACGCAACCTCATTTTTTTAAATTATAATTCTCTTTCTTTGTTGTTCTGGATTGTTATAAATTTGTTCAAAAGAAAATTCAAAAGGATCCAAGAAAAATTTATTAATAGTGAAAAATTTACAGCAAATATAATACATTATTATACTAATATTACAATAAATCAAGGTCGTGTTTAGCATCCCAAGTGCCAGAGGTCCCTATCCTGCCATTGCTCTTCTTCCAATTGCTTCTTTTCCATAGCTTCCCGTATATCAGGATCATTAATGCCGACACTAGTCGTGATTCATAATAAAGCGAGGAGGAAACCCCTGCGGAAATTTGTTGTACAAGTGAAGAAAAATCTGAGAAAATTGAAGGTAATCTTAAAAATTACAAATAATTTTTATTTTTAACCTTTTTGGAAGGAAATTATTAAACAATGCAAAAGGAAATTCAAGAAAATGTTATAAAAAGAAATTTGGTGTATTGGGTGTGTGCTTTGCTTCTCATAATAAGCTAAGAAAATATGTTTCTTTGTCTAATTTTACCTTAATAAATTCCATTCGAGTATTATTTATATGCAGGGTTCCCACTCGCCTGGAAAATCTGGAAAAGTAAGGGAATTTAAGACTTTCTTAATTTTGGCAGGAAAAAGTCAGGTAAAAATGTCAGACGGTTATTTTTATTTTTTCTAATCATGTTTCAAACAGTCTTAATTTGTGATATTCAAAAGTATGCGGAAAAGTAGTACTTTTCCACACACTTTTGAATATCACAAAGTAAAAATAACCAACCATGCATTGGTTGGAAATTTAAATTTTAAGTATCTATTTTCACAAAGTATATTTTAGGTAGAAAAAATATGTTGTTGGTTCTTTTTGAAACATAATTAGAAAAAATATTGTTCGAAACTCGTGGAAAACTATCTTTTTCTATTCTCGGCTTTTATTCCTTGTTAGGGAAAACCGGGAAAAGCCAGAGAACTTGATTTGAAAAATTTGGAAGGCGGCCTTGTTTTCTTCTCTTTGGGGGGGGGGGGAGGTCCCCGTATCATATCAACTGCTTTTTTTCTTTTTCCTCCGTTATTGTTTCATTCGTTCTAATTCTGTTTCTACTAATTTCTTCATTTCTTGTGTATTGCAGCCTACTTATTTCACAGTTTTGTCGTAGAAAGTCAATTACTGTCGCAAAGAGTCTATTTGTTTTTTTCCATGTTGCTGATGCATACGTTAGCATGCTTTTAATCATACTATTATATATGTTACGGTCAATGATAACAATTTGGCCATTAACGTTAATGGCCGGAGAATAACGTCAATGCCCAGCTTAGTTGGGCATGCATTTTGGGCGATGTTGACATTTAAAATTTTATAATGTGGTTTTTACATTATTGTCCGGGCAATGACGTCAATGCCCACTACAGGGTGGGCAATGATGAAACTATTATTTTATAGATTCCATCTGAAAGTAATATATTAAAAATGTGCCTTTGCAATTAATACTAGTTATTAAGGGACACTGAAAAGTTAATTTTGTTAGAAAATATTACTAGTACTACCAAAGAAAATGAGATTACTCTTGGACAAGCAGCAGCTCAAAGTAATGTTTTAGGAGTCCAGGGTTATAAGCGTTGTCATTACAAGAGTGGATGTAAAAAATAAATGCGCGTGTCGCGCCAGAAAACAAATTTGCAATTCTAAGTGCCATGGGTCACTCCCGTGCCAGAATAAAATTGATTAATTTAAAAAATATTTACATCATTGCTCACCGTTAACGGGCATTGACGTCAATGGCCGGTCAATGACGTTAATGGCCATCGTAAATGGGCATTGACTTCATTGCCCGGCCATTGACGTCAATGCCCAATTTACGTCATTGACCGTAACATATATAATACTTTTATTGTTTTTCTTAGATCATTTGACCAGAGAAGAGAATTAATTTTTGCGTCACTTGTTTTGCCTGAATTATTCTGCTCGATATTTCTCTCTGCCAATTTCCATCTTCAGATAATAACCACACCTAAATATTTGTACTCCCTGTTTGCCTTTACAGTATTACCTTCTATGTTCAGCTATCTGCCTTGCCCTCCTGCCACTGGTTATTTAGTTGTGTCAAAAGTAATTTTCACACTCCATTTTTCATATATTTCCGTCAGTCTTCTGATGAACATCAGAACATGATGAACCATTTTTTTCAGTGTACGCATTTCACTCTGAACAATACAGATTATGAAGTAGTAATGTAAAATGCCACAACATGATTCTTATGATTTGAAATTCATAATAAAGAAAGTGCACCAAAACTATGAAAAGTGGATTTTGCAGATCAAAATGTCCAAAACTATTTAATTGGATGCAGGGACGGAACTACCGGGGTGCGGTGCACGCGGGCCCTCTGCTAAAAGGGCCCCCAGTTGTACTGTAACCTTTTCAATCTTAAAAAATTTTCAAAAATAAGAGGTGCACAACTAGATGCTATTTGAAATCTGGGGAGGTATAGAATACTCCCAGGTTACCAGCAATTGTGTTCAAATGATTGCCATATGCTATTAAACTTGTTACACCCGTACCAGGAATTTTACTATAATATTCAGTGACCCCCCAGACCCCCCGGTGAGAGTTTTCACAACGCATAGATATTATATGCAGTATAATAATATGCACTAAAACTTTTTGTTTGTATACAAATATGTATATGGGTATGGAATACCCTCCAGTGCACAATCAATTATAGCTAAAGTATTTTCCGTTCCAGAAATTTAACTTTCAAAAAGATCTTACAACTGTTATGTTCTGAGGAGTGTTCCACACCCCCCAGACCCACCGGGGTAAAATTTTACGGTATACACACACTTTTGGGCTGCACCAGCAATTATGTTTGTTGAAAAAACAAATTAAAGTTAAAACCCCCTAGTTTTTTTATTTTTTTTGTCAAAATTAAATTTTTGATTTTATTTTACTTTTCAATCCCAGGTTTAGATCATTTTTACAAGGAATTAAAATTTTTGTTTTTTTAAGGCTCATGAGTGGGGGTTGATATCCTGTTGTATCTGCCTTTACCAGGCAATCTTAGAAAAGGGGATATTTAGAATATTCTAGAAAATCTTAGGAGAGCCAATAGCCAAGGAAATCTCAGAAAATTAAAAAAGGAAATTAAAGAATATTAATCTATGTTATTCTAAAGATTTCCTAAATTTCCCAAGATTTCCTTGGGAAGAGAATAGCATTTTTAAGTTTTACTAAGATTTCATAGAATTTCCTTAAAATTTGCTTGAATTTCTTTTCACTTTTGTACTAGTATCAAGATTTTCCCTTCGGTTTTTTAATTAGTACAAAACTAAGGGGAAATCGCCGGAAAAATTGTATGTACTAGTGAATGGAAATCTGAAGAAATTTTGAAAAATTCCAAGACTTCCCAAAAAACAGATTCTTAGAAAATTCGTAGAAATATAGAAAATCTCAAGAAATTCATAGAAATTTCAAGAAAATCTTAGGAAACTCGAGAAAATTTTAAAAGTTCGCTAATTTTACAATTAGGAAATGTAGAAAATAAGAGGAAATAGAAAATTCTAAAAAATCTTAGAAAAATATCCAAAATATATTGTGAAGTGGCAAGTGGGGAATCATAAAAAATTCTAAGAAATTTTATGAAATTTTGACAATCTCAGAAAATTGAAAAATAAAAAACTCATCTATATATTTTTAAAATATCTAATAAAATTAAATTTGGGGGGGGGGGATAGTTACTTGTCTCTATATTTTCTCTTGTTCGAAAGGAAGTCTTTGGAAATCACTGGAATTGCATGGTAATCATTGCAATTTCGAATCCTGTATACAATTTTTTTTGTCCTTTATAAATGCAGGGCCTTCTTTAACAACTTTGCACATGGGTCCCTCACCTGCTTGTTACGCTACTGATTGGATGTAAATTCGAAATAAAAATTTGTAAATGATGTGATGTGTAGGCAAATAAATTCTACTCAATATTTGGTATAAACATTGGCAAGCAAAAAATAAAGCACCGAAGAAAATAATATTGTTGATTGAAATATATTAAATTCAGAATATGCATAATTACGCCATCTACTCAGATAATTTTTAACCCAAATAATAAATCATGACCTTAAGAATCAATTCGACGGTTGACAATACGATACAGCATAATAATCGACGTACGTCTACACAATTTATATTGGTAAGGTTAGAAGACATATATTGTATTATCTCTTATTTATTCTGGACTTTTTGTTAGTGCAACAAAGACAACCTATTACTGCAGGTTAATTCACACAGCAATCATCACCATATCACACTCAATTTTTCTTAATTGTGTAATGAGTTGCATTGACAACAAATTAATATAGGTATCATGAAGTAGGAAAAATTTGACAAATCAAGGTGACTACCTTCAATTTGACAAGTGATATTATATTATATCAATATTGTTGAAAATATTACTAGTACCTATCAAATTTTTAGTATTGTTTAAGAATTTATTAGTATTTCTAAAATCACGACTCCAAGGTATATTTGATTGGATTATTTGTTCAATTTTGGTGGCGCTACAAATACTTTTTATGAGCTAATTTTTGCATCCGTTGTGTTTTAGCTTTTTATTTTGCCGAACCATTAAGTTACAACCACTAAATGTTCAAAAATTATATCCTTAATAATAATCAACCTGGACAATTACTCCTCTTTTACGCAGATGCATCTCCAATCTCCATGGTCATTATATTAAACTCTCAGAATTTGAGATAAAAACCATTTAACATGCTATCACAACAAGAACAGTCTCGTACGGAATCGATCTTAAATACAATAGGATCCTTCCTTTTAAGAATTTTGCTTATTCCTGTAACTATATTTTATTATATTAGTGATACTATTATGGGTTTATTTGGTTCAGAAAGACGTAGAGTATGACGTAAAACATAAATTCTACAAAATAAATAAACAATTCAAATGTATTCAGTTTTTTTTTTGTTAAAAGAAAGAAAAGGAAAAGGGTTTCGAAACAATTTCAATTGTGGAGATGATATCAGAATTAATTGAATATTTCTCTCTATAAAACTATTAAGGGCTAATTTCATAATACAAGCGTTAATGTTCACCAAACTAAAAGTTCTGTAACTCTTTAACGAGAGACTTAAATGCTAAATAAGCCAATTTTTAGTAAACTATTTATTGCTGTTTAATTATAGTTTTTAAATTAAAGTAGAAACTTGAATAATGTTTTTGTATTTTACATGTTTTAATTTTGTCCAACGAATTACTGAATTAAAGTGATTAACTTTGTTGAATTAAATTGTTAGGTCACAAAAAGTTACCGGATTTCATCGTTAAGTAACTTCTTTTTTAAAAAAAATATTCAGATTTTAAAAAATTTTCTTGGTAAATAAATAAAAATGGAAACCGGTAGGAAATCGACTGAAAAGGATTGGTCACGTATGTATATCATTAGGTCGTCATTAATTTCTTTGTAATACATTAATTTCAATTTGATTCCCATACTGCGCATGCGCATAACATAAATATTGTTGTAGATGCTCTGTTGATGCTATTATAGTGGTCTACTGTAATCAGTAGATAAGAATTTTTATGAAAAAGAATATTTAGAATTCTAAATATACATCATGTCGTTGTTGTATTCCAGGTTACGTAATCGACTTGAAACTTTGCTTTCTCACCCGAGAAGACGCGAGGAAAATATCGTTTTCTCTGTTTTCCGATAAATACATTTTTTGTTGCCTAGAAGGTACAAAATGATGTCGTTTTATTGGTGACTTATAAATTTATAATTTATAGTAGATGTAGATTTGGTTTATTATGTATTTCACAATAAAAATCAATTTAAATCTATTAAATAATCATTTTGAATTAATTAAAACAAGAACAATTATATATAAGTACTGTCCTCGGAAATGTCCAATGTTATATGCATTCAAAGTGTAAAAGTATAACATCAAATATAATAATAAATTAATAATTAAATAAAAATGAAATGTTTTGTTGTAATTGGCATTTTCTTAATAATCTTAAAAATTTCTCATCAAAATAAAGTATGTATTATTATTATTATATTTATTAATATTTAACAGAACTGAAGCAAACGTTAAATTAATTAAATTTTAATAGTAAAGTGAAAAATACAAAATTGTCATTAAAAAAAAGCAAGATTAATTACTACTTGGCAGGTTAGAATTAGAAATATAAATAAAAATATGACTATTTTGTTAATAAAAAATTTATGAATTTTCAATGCGATATAAGGCCCAATTTCACGGTTGCAACGTAAGAATGTTACATTCAGTTTCTTATTTTTTAATGAAACTCTCAAATTCATTACAGGTAGTGTAAAAAATAAACCACGATTTCAGACTTGGGGTGATGCCATCCCTTACTTTCGCTTGAGCAGGCAATCCCTATTTGCTCTCGTCTGAAATTGTTTTGTTTCATCCCGATTGTTTACTATTGTTTGTTTTTGTTTATTTATAAATTTACAATTTATTTTGTTGTTTTGTAAATAAACAGTTTTCGGTTCTTAATAATAATTCTCTTAATGTGGATTTTGTTTGTGAAGAAATTTGAAACAAAAATGATATTATTTTTTGTAAAACGAATACTGATTATTATTATTTACTTCCAAGGTAGGAGTGAATCACGGTCAAGATAAAAAATGCGTGTTTTATAAAAAAATAGTTGCGCATTATAATTAAGTTCAGGTTTATTAATTATGTATAATTAGGTCGTCTAGAACAGTGTTTCACAAAGAGTGGTTTGCAAATCCCGTGACATAAAAAGAAAAAAATATAGGCGAATAGGCAAAAATAAGTTAGTAATGGAATTTTTCTGACATTTTAAGAAGTAATGTTTGATCTGGCAACGGTGCTAACACATAGACACGTATGCCATGCCTTTATTTTTTATTTTTGTAACGAAACTCTCCCATGGCACTGGTGTCTAATTTTGGGAGTCCGCAATCTCTTAGAATCTTGGAAATCAACAAAATTCTTTAGAATTCAACTTGTTTAGAATGCGTCTGAAAATTCCTGAAACCGTTGAAAGGCCTTGAAATTTTTTTCAAAAAGAAATTATTGTAATTGCTTCGAAATTCATGGGATATTTTGAAATTACACTTATTTGGAAATTATTAGAATATGTTAACAATTTCTAGAACTTCTTGGAAATCATTGGAATTTCTTGGATATTCTTGCAAGTTTGCTAGATTAAAATTTTTCTAAAATATATTATGTATGTTTTAGTTTACTGGAGCAATGCTGAAAAATTACTTTAAAACGCACGAAGATGTAAGAAAGCACTGCATGATGGAAATAAGCGTTGATAAAAAACTGGAAAGTATTTTTGAAGATACTGGAGATATTGAAGATAATGAAAATCTCGAATGTTTTGTCAAGTGTGTACTTATAACATCAGGTGTTATAAATGAAGCCGGAGATATGTTCCCTGCAATGATAATAAAAAATCTGCAACTTACGGATCCAACCATGGTAAATGGAATAGTGGAAAAATGCTCAGGATTCGATAAATCTGATCTTTGTAAAGGTGCTAAGGAAATGTTGGATTGCTGTTTAGAATATTTAGCAGCTCATTTATAAATAATATTAGGTTTGCAAGTTTATTGCAAAATTATTTTTTAAATTAGTTGGTATTAGTTGGTAAAAAATGTTCTGTTTATTAACAAAACGTTTTGTATTCTTTTGACTTTTGGTATTCTATTCTGTGAGTTGCCATTTCAGAGTGGTTTTATCATAAAAAATCAAATACAAAACAACATCAAGTTATACGTAGTGGAGCCGGTATGTTATTGCTATTTGTTACTAATTCTCTAACAACTAACCTGATGGTTAGAGAGCAAATCTGTTGTATGTAACAACGGTTTGCTGGCCCGATACTGTAATGCAGGATTTATTTGAAATTAAATAAAACTAAACTAAATTTAAAAAAGATGAATGACTATTTCGTTATAAAAAATTTTAGTTATGAAAAAAATAAAAAGATAAAAATTCGTAATGCGATATAAGGCCCTATTTTGCGATTATTTGAGATCTTCAGTCGCATATAACGAAGAAAGTGAAAAAATATAAGAATAAAAAAAAATCTAACTAAATAAGGAAGAATGAAAGAAGAATGAAAAAAAGAAAATTTACGAAAATTACTTACAAATAATAATCCCAAAATTTAATTAGCAGATTTTGTAAAACTGGCATTGCCAGGTTGAATGTTTTTATAACGCAATAGACATTCATCTTTTCTTAAATATTTTTAATTTTAACCTATCAAGTGGTATGTTCTTTAAATAATAATTTTCTACGTATTGTATTTCTTCACTTTACTGTTATAATTCTATTATTGTAACGTTTTGCTTAGTTTTGCTAAATATTACATTTAAAAACTACATAATACAAACCACAAATCTACTTGAAAGTTTTTATTTTGGGTTCATTTTCCAGTCATCCGAGTTCCACCTTATTTTTTTTGTACCGGAATTTTGGATAAATTAAATAAAAAAGATCATATTATATGTATACAACAAAAATTTGTTCCTGGTATGCGGGATATTGTCTCAAGGTTCATAGGAGTGTACCTCTGGACAAGTGGTATTTTAGCCATGATCATACTAGTTCTATCATAAAGCAATGGATATGTTAATTTATTTTTACACATTCACACCCTATTTTGGTATGTATTTTTGGTTTTGCACAAAGATTGAATTCATTTTTATTCAAAAATGCTCAGAATCAAAGTTTTTGGGGATATTCTTGATGAAGAAGTCGATCAGTGGAAGTGATGGCGGTTATTTTAATTATTCCATTGAATAATTATAGTGTGGATAACAAAAAATTGGATAATTATATAAAAAGATGGTTTTATTTAATTGGATGAAACAATAATGAAATTTAATTAATAATTAGTAAAATTGTAATTTTTGAAAGTTATTTAATAATTTAATATTTGCAATATTTTTAATATTTTTGTATATTTCACATATTATGGTAATTCTATCTCAATTTATAAAGAAGCCAAAAATATTCTAATAAAATTTTATTCAAAAATAATAACTAAAATTAAACTTAACGATTAAATTGCAACTAACTCTACTACAAAGACTACTAAAGACTGTACGAAGGTACCCTGAGATTACAAACTACAAAAATAAATTTTAAGTGTCAATTGCGACTTGCAATTGTCAATTTACACTTCTAAGTCGCAATTAACACTTCGAAGTCGCAATTTACACTTTGACGTCGCAATTGATACTTTGTTGTAAAATTGAGGTTCAAGAGCTAAGTATATTCAGCGGCTTGGCACGAAGTTGTCATCCGAAGACTGGAGCTTGATCAGAATAGCCACAAACTCCATGGTTCCTATTACTACTATCAGTGGCGTAACAAGCAGGTGAGGGACCCGTGTGCGAAGTTGTTAACGGGGGCCCTGCAAAAAAAATTTGTATACAGGATTCCAGTGATTTCCAAAAAATTCCTTCCAAACAAGAGCGGATAAAGAGACGAGCAAATATCCCCCCCCCCTATTTAATTTTATTAAATATTTTATTATTTTATTTATTTTCTGAAATTGTCTGAATTTCCAAAAATATCCTAGAATTCTCTGATTCCCCACTTTACAAGATGTTTTGGAGATTTTCTAAAATTTTCTGGGATTTCTTAAAATTTTCCGCTCGATTTTTACTAATAAGTGGAATTTTCTGAGATTTCATTGGCTTTAAAATTTTCTCGAGTTTTCTAAGATTTTCTTTATTTCTTGAGATTTTCTATATTTCTACAAATTTTCTAAGAATCTATTTCTTGAGATGTCTTGGAATTTTTCAGAATTTTTACAGATTTCCATTCACTAGTACACACAATTTTTCCGTCGATTTCCCCTTAGTTTTGTACTAACTGGAAAACCGAAGAGAAAATCGTGATATACAAAAGTGAAAAGAAATCCAAGCAAATTTTAGGGAAATTCTAAGAAATCCTAGTAAAACTTAAAAATGCTATTTTCTTCCCAAGGAAATCTTGGGAAATTTAGGAAATCTGTAGAATACCATAGATTAATTCTTTTATTTCCTTTTTTAATTTTCTAAGATTGTCTAGCAAAGGCAGATACAACAGGATATCAACCCCCACTCATGAGCCTTAAAATAACAACAAAATTGACTCCGTTTTGTTTTGTTGAAATTTTAAAAATATTAAAAATATAAATATTAAAATAAAATATTCTTATTTAAATACATAATATATTTATTCCCCCATCCATCAACTTTGCCTAGATCCGCCCTTGGTTTTAGATTTTAAGGCTGTATTTAGACTGCAATGACTTCATAATTTTAATTGTCTATCCCTGGTGCGCGTGAAAGGATTAACGAGATTATCATTCGAAAGAACTTTGGGGAGAAAAAGTAAAATAACAAACAAAATAAATAAATAAAACAGAATAAAAACGTGGGGGGTTTTAACTTTAATTTATTTTTTCAACATTCATTATTACATGGCCAGTGCGATAAATACAAATTTTAACAATTTCAAAAGCATTTTTTGGTATTTTAAAGTAAAAGTTAGATGAAATCTAATTCTCTTATCATTCGTAGTTTATATTTCTATATTATTTTTGTGTCTTTCTTTTTTTCTCTATAATAATTAGGAAAGCAGGAATTTGCATAAATAAGTTTTTACATGTTAATATCCTATGTTTGGCTAACTCATTTCAGCGTCCTGTATATTAATTGATATGATGGTTTTTGAGTCAGTTATTTTTTTATACCAATGCCAGTGTAATATAAAACTTAAATCTAAAATTTTGGATTTTGATGGAAAAATATTTACTTGGAGAGATTAGTGTTTTAAAATTAGGTGTCCGAAAATTATTATTATTTTAATATAAAATACATTGTATTAATTATTTACTGTGACGCCCTCTGGTAAAGATGGATTTAAAAGACATACACTCAGGGTATTGCTTGAAGAACAAACATTCAAAAGTGAAATAAAACAGAACAATTTTTCATGCAATATAAAATTTAATAAAATAATTTGTATGAAACAAAAATAGT